>CM070485.1:25971139-26236139 GCA_036324585.1 Champsocephalus esox
AACAGCCAGTCCAGGTAAGCCATCGTGTCTGCGCTTCTCACACACACGCTCCATGGCCGAGTTGGCGTAACCGTAGTTACTCTGGCCAGCGTTGCCACGGCCACAGCTGATGGAGGAGAAGGCCACGAAATGCTGCAGGTCTGGACAAGACTTTCTCGTCACTCTGGAGAGGAAATAAAGCTCATTAAGATCCAGAGAGAAGCAAAGGAAAGGTCTCTGATATTAGATGGTTGAGTGTGTCTTACTTGTCCAGGTTTACGGTTCCATCATATTTAGGTTTGTTAACTTCGAGGAACAGCTCAGGAGTCAGATTCTCCAACATGGCATCTTTCAACACCTGGTAATGACAAAACAAACATGCAAAATAAGTTGAGATGTGAATTTAAATGTCGAAGTATTTTTAGATCAATATCACCAGAAAGGTTGGTTTTAACTGCGAGTTTGGATTAGACAGCAGTGCTAGCGTGAAACTTCTGCCATAGTACCATGACATACGAAGGAAACATTCTGTTCAAAAGATTGATTAAAGAGCAAATACTGGGGCGTCCATAAGCAGAATGTTCAGCATTAACAACAAACAAAAACACTTATAATGCCACTGATGGTCTAGTGTGTTACCATGGCGAGGTGGAAGACCCCCCCCAGAGGGCCCAGTGAGCCGGCCTCAGCGATCAGTCGCTCTGTTCCCTGCAGTGTGCTGACGTCATTGGTCGACACCAGCACCTCCACACCCTGTGACTTCCATTCACAAACTCGCTTCGCCTGGTAACCTAGCAACAATTACAAAGTGGAACTGTGAAAAAACGAGTTACAGCGATAGCGCCTAGAGGAATTAGCGCATAGCACTGGTAGGCAATAGTAACCATGTAATCATACTGAATACAGCACCAGCAAGGCAGCTGCAGGTAATGGCAAGCTATAGTGGCTCAGTCTGTAGGCCCGAAGGGGCGCCGGTTCACGTCCCAATCGGACTAACCCCAGAAAAAGGAAGATTTGAGTCTCTGGATTTTACTACACATTTGTCTGGCAACATTAGCTAGGTAAACTTGTCTGTTACCAACTTTAATAACAATACTGACGAAAGCAGTGTTTCTCCTGTAATTGTATACCCGAAAAGTGGATGGGGACACCCAGGAGGAAAAAGTACATACATTTCAAATTCTGTATATTCATCCGTGGCAGACCACCGTGAACTGCAGTGGAGCAGTGAGCTTGACTAGTTGAACTGAACAAGTACAGTTCAAATAACCTTCCTGGTAGCCTTCGGGTTATAAGTGCACTAACCTGCTGAATTATTTGATGTTTTTTGGAGGAAATATGTGACGAGATAAATGTGTACACCCTAATACATACCACAAAATATGACACGATGGTAAGGCAGCTAATCATTTTGAATTAGCATTATCCTTTGCGCTGCCTGTGTTTCGCCCACAGCTACATCTCATCACCCCTGACGACAGCTCAGTTGCTCCTGTAGTGCTTACCGTTCCTGATGCCTGATCTGGAGGTCAGCACCAGTTTGTGGGCTCCTCTCTCAGTGAGCCATTGAGCCAGCTCCAGACCGAAGCCCCCCAGTCCTCCAGTGATGATGTAGGAATGGGAGGGGGGGCAGAAGGTGCGACAGATAGCTGGGAAAGACACACGGGAAGCAGTTTGGACGACTGGACCCTTCTCCTCATGACACACCTGTGTAAAGAGAACACCCAGTAAGAGGAAGTAAACTCGTGTGATGGTTTTTTATTTTTAAAGACAGAGCCATAAAACAATGCCATGCCATATATCTTTCAGTTCTTTTTTCTAATTCCAATCATGAAAGCTTGGCATGTTTGGAACAAGTGCGCGATGAGACACTGACCTGCAGGAGGACTTTGCCGATGTGCTTGCCCTGAGCCATGTATCTGAACGCCTCCTCCACTTGGTCCCTCTCAAACACTGTGGTCTTCAGAGGCTGAACTACACCTCCCATAATGCCTTCCTTCAGCAGCTTGGACACATCCTCCCACTCATGGTTGCCTTCTTCAAAGAGGGCGTCCAATAGGATGCCGTGGAAGGCCACGTTCTTCAGGAACAGAGCCATGCCTGGAGAGATGACAGCAACATGACTTCAGAGGCAAGCATGCAACACATGTACCACGCCTTGGACAATTCAAAGAGTGCTTGTGGCTTAGAAATGCACTTTGAGCTTTTTATTCTGTGCACAGGAACAGGCACCATTGCAGTGTTAGTATCAACTCTATAAATGATGTTACAATATGCTTAAGTGTGTGAGCCTGAGGTGAACTGACCCAGTGGGTTGTTGTTTGACAGATCGTATTTGCCGATCTCCAGGAAGCGTCCGTGTCTGGCGAGGCATCGAATACTGGCCTGCAGCTTCTCCTCTGCCAGAGAGTTCAGCACCAGATCTGCACCTGAAACACACACACATCCAGCATGCTTCAAAACCAAGAAGAGGCATCACACACACATCCCGCTTGGGGACTGCACTGGTTTCTTTAAATCCTAAATTGAGATAATGATCAAATTGTGTCCCAGCAGGGGTTACCACAGAAAGCGTGTCTGACCTTTGCCCTGTGTGTGCAGCAGGATGTGCTGCTCAAAGGACGTGTCTCTGGAGTTAGCGAAGGACTCTGCTGAGAGCTGAGGGAACCTCTGCTGGAGGTAGGACCGCTTCTCCGCTGAGCCTGCACACACACACACACACACACACACACACACACACACACACACACACACACACACACACACACACACACAATTATTCATGATACTTCTAATTTAGGGTTACTGCAGTTTTATTTAAGACTTTTTTAAAACCATTAGTATGTTGCAGTCACACTTGCAGAAGCATGAAGGAAAGATAATTCTAAAGGTTTTTAGGCTATGTGTTATAGTACTAAGACTTTTGAAGGACCCATGGAAACCATGTAGTTATGATAAGATGATGACAAGAACGACTACAAACATTTAATAAAATAACTGTCACTGTGAATAAATAAGCATTCCGCAGTGAAAGAGAAATCCTCACGGAGCCCATTACACGTGTCTGTGTGACGGTGAGCAATGCGTGTGAAATGCTCACCGACTGTAGTGAAGACTTTACACTTCTTGCTGAGTGCGATGGCGATGGCGGCCTGGCCGACGCCCCCTGACCCTGAGTGGATGAGAACCGTCTCTCCGGGGCGGAGCCTGCCCCGCACCACCAGAGAGTAGAAGGCTGTGGCGTAGACCACCGGCACCGAGGCCGCCTGCTCCAGAGTCCTGAACGCAGCAGCATCAGGATGTTACTAACATGATATAGTATGAGTGTTTATGCTGATGTGACAGCATCCATGCAGAAACATAGCTGTATATTTAGAGGACACAAAGGCAAGACGCTTGTTTGTACCATGTGTAAGAGCAAATGATACAAGCACAAATCAATGTGTGTTTATTCAGAGGTTCTGCCGGAAAGGTTCAAACATGTTTGACCACAAACACAGCCGTACATGCAGAACACACACTGAGGTCTCGCTGACAAAGCTTAGCGGTTGTGTTAGCGGATGTCGTGTTTTCAACGCTAATTGAAGAGCTGATTTGTGTAACATTTATACAGCAACATTAACAGACTAAGTTTATTCAAAAGACAAGGATATCAGTGTGTCAATTTAGTCCAGCCTACAGCGTTGGCCTCCATGATCACAGTTATGTAATGAGATTGCAGATGCTGTTGGAGTAGCAGGAGCACCAACATGTACTCATACCATCTTTGTATAGTATCTGCACCTCTCTTATTCATGTTTATTCATGAACAAAAGAAAAAATGGCATCACAGTAATACCACACACATACGCCCCCCCCCCACACACACACACACACACACACTGACCAGCTGGAGGGAACATCCCACAGGAAGCGTTTGTCAGCATCCACACATGTAGCCAGGCCTCTGGCAGGAAGCAGCCCCATCACACGCTTTCCAGCAGGGTCACGACCGGAAAACTCCATACCCAACATGCACTGCTGCAGGGCCAGGTCACCTTTATCATGTACGATGAAAAGGAGAGGTAAGTTGTCTAATTGCGGGCACTGCATGATGCGGTGGGTTACCGTGTGAGATGTCTTGCTGCGTCTAATTCACACTCTGTACCTGGAATAGCGTCAGGCGGCAGCTTGCCGGTGGCCAGCATGATGTCTCTGAAGTTGAGCGAGCTGTAGTAGACATGACACAGCTGGACATTGGAGTTGCTGGGCACAAAGTAGCGGAGCGGGGAGGCAATCCAGCGCAGAGAGGAGAGGTCCCCTCGAGTCAGCACGTTGACGTAGGCCTGCTCCGTCACTTCTTCACTCAGATCTGTCAAGCAGAAACAAAGACACGCGCTTCAATGGAACCATAAGCCAAACGGACTATCAAAGGGAAGCCATTTTGTTTTGCTTGGCATTAGGCCACACAGTGGTGTGCTGTACTGAACAGTGCCATTGCAACAATGACATCCTATAAAGCGTCTCATGTGTACTTTGAAATGTTAATATGAATAAAATCCAGTAAACAGAGCTGATATCCTGCCACTCATAAGCAGGAATACAAGTAGCGTGGATCAGTTATCCGTTGTAGCCAATACTGAATTATTTTAAACTTGTTTCCACACATATTTTCCTCAACAGCAAAAGTGTTCTGCCAATACTGATGTTGTTGTTCGACAGCACATCTGTTATCCAACTGACTGAATATAATGGTTGTAGTTGAACCCTTGAATGGTATTCGGGTCTGAGGGACCCGTTTTCATTATTTAGCTAAAGAAAAATCATATGATAAATTAGTTTTTAAAACTCAATGGTCTTGGCTTATTATCTGAACACATTTTCAATGACCACCCACTGTACCCCCCCTACACATTTACATTACATAAAGGGTGTGTGTGTGTGTGTGTGTGTGTGTGTGTGTGTGTGTGTGTGTGTGTGTGTGTGTGTGTGTGTGTGTGTGTGTGACTTTTGTGTTTCTGCCCCTGCCATTCCCGCACAAGGTTGTTGATAAATTGAAGCACGGACTGTTCTCACATTCCCGCATTATGTCTTGCGGGAACCAATCTTTATTTTTTCCCCAATCCATCCAAACTGCTAATTTGGGGCAAGACACAATAAATAAAGCTTTGCCAGTTTGGGTCCTCATCACAACGGATCAACATATTGCTCAGAGGGGCGTGCAAATGATTCTGGAAGAGAGAGAACCATTTGATGATGATGTTTCAGAATGTGAGGATCACATTTCTGAGAATCTGACAGTGACTTTGAAGAAGAGGATGAGACTGAGCATCAGCTCGATGCAAAAAAGACGAGCCACAGGACCAGCCGGTCAGCGGGCAGAAAAAAGCACTTTAATTCATTAATGTGATCTAACAAATGTAAAAGGGCAAATATTAACCATATGTGCCGTTTATATTGCTCGTAATCGAGAAAACATCTGTTGAGTATTTGAACATAAAATAGTTTGATTGTGTTGAATTGAAGACCAAAAAGGCACTGGCTGAGTAACAAAAATATGAACACCACACAAGAGGCGCTTTCACACCGGAGTACTTTTCCCGCTTAGTTCCGATAGTTCCTGGGATTTTGCGTTCACACCAAAAAGAGAACTTAGTTCATGAGAACTTTTCCCCCATTTGTAGTCCCTGCTAGAGAGGTGCTATTTTCCTGGGCAGAAAAAAGTACCAATTTCTGATTGGCTGGGCGAATTGCAAACCAAGCCCTGTAAAACTCGGAAAGGTTTTGTGAAGCCGCCATTGTATTTGCTGGCATTAGCAATATTAGCATTAGCATTAGCATTAGCATTAGCCCTGTGCACCAACGGAGAGAGAATAACTTATGGCATCACAAACAAAAACATGGGCGCGGTGGAGATGAGGAGGTGTCGGCGTTCTGGCGATTTACTCGGAAGGCTTCAGTAGAAGCTGCTGGGACTCCCAGCAGCTTCTACTGAAGCCAGTCCGGCCGGGGACTTCGGGCGGCAGTATACGCCGTGAAGTGGTTTGCGGCCTGCCAGTAAACCCAAAGCAGAAGAAGAAGTGAGGTCAGCAGCTTCATTTGCGTAATCTTCTCTCAGGGAACTTATTCCGGTGCGAACACGATCTGCTATAGTGCTGCTAAGTGCTGGGAACTAAGTACGGCCAAGTACTTGGTGTGAGAGCGGCTGAGGGTTAAAACAGTGGCAGAACCATATCAATCTAACTAGAATATATGAATATGAGATTTGATATTAGTTACCTTGAGTGATGAGCTGGTGCCTGAAGACGCCCCACTGTCCGTCTCTGAACACGTTCATCACCAGGTCCCCCCCCAGCACCGACTGCATCGACTCCTGACCCGGCTGGAGGCTCGGTGCTACTGAAGACTCGTTCAGATTGGACACAAATGCAGAGCTGAAATGAAAAAGAGACCACAATACATACAATGATTACATTTACCCAATATGTATGTTATGTATGTAATGTTAGTCATTTTATAATACATAAGGTACACTAGTAATCCAATTTAAACATGCGGCCCCCAGAATCTGTGTGCAGTGCCACTAACTGACTAAACAGCTAATTCAGTCAGTCAATTACTAAATTATTAATAGCATGAGATAAGGTGTTTCAATTTGTTAAGTTTGTGTGACTGAAGTGTCTAAATGTGTGTTTGGCCGTACGTGTGTGGACCCTAATAAAAATAGCTAATGCTAGTGCTAATGGGGATCATTATAAGCTCATTATAACATATAATAAGTAAAACATGTGGAATCAATGTTTTATGCACTTACAGTATACAGTCTTAAAAGGTAGAATTCTGTTAACATAACAAAAGTTGGAATTGCCTTAATGGTAGAGATCAGTCTTACCGTATTCGGTCGCCCCCTGGCTCCTGCCGTAGACAGTTGACCATTCCCACAATGCCACAGTGGGCTTGAGAGGCGGTCAGCCACACTGGGGTGTCTGATGGCTCTGCCAGCTCCGCCTGAAACACAAAAACAGTTGGATGATAAAATAAGATAAAATTAACAATTATTAATTCCCCGTACGATAATTTGGGTGTCATAACAACAAAAGCAACAAGAGTAAAACACACAATAGGACTGTTTTCAATGTATTTTACACAACATTTTAATACAAACAATGTTCTACTCCTTTTAACCCGACTCGATGAATACATAATGGTTGAAAGACACTGGAGGACAAATACAGAAGCATTTTAAACTCACCTTGAGTGTTTCCACCCACTTGTAGTCAGTGCTGTCCACAGGCAGGAAAAGGGGCTGTTTGACAGCAGTTTGACAGCGACACAGAAAGAGGGCGGAGCCATAGAAAGACTTCCTGACAGTCACCAGGCTGAGAGAGGCCTCGGAGAACACCTTCTGCCATTCAGCCTGTGAGGAGAGGGAGAGAGTATCAGCAGAACATCAACACACACTGACACACTCAACCTGAGGTTAGCATCGCCGCTCACTTAACTAAAACAAAAATGGTTTCTTTGGGCTTCCAGCTTCGGTGTGTTGAAAGTATACAGTTTGACATAATTATTGAAAACATTGCTACAATTTTAGAGGTCGCATCATAAGGATGTTAAATTAAAACAAAAGGGAAATGTACTTACTTACAATTTTTCTGTTTAAATCTTACAAAACTCAAGTCCCTCTTCAAGTCATATAAATACAGAGGATTTCTGCAGGTCTTTAAACAATGTCTGGGGTCATTAATTTGTTACAACATTTGAATATCAAAATACACATTTATGATATCCAAGTTTTAAAGTAAGCCTTTTATTTGGTTTGTTTTAAGATATAATCTGCACACTTACTCCTGCAGCTAATGTTTGAACATGATGTACAACTCACATTTATACAATGTAGCAATAAGATAACAAATACTACTAGAGCATATCATGAACTTTTAAAGCTCACTTACTGTTTACCACTAGAGGGCAGAAACCGTCCTTTTTCATTTAATTTAATATCATTTAAACATAATCGAATAGAATACCCTATGTTTAACATTTCAGCATGTTACATGAGTTTAAATTCTTCCAAATAAAATACAATTTGAGAATACCAAAGAAAACGGGGAAGAAAAAGCAGTAGATAAAAACGGTAGAAGGGTAATGTTATGAAGAATCGTCTCCACTAACCTGTGTGAGGAGTCCTTGCTGGGCGTTGTTCTGAGCGGTGCTGGAGAGGAAGGCGACCATCTCCCCCAGAGTCTCCCCCTTCAGCAGGGTGTGGAGGAGAACGAACCCCCCCTCTTTGGCTCCAGAAGCCAGATTTGCCACCAGCACTCCAGGGTCCGTCCTCAAGGGACCCCAGGCGTGGTTACACACCACGAGGTCTGCTACTGCGCCTCCAGGGGCCGGGCCTGTCATGGGGTCCCACTGAGCTGAGGCCACTGCCATCTCCTCCAGAGTGGCCTGGTGGGGGGTCATGAGGTCAAGATGGGGCGCTGTAGCAGTGTAGTCCACACGCAGCATGGGCTGGATGTGGAGCAGCGATGGAATGCGAGAGAAGAGCTGCCCATCACTGGAGAGAGCCTGGGAGGGGTCGGAGGTGAAGAGGGTTAATACTAGATCTTTAGAGACCATCATCCTGTGTCCACATGGTGTCTTTTCTGAGAGACAGCATCTTTTTTTAAATGGTTTCTTATTAGGAGAGAGTACATAAGTCTTTTTTCTAAGCGCACCAACATTTTTATGTGCCCGGTTTGATCAATTCTATTGGTTCAAAAAAGTCGCCGGTGAAATCGTGGGAGAAGCCTGATTGTATGTCTTTCAGGCCGAAACTATGATAACAAAGTCCCAACAATGTTTTATAGGCTTAATTTAACCTGGAGATCACATTATTGCTGATCTGCTGTAAGCTAGCTAGCCAACGTAGTTATTTCAGATATACTGACAGAACATTAGAATAATGAACCAGACTAACTCTGCGACAGTGACAGACAACTTTAACTGCAGCAAGTGCTCCGAATCCATCTGTGTGAGTCACTTTTTACTGTCCCCTGGTTTCCGTTGTGTTTTGAGCTCCTTGCAGTGTTTTGCATTTGCAGCGCTTTGATGATGCAGTGCCAAAAGGTAAACGCTGCGAATGGAAGTGTTTAGGGCCGTTGAAGTGCCTTTGCACCTGTCGGCTACCCTATTATGCCTAACCCCCTGATCCCACCGGAAGCTTCTGCACTGCGCTGCGCTGCGACCTCCTCCTGCGTCATAACCGACCAGGCGCCTTTCAAAACGTTGCGGAAGCGGAGCGTCGTGTGTGCAGCCCAAGCCCCCAGGAAGTGCGCCGGACTCAGATGGAAATATTCGTGCTGGCCAAACGGCGGTACTGCACATCCGTTTGGTTGCCAGGCTCGGAAACACTTTTTCCCATTGACTTACATGGGGAAAGAGTGGTCTGTAAATCGTTGGATAATTTTTTTTAAACTAAATAAACTACCCAGTATGAACACTTGTATAGCTCTTATTAAAAACATTCGTTCCTCAAGTTGTAAAAATGTGCTAATAACGTTATTCTGAGAGTTATTTCCCTCGGCATTATGAACGCGCATCTAACCCACGGGACCACGCCGCATCAAAAATAGGATTCATCCTATATTTTAGAAATTCCTTGCGGCGAGGAGCTTCTGGGACGCTTCGAGCCGCGGCGCAGCGGGTCTGGTGGAATAGCACCCATTGACTGGAGTGGCCGCGATCGCTAAAAACGCCGCAGCGCAGGCGCTCCTGGTGGGATTAGGGGGTTACCCACCCCCCATTTTCCCTCTGCTGGTCTATGGCCTTGTAGAGGGTAACGGGGTACAGAGTCGCTTAGATAAGCGGGGGAGTGCATCTGAAGAGATAGGTTGTTGTGCTCCCTATCTCTGTTTCTTGTCCTATATCTAATAGAACTGCTCGGGTCTTGATAGATTGAGTGGGGAAGTTCATGAGATCTTTTTAGAGGGTTATCAAGAATAACTGTTATCCAATGGCCTTCTCCCTCTCTGTCTGTGTCTGTGTTTTCTCTTGTTCCGATTAACCCGGCCAAATATTTGTTCTTGTTTTGTATCTATATCTACGCCGGGATCCGGAGTCGAGGCTGATCCTCTTGCTGTAGTCCTGTGTCTTGGATCCTCTATCCTGAGTTCTGGATTAAGTCGTGGACTTCGGGGTCGTGGCTGAACCCGTCTCTGCGGTCCTGCCTTGGGTCTCGTCATGCTGCTTCCCTGATGGCTTCCTCAGGATTGTAGCTGACATCCTCGTGGATTCATCTTCTCATTACAGACACATGCATTTCCTAACATTCGGTCTATATGCTGTCAAATGTATTATCTCTTCGATTCACACACGGCATCTATTGCACGTCTGTCCGTCCTGGGAGAGCGATCCCTCCTCTGCTGCTCTCCCTGAGCTTTCTCCCATGTTCCCTTTAAACTGTGGGTTTTCTCTGGAGGTTTTTCCTTGTACGATGTGAGGGTCTAAGGATAGAGGGTCTGAGGACAGAGGGTCTGAGGACAGAGGGTCTGAGGACAGAGGGTGTTGTTTTTCTCAAACTGATATTCTAAACAATCTGTGCTGTTGTATTTGCTGTAAAGCAGAGGTGCCCAGTACGTCGACCGCGGGGGCTGTGCTGTTAGATCGCGAGTCATTCATAAAAAAAAATCCAGCTCCGTTAAAATAGACAAGACAGGTTTTGATCCCTCCTCCCTTGGCCTCCCTGCCACTTAATTCAGGAGTTTACTTGATTGACAGAAAAAGCGACCTATCGCTTTCCAGTCTGTTAACCCAGAATGCAAAGCGATACAAAATCAGTCAAGTGCCGGGAAAACTCAAATTAGTTAAACAGACAAACAAGAGAACAACAACAAAGTGAGTGCGGGACCGAGCAACAAGCTAAAGACATAGGCCTACCACTTCCACAGAATGGGAGGAAGAATATTTGTTGTGATGTCACATTCAAAGGTTATTTGCCTTATGTGTAAATCAAGCGTCGCTCTGCCAAAGAAAGTGAGTGTTCACAAGGCACAGCAGCGACTTCCCTCCGAGTAGCGAGTTGAGAAAGAGAAAGGTCATGTATTATTGCTACACAAACATTATCTCGCAGTCTTAGTGTCGCCAACTCGTTTCTAACATGCAAAAAGACAAACAGATGTGTCTATGGTCGGTGTATTTTCGATCTTTCCATCGAGACTAGATCTCTCTCCCGTCTGTGTGCGAGGGGGGCGGGGCAGTTTACACACGCGGCTGCTCCATGCAGCAACACACGGCGGGGATGGCGGAGAGAAGCGCTCCAAGGTGTGGTTAAATGTTACCCGTCTTGAGGTGGACGATGCTCGTTGCCAAGAGAGTTTAGCATGTACAGTAAGGGCGGTAAACCCGAGCAATTTCAGACGGAGGAATGCACCGGGTTCCACTGTCTTTCTAGCAGCTCTGTAGCCCCATCCACGAGTAATGTTTCCACGTCAGGTGTTATGTATGCTAGCAGCAACACACGGAGTTAACTACATTATACAAACATGGGTTATGATTAGAGGTAACTGAGTTACTCTTTATTTTGTTAAAGTTTCAGCTATTCTGTTTACAGTTCTGTCATCAGATTATTTAATACGATTTGTTAAAACATTGTTGTTTCTTTTGATGTGAAATATTATTTAATTTAAATAAAAAGCAATGTCAATTTTGTAAACAATTTGTTAATTTAATAATATATGTATTTTTGAATCAAGTATTCATCTTTATTGTCTTCATTGTTAGTTTCCACATGCCTAAAACAACCTCAAGCTAAATCTAAAAGTTGATGGCTAAATAAGAGCGTTTGAGAAATTGTGCAAGGCATACAGTAATAGTCCGAATAGTCGATTAGTCGTTTCATTAATCGATAGATTAATCGATTATCAAATGAGTCGTTTGTTGCAGCCCTATTGTAGTTATCCCATGTATAAATAAAACGTGTTATTCAGCAACCCTTGCAATTTGGGATTTTATTTTTGGTTGGTAGACCTCGGTGAGCTGGTCATTTCCTGCTGTAAAGTGTCTCTACTGTAGGCTATTTTTATTTTATGTACAGCACTTTGGCTCGACCAAAAATCGTTTATAAATGTGCTATATAAATAAAACTTGATTGATTTGATATTCTCCCCGAGCCCCCTGCCTGCACCTTTCTGACAAAAATACGCTATGTGGACACACTAGTCATTTTTACATCTGTTTCTACAGTTTCTTTACCTCCAGGACTTTGATCTTGCCGGGCGTGCAGTTCTCCAGGGTAGTGTCCAGGCAGTGTCTGAGGGGGGGGTTGTCCAGGAGGCCCTTTAGCAGCTCGTCCTGCAGCAGGCACCCCCGCTCCTTCTCCACAGTCTGCTGCAGTTCAGAGTGAAGGTTTCCGTTCAGCTCCAAGCCGCAGAGCAGGGCCAGCAGCCTCAGCAGGCCCGGCTCAGCGGGCTCCGGGCTGGGGAGGGGGCCCTCTGACTCCCCCTGCAGGCCGGGGATGGACAGCTTCACACCATGGGGGGCCAACTTTTGCTGCAGTCTTTGTATTAGACCTGGATGCAAAGAGTGGGGAAAAAGTCTTAGGAAATGATGTGGGAGATGATACACAAAAAGGAAACGGGTTGAACAAAATAAATAAAACCAACAACTTACAACAGTTTAATAAAGCCATATGTTTTCTATAAGTTTGAGGATTAGGTCTGCTGTTGTGTAATGTAAACTTCAAGTTGTCATAGCAAATAAAAATGTCAAGAAAATAGTAAGTCGTAGTCATCTCCACACAAACTCTTCCCACCTATGCATTCATTTGTTCCAACTCTCCAACTTGATCAATCTTTTATAAAACCTAATTGGAGTTTGGGAACAAAAACTTGGTTCCAATTTTTGAGAATTTTGGTTCTGCCTATCGGTTCATAAATATACATAAGGCACTCGATGGATGACGCTGCACAAAGAGATATATTCTGTTTTTTTTGTTGTGTCGCACCATGAGAAGATTGGTTGCAAAGGCAGGAGGCCGTGATCCACGGACTGTTCTTTATTGAAGCAACTTGTGTTCATTGTTACAGTAGGAAGATGACATCTATTAAAACTAACTTGTGAATCATTTAATGAATGAAAAGATTTCTTTTGAATTATCGTAGTTAATAACATTAACTGTATGCAATTAGTTGATATCCTATGAATATAAAAATACACATGCATACCTATTGTGAATTTGAAAATGAATTGTGTAAATGAAAAACAGGTTTGAAATACTGTATGACAGTAAAAAAAAGAATACAGTTTTAAAAAGGGGGATATGTAAAATATCCATAAAAAAATAGAAAATCTGTGTACAGTTCTGTTTCAAATGGGTGTTGAGAGATGTATCCATAGGTCTCTTCATTTTGCTCTCAAAGTGCACCAGATTGATGCTTTTAACTTCAATATTTAAAAAACAAATCTTCCCGGGGAGCATGCCCCTGGACCCCCCTATGTGAGGTCCACACACCACCTGACCCCTGCTTACACCTATATGCCGTGAGCTGATTAGCGAGCCTTCATTGTAACAGTCGCGGGTACACTATGTATTTGCGTGGGGATTGTTGCAGTAGAAAGTTCCACTGTAGCGACCGGTACATTCATGGGAAACCCTACATGTTTGAGCACCCTCTATAAGAATAGAAATTAGGAAAATGTACGGTTCCCATTCCTATAAGTTATGTTGTCTTGATTATTGTGAGGTCATCATAACAAAGAAGTGTGAAGCGATGTCAACTTTGCATTGCCTCACATAAGAAATAACAACATTCATAAAGCCTTCCTGACAGGTGTATCTGTACCTTTACAGAGCCTCAGCTGCTCTGCAAGCTTCCCATTGGACGTCAGGCACTCTGTGTCCACGTAGGGAACAAACACAAACTCCTCCAGGGTGGGGGGGCTCTGCTGCTGCTGTCGGCGGGGGGCCACAGTGGCGTGCAGACCGCTGATCTGGACTCCACCGGCAACAATGTGGTCAAGGCAACGGTTTACGTGGACATCGGCAGCTACGGACGGGAATGAAAGAGATAATTAGTTTAAGACTAATAGAAGGTTAGCACGTTAGCTCAGTTCCAACATTTTAAATATCTGGACACAAAAGAGAGGAATTTATATTTCTAAATGGCATAGGGATCTTTCTATATACGTTATCTGTTTGTATCTACAGTTTAACCTCTAAACACCACTTTTTTACATAATTTGGACATGATAGAAACCATTTTTTCCTTAAAGTGAAACCACACCTTGTTTTCCCTCAGCGTCGTCGCAGACCTTCTCCAGATGCAGAGATGGGTCGATGCACACGGAGCGGATCCTGGTGGGCAGACGCAGACTGCGCCCTGACAGCCCCACCACCATCATCTGCAGCATGGTGTCCAGAAAGGTCACCCAGTTTCCGGACCACTGCAGCTTCCCACTGTCTCCTGGAGACAGCCAATCACATGACGGTAGCCAATCAGCAAAAACCATATAGAACACCAGAGTGTTGGGTTGATAAATGAAAAACAGACACACACCTGCATTGTTAGACTCTAAGATTCCTTGGAAGGTCTTTCCGTAGTCGTATCCGCGCAGTCGCAGCTCTTTGTAGATGTCGTGTGTGGTCAGCTTCATTTTGGAGTCACCGGCGATGTAGGCCGCTTGGTTTTTTATCTGACTGTGGAATGAGTCAAGGGCTGCATCCTCCAAGATGCTCACCTTACCTGAACATCACAAGGGATAAAGAGCAGAAGGAAGGCAGAGGTTACTGGTGAGACTGCATTTTGAAAGGATTATTGCAGTTTATACACAGAAGCAGACCCTGATGCCTCGGTCGACCTCTTGTTATGGATCATCTCTACAAGGGACTGACGTTGATTATCATTGGAACTGCTGGTTGAGACTTATACATCGCTGCATAAACCCCCATTACTTTCATTTTGTCCCATTGACACATCAAATAGTGAAAGAGGATAGGAGTCATACCTGATAGAGGCATATGAATACTATGTGGTGAATTCATTATAATGCAGGCCTAAACAAAGAACCATATCAAGTAAAAAATGTAATTAAAATTGGATCATAAAACGTATGACGGACATCCTTATGGGAAAGTAGTCCTAAACCTACATCTATAAGTAAGACAGATATTGTCTAGGATTTTGAGGCATCAAAATGCACCGATGATTGGACTCAAACCCGGGTCCACTTTATTGGGGAATGAGCCTCTGTACATGGGCCGCCATTTCTACCAGGCAGACTATTCAGCCGCTCAGTGACACAACATTTGATGTTGAAAACATGACATAGACCAGAAGTGACGTTGAATAAAACCCACATTTCTAAATCAAACATTAAAATTGAGAGAAGTCAACGCAGGTTGAAAGTCTACGTACCACTGACAGCCAGGTTTCCATTCTCTGAAACCTCAAACTTGTTGGTGGCAGGCATGAGGTGCACCTTCAGCTGGACCGAGCCTGTGATGAACAGAAAGGTGAGGAGAGGAAAGAGACATTACAGGTTCATCATCACATCCTAATCAAAGACCCCCCTCCATGCTCACACCCCCTGCTGTGCTCTCACCGCTCTTTGGCAGGATGGTGGCCCTGTGGATGGTGATGTCCTCAAAGGTTACAGGGGTGCTCTCCATGACAGCGCCTAGGCTTCTCATCAAGGTACGCCAAGCCAGCACCAGGTAGCCCGTGGCCGGGTAGAGGACACGCCCATCGATGCAGTGTCCAAGCATGTAGTAGTCTGGAGACTCTGGGTTGATGTCTAGTTTTGGCCAAAGAAGGGTTTCAAATCATGGTCAAATTACATTTTAAAGCACCTTTTCTTAATATTAATATGACAAAAGAAAGCAGAACTAGTTTTTGACCCAGATGAGAATGTCTTACCGATATTATAGACAATGGCAGAGTTGGATCCTCCTGAGCCTGAGGAGAAATCCTCGGCCTTGGGAACGTCCCAGGTCTGGGAGTGGTCCCACTGCAGCAGGGGCGAGATCAGAGGGGTTCCTACCGGCACAGGGTACTTCACCGCCGGGCAGAGGCTGTTACTGTCCATGTTGAGGCTGAAGAGGAGCATTCAAAGATTCATATTAGCAATCTGAAACGGCTTCCAGGAACCAAGAGAAGCTAATTCACCTCAAATTGTTCTTTTTTTTATGACTCAACAAGATAGTAGTAAGTTAGGTAAGGTTACACGATTTATGTCTTTTTTATTTTAAGCCTTTTCTCAAATGTTTGTGTTTTTGTCTTATAATGTTATCTATGCCAACTAATTGAAAAATAACTGTTAAACTTTGTAATTATATTTATATTTTCATATTCCTTTTTGATTTCCTTGAAATGTTTGTATATTGTGTTCTCATAGTATGTATTATCTACTTGTTCTCATAGTATGTATTATCTACTTGTTCTCATAGTATGTATTATCTACTTGTTCTCATAGTATGTATTATCTACTTGTTCTCATAGTATGTATTATCTACTTGTTCTCATAGTATGTATTATCTACTTGTTCTCATAGTATGTATTATCTACTTGTTCTCATAGTATGTATTATCTACTTGTTCTCATAGTATGTATTATCTACTTGTTCTCATAGTATGTATTATCTACTTGTTCTCATAGTATGTATTATCTACTTGTTCTCATAGTATGTATTATCTACTTGTTCTCATAGTATGTATTATCTACTTGTTCTCATAGTATGTATTATCTACTTGTTCTCATAGTATGTATTATCTACTTGTTCTCATAGTATGTATTATCTACTTGTTCTCATAGTATGTATTATCTACTTGTTCTCATAGTATGTATTATCTACTTGTTCTCATAGTATGTATTATCTACTTGTTCTCATAGTATGTATTATCTACTTGTTCTCATAGTATGTATTATCTACTTGTTCTCATAGTATGTATTATCTACTTGTTCTCATAGTATGTATTATCTACTTGTTCTCATAGTATGTATTATCTACTTGTTCTCATAGTATGTATTATCTACTTATGCCTTATACGTATGCTCAATAAAGTCTTTATATTAAATGACAGGTAATTATCTAATAATACACACATTGACATTTGTATCTATATATATTTAACATAATTAAAATGATCCATATCTGTAAATATCAACACCTTTGCTATTCCTTACATGTTTTATTTCATGTACTTCTTATTTCTTGCTTTATGATCAAATCATCACATGTGTTCGACTAAACATTGAAGCGAGGCGTTCACTGACCCGTTCATGTAGATTTTCCCAACGTTTGACAGGAAGAACTCCAGGTTGTTGGCGTGGCCTCTCTTCATCAACGGGAGGATGGAACATGTCGGCTTCAAGCTACGCTTCAGGATCGCCTGTGCAGGAAACATGTTAAGTTAATCAGAACGGTGGCAGTCTCTGTCGTGAATGAACTCTATAGGACTACAATCCCCAGGGCACAAGGGTTCTGTGGTCTTGGTTGCGTACCTGCAGCAGAGCGTGCGGGGCTATCTCCACGGTCACAGCGTTCTCCGGCACCAGGCTGAGGCCCTCGTGGAACAGCACGGGGCTCACCAGGTTGTTGACGTGGTAATCAGCCGAGCTGTACAGAGCCAGAGGAGAGTCCCAGTCCGCCTGAGGGATGCTGGTGCTCACCCAGCGGGGGGAGCGCAGCCGAGGCTCCTTGATCACCTTCACACAAGGAGACAGAGAGTGGAGCAGCAATGAGTCCAACTATGTTATGAGATTCCTGACATGAGGTATGTGGTGAACACAAGCTAAAGGGATTTTCTAGTTTTGTTCCACAACATAAAATACATCAATAAATACCCCACTGGTGAATGCCTGCCGCTTTTACGCGTCTGAAAAGGTCTTTTGTCATCACACCAAACGTTAGCTGCCTTTGGCCTAGTGGTGCTGATGTGCTCGCTTTTTACTCCTCCTGCAATTGCTTTAATGCCTCAAAAAGGGTTTTGGTTAATATGTGCAGATTACCCTGCTTCACAAAATGTGTTAAGTATCATAAACGTTTTGACATATTTTGTTTTCCGCAATATTTCAAAATCCAAAGGAAAAATCCCATCGGCTTTTTGTCGAGGAAGGCCTTGTGTTGCTACTTCCGGGTTGGCCTAGAGCAATACAACATCACTTCACTACTACTATTTGGACTATATGCATTATGCATGCGTTTTGACACATATTTTAATTGAAGAGATAATATTCTGACATGCCAAGAATCCAAAGAAAGAAAGGTTCTAAATTAAAGCAGCCAAAACGTTCCTCATGCCGTCGTTGCATGACGATAATGAACTCTCAATGAGAATGTGGAAGCAGAGCTGCACTGTTGGAATGCAGCAGAGCCACGTACCTTCTTCAGAGCCGCCAGCAGGGTGGGGGCGATGGAGGCCATGTAGTAGGAGTGGAAGGCGACACCAGCGCTGCGCACCTCCTTTGCAAACACTCCTTGCTCCTTCAGCTCGGACACAAACGCAGTGATGGCTGCCTGGTGGAACACACACAACACACACAACACACCTGTCAACACACAACATGCTGCACCTGGGAAACACCAGGTGAGTGAAAACCCATCTTTCATTAGAAATACAGTTTCTATTGTTCTTCTAACCTGACATTGTTTTAACAAAGTCCAAAGCATTGTTTCCTGTGTAGTTATGTTACAGCACATTACTGTATTCTTCTTCTCCTTTTTCAAAAACGGTTTACATTTCGAAGTAGTGTTTCTAAACTAAGCATTTTAAACATAAGGTTATTCTTTTGTACATAACGATAAAGGTACCAAGTCTGTGTGAAGCACTGCCTCTAGCGGTCACGAAGAGTTCATTGAGACGCAGTCACCTCGATAGGTTTTGTTCAGTGTAGTCAGACTGTGTTATTCAGGTTCTCTGAGTGCGACCAGGTTCTGAAGGAATGTCTGACCTGTGGGCCGGAGATGGTGACGGTGTCCTCCGCATTGTGGCAGGCAGGGACCACTCCCTTAGGACACTGAGCTATACACTCCTGCCACGTCAATCCTGGAACAAAACACACACTAATGTGAAAGATCTGTACAATCTAATAAAAACAAATACTAGGTGTAATTCTTCAGAGCAGCCAGCAGGGTGGGGCGATGTACCAGTACCAAAAAGGGCCATAACACAAGTTGTTAACATAAATCCAGTTGATCTTTGTGAATGTGCGGTTGCAACATCCGACAGATTTTGAGAGAGCAGGTCACATATTATCAATAAAAATGTCATTTGACTGAAAGATTTTTTAAATCCCGACACCTAGACTATGGCCATTTTCATTTCATGTGAGACATGGTGCATATTTCATGCAAGCATATTTTAAAACATGGAAAACAATCCCAACTGTCTCTCACCGATAGCAGCCATGCCTCCTGGAGGAAGGTTGGCCTCCTTGATGCAGCGGCCCCTCCAGTAGGCAGCCAGCAGGGCCTCAGTGTGGCTGAGGGAGCCGTCAGCGTAGCCACAGGCCAGCTCTCCTACAGAGTGGCCCACGATCCCATCCGGCACAAGGCCCAGCTTGGTGAGCAGGTCGATCTGAGCAATCTGGAAAAGGCCACGAAACAAAGGTGATTATTTCCATAGTTTCTGTATTTTCTGATTCACTACGGCAATACAACTAACCCTGCTTTTGCTCTATATCAGGTCCATTATATTAATATGAAATAACTTCTATCTAAATAAAAGTAAAACATATTTACCGTAATTTTCGGACTATAAGCCGCGTCTTTCCCCCCATCTTTCAACCCTGCGGCTTATATAACGGTGCGGCTAATCTATGGATGCTTACAGCTAACGGCCACTAGGGGACCTCCTAAATCTATGGATTTTACAGGTTACAGTCCACCACCTTTAACTCTATGGGCTCTATGGCCGGTCCGCGCCCCCCACCTTTAAGCGGCGGGCTCCAGCAGGAAAAGCTGGAGGCCGGAAAAGAGTGAGACAGGTAGTCGCGCCAAAGTAAAAGTGGAACCGAGAGACAGAACGAGAGACAGAACGAGAGCAAGACAGACATAACGAGAGCGAGACCGTTTGTGCAAAGGAAGTTTTCATGCACAAACCCTTCGCTCAGTGGGAGGCGTGGATGACTAGCGGCGATAAATCATTCACCAAAACTGGTCGCATGCGAAAAGCAACTTTCGCTCAAGTTTGCGAGTGGATCCTGACCGCGTGGAGGAGTGTCAAAACATCCACGATCACCAACGGGTTCCGAAAGGCTGGACTGCTTACTGTAGTGGACATTTTTATGATATCCTTATATGCTTAAACCAAATGCTTCTCATGTCCTGAGATGTGCTGTTTTCTTCCATCTACTCTACTGTGGGTTTATTCCCAGGCGCTTCAAGGCCACAGAGCTGCTTTGGCTACTGGGTTGAGACTCTCACACAGTCACACCAGAACTCCCCACTCTGAGCACCGTTATGCTATCTACCGCTCAAGGACAGGAGATGTCTAATAACAATGTGACCGTGTGAACACAGATTTCTAACGTTCCCACTCCTTTCCTATATAAGCTCTGCTCCCACATTGTGTGGCGCACACTCACGCAGACTATTCTATGCTCTGTGAGACCTCTATTTTTTCATTGTATCTTATGTATTTGAAGCTTCAAATAAATAACTAGAAAGACGGTTCTGTCGATTCGATTCACCATTTGTTTGTTTTGATCACTTTGACTCGTACTCTCCACAGTGTTGGGTCCTAGATTGCCTTATAGTCCGGAACTTACGGTACATGAATTCCCTACCCTGTAGTCTATATCAAATGACATGCAAGAGTTCCCACATTAAACATGGCGTCTCTACCTGTATGGCAGCCAGGCCAACGAAAGCGTGAACGGTGTCTTCAAAAGTGGCCTCGTCTGCGTCCATGAGCAGGCTGGACACCACCAGGCCGGTCTCCTTCAGAGCCACGTCCGACTTCAGGATGGACTCTCTGAAGTCAGGCAGCTGCATGAGGCTGCGGCCCATCCCGGCCCACTGAGTCCCCATACCTGGGAATACAATGTGCACACACCTTAGCTCAGCAATATAGCATTTCCTTAGCAAGACACTCGCCATCAAAAGGCCATTAGACACATGACATTGTTTCTAAAAAAGGTACATATAATGGTTGATATGTTCTACACAGTGTGAAAGGCTTTGGTTCACACAATTCTTCCAAAGCTTTTTGAGATGTTAGACTCTGTTCATTTGTGATACTGATAGTATATATATATATATATATTTAAAAAAAAAGTTATTTTGGACCTATGCAAACACTGAATACCTCCAAACTGAAATAGGTTTTCACTACACAGAAAAGGCAGATACACTGAAGTCAAGAGGAACACTACGAATATGGCGACAAAGCAAGTCATGTCCTAGCTCTTCACCTCGAGCAGCCTCAGCATCACAACACATTTCTCAGAACTATGACCATGTGCATCCTCAAAATCAAGCTTCCTTTTAGATCATACTACTCCATAGCCTTGTTC
Source organism: Champsocephalus esox (assembly GCA_036324585.1). Taxonomy (NCBI): domain Eukaryota; kingdom Metazoa; phylum Chordata; class Actinopteri; order Perciformes; family Channichthyidae; genus Champsocephalus; species Champsocephalus esox. The sequence continues at coordinate 25,992,592 of CM070485.1, forward strand.
GTTGTTTATGTTGTATATTTTCATATTGACATGTCTTACAAGTAATGATCATGTTTCCCCACAAGACCGCATATATGAGCTTGTTACATCCTCAAGTCTGTCCACAAGACAGATCAAACATATCCACGTCAGTGCATTCACAACATTCCTGCTCGTCGAGCACAGATTCTCCTGTCATTTGTCTTAGATCTCAGGCAGTGCAGTGGGTAGTACTAGCAAGTGTCCTTTATGACGCATACTAAAGCTCTGGTTGGACAGGAGACATATCAATACAAGTTGGTTTATGTTTTTTAGGGAGACAATTCAAATTAAAAGTAGCATGGCAGTATTGTTTGCTACTAAAACATTCATTCTTCGTTCCAGAGTAGAACCACTGGAGGGCAGGTGATTTAATGTCAGTGTTATGTTCGGTCATCAGATGCTGAGTAAATAGGATTTTGTGCCTTATTTAAAAAAACATTTGTAGAACAAATAAAGAAATGAAAGCATTACTGCACCTGAGCAGATGTACCAGATGGGCCTGGGGGCGGCCTGCCCCTGCTGCACCTCGGTGACGTCGCTCTGAGAGCCAATCAGGGTGTAGCCTCTGAAGGGCATGCTGGAAGTAGGAGCTCCTGAAACCTCGTTCAGCAGAGACAGGAAGTTGTCATCAGCAGCGTGTTCCTTCCCTTTTTGGAGCAGCGCCTTCACTGCCTCCTCTGTGCGGCCACAGGCCTGAAGCACCCTAGGTAGTGTCCTGGGCGGTGCGGCCGTGTCAGTTGATCTCTCCGCTGGACGGAGAATCACGTGAACATTTGAACCTCCGAATCCAAACGAGTTGATGCCTACGATGCCGCCTCGGATGGGAATGGGCCGGTCGACCACCTGAACCCGACCGTCGCTGAGCGCTGGGATGTCCGCGTTCGCACTGTTGTAGTGCAGGTTGGGGGCCCAGACTCCTCGCTCGAGAGAAAGCACCACCTGTGTGGTGGAGGAACAAATAAAACAATGAAGAAAAGCAGACGTGATACAGAGCAGCATTTCAGTGCTGCTGAGACGGCTCTTCATCAATACATTGACTGGTATCATGTTTTCATATTTGTATTATATTGTGATCAAACTATTCCTGTTTTCATTTTGTAACTTTTTCTTAAATGTGTCATTTTAAGCACTTTGGGCCGCTTCCTTTATGGAAGGTGCTATACAAATAAGGCTATTTTTTGTATTTTTCTGTTTAATTGATATCTGCCTTTCTCCCTCTTTAAATGTGGCACATGTATCCTGCAGTTAGGAGGATGAAATGACATACTGTAAGGATGACATATTTGTTGGATGACCCGGAATTTAGCATAATAAAAACAATTGGATGCATTGGATTTTTAAATATGGCAGAAATAAGATCTGTTGAAAATGCTTGTTTATAATACTTAAAGGTGGGGTAGGTACGTTTGAGAAACCGGCTTGAGATACTTTTTGTTATATTCCATGGAATGCTCTTAACATCCCGATAGCAATGAACATCTGAAGTGCTTTGACAACAAATCCATAACAAAAATGTAATCTGTGGAAGCCGTGGCGCTGTAAAAAGCACGACCAATCATCTGAGCCGGCTAAAGTAACTGGATGGCCTACCTGCCTGTCAGCCTTCCATCTGTGCACAAGCTTATCTGGTGCCCTCATTGGTCATGTGTGCGTTCGTGTGTTGGAGGAGGGGCTCTGTGAGGAAGTGGCAGATTTTCTCTGGCTGTGTATTTTCAAATTCTAGCGATCTCGAGCCGGTTTCTCAAACTTACCTACCCCACCTTTAATAGCATTTGTAAGAGCGCTTTTCCAAATGCTCAAAGCACTTTGCATTAGATATTACACATATCAGACATGTAACAGTGAATACAAAAACATGATGACAGTGGGTCCTCTCAGTTAGTCACTTTTGTACGACTTGTGAAAGCTTCAGAAGTGGGGTATACACTGATGAATGTGATGTCGTAATACACGTGAACATCTTGTCAGCTTGTGTTGCCATAGATCTTATTTCAGGCATCTTACGAAAAACCCATTAAGGAAGGAAATGACTTTGAGAAAAGCGAACCACATTCCTGCACCACTCTATAGTCATTTAAGTTGGCTGCAGAATTATTTGCCTACTAAATTAAAATAGCAGGCTTCTCGTCCCACCTTCCATTGAAAACATTAAGAATAGGTAAAAAACATTCACCCACAACATATGAATCAAAACCAAATCCTCAGAGCACTCCTTAACTCCCACCTTAGCAAGAGCAGACAGACCCGAGGCCGGTTCTGGATGGCCCATGTTGGACTTTGTGGAGCCGATTAGCAGGGGGCTCTGACCTGGAGTCACAGAACACACCGACGATGCCGTTCACTTCCTGCGGGTCCCCAACCTACAGAAGGAGAGCAGAGGTTACACGTTGTGTCGAGTTCACTTTTGCATTTTCTTTTCGACTCTCCGTCGGTGAGGCATGACGAGCACTGATCACAGGCGAAGTGCACTGACCTTGGTCCCTGTGCCGTGGGCCTCCACATATTCCACCTGCTCAGGAGATATGTTGGCTGCCTGGTAGAGAGAGCGAACCAGCCTCTGCTGCATCTCACCTGAAGGGAAGGTCACACCTGAGGGACACAGAGGGGAAGTATTAGAACCATACACATCACATCATAACGGCGTGGTGACGGTCAGGCGGTTAGCGAGCACCCTCACCCTGCTCCTTGTATCCATCCGTGTTGTTGCCAGCATTCAGCACTGTGGCGTAAACTCTTTTAGCCATCGAGCGCTTCGTCAGCAGCACAGCCACGGCCGCCTCAGAACGGCAGTATCCGTTCCCTGTCCGACAGATGGAACAATAGAAATGATGTATTGATACACAAATACATGGGGAATAGAAGTAAACATGAAGAGCTGAGACTCCGCCTCTTCGTCTCACCTGAGGCGTCAAAGGACTTGCAGGTCCCCTCAGGACTGAGCATGCCCAGCTTCATGAACTGCACCGAGGTGTTGGGCTTGAGCAGCAGGTTGACCCCCCCCCACCAGAGCGGCGTCACAGTGGCCCTGGCGGATCCCGTGGAAGGCGTTCTCCAGAGCCAGCAGGCTGGAGGAGCAGGCCGTGTCGATGGCGGTGCTCGGGCCTGCAGGGGGAGAGGGGGGGTTACAGCTGTAGCATGGCAACGGTATCACTTGTGGTCCATAGGAATGCTCTGAACTGAAAGATGTCAGGCCACTTGGGGGCAGCATTGGATCCAGATGTGCTTTGATGTAGCAGTGCAGGTCTAACACATTAAGTGCCATTCCAAACCAACAAGTGGGAAGTGGGAGTTGGTAAACCCTCCAACAGGAAGTCATTCAACTGACCAACAGGAAGTCTGTATCTGTCCTGACCAACAGCTGCCCTTACACCGTTTGTGTCCCTCGTGCAACACACTGTGTAGAACTTGTTCCGTGCAAGCATTAACATGTCGACCTTATTGTTGGGAACACACTGAATGTGCTCTTCTAAGATCAGAGGAGCACATGATGACAAAGGCCCCATGCAGCTGTGTGCGTGTATGATGGCTGTGTGACAACGATGAACATGATGATTCAGTCTCTATGGAGATAGACATAAGACTGTCATGTTTATTGCTTACGCAGGCCTTGAGTCATCTGAACTAAACATTGAATACTGCTTTGAACCGGTATTCTCCCATCTGGTGACTGTCACTCCCTCTCTTGTATATCAGCATGTGAAGGACACTGTTCGGGGACTAGTTGTTCCACGCAGCTCTGTGTGTGATGACTACTTCCATTCTTGCAAGGATAATAAATGCATGTTTCCTGATATTGAAGATCAAGCCGGTGATGAGTGATATTTTCACTTATTGAAAAAACAGGTTTAGACATTTTATATTGTCATACAGTTGTAAACAACTTGAAGGTTACATTGTATTTAAAACATTTTAAATTAGGATCTTATAAACTTGTGTCTATTCTACAAAACAGTAAATGTATGCACTTGATTATGAAGATGTATGTACACGGGGACTTCTGCAAAGACCAAGCAGCTCATAGACATCAGATTTAATTATTATTTTGTATTTTTCGATATACTAATACTGGTTACAAGAAGTGACGTTGTTTCTGTTTCTGCCTGAGAGGGAAGCCGTCCTAAAGCTTGCCGCTGTATTTACAACCTCCGACTTACGGAAGGAGCTTCTTTCAGCCGAGAGTGTGAATACAGACGTAACTCACTCTGTCATGAACTCTAAGAGTGTAGGAGTCCAATTGGAAACGGGCCAGTTTGGGTTTTGGCATCAAACTCCCTATAGACACCATTAGAGTTTGGTGAATAGTTGTGATAACAAATTCCCAGTGGAGTCTGTCGGTGTGTGTCGCTGTGTGTGCGTACCGCTGAAGTCGAAGAAGTAGGACAGTCTGTTGGCCAGCATGGCGCGCTGGCAGCCGGTCATGCTGTAGCCCAGCAGCTCCTCTGGATCCCGGCTGAACGCCTCTCCAGCCTCCGAGCCGCTCACCCCGATGTAGACCCCCGTCTTACTGCCGCGCAGAGCCGCTGGGTTCAGTCCTGCGTCACAACGTGGCATTGTCTTCAGATCATACCCTCTATTTCATCACATAGCCCTTCCTCAGATACTCTCTTAATAACTTAAGCTCCGTTTGAAATGAAATCACAGAGGAAATACAAAAGTCACACTCCATCAAGCAAACGGTTACTGTATTGCTTTCCAACCATTTCTTCGTTTTTCATTTTCAGTGCTTGTCCTTAAACTCGCCGTGTTCCTCACCTCCATCTACGATAGACTCGTAGGCGATCTCCAGCATGAGGCGGAGCTGGGGGTCCATGGTGTTGGCCTGTTTGGGGTGCACTCCGAAAAAGGCTGCGTCAAAGTGGCTGATGTCCTTCAGTTTACCGTTCCTCTTTGGAAGACCGTACAGACCTAGGAAAGACAAAAAGAACACAAAGTTCATATGAAACTGAAGTCTTTGGGTGGTGGGTAATGTAGCCTCGACTGTCGGTATCAGAACAATGTTCTCGGGGGTGTGGGACCAAGCGGCAGCAGCAGGCTGTCGAAGGAGGAGTTTCCATAGACCCCATGTTCAAATGCCCAACTTTACAGCAGAAATAAACATGTTTCTACCCAGCATGCAATACACATTATTCTGGATATAGTTAGATTCCACCTTCATGACAATGGATTGGGCAGTGCATTTTTTTATAACGCACCGCTTTTAGTTATATTAGGTCTTAAAGTGTTTGCATAAATTAGGGCGTGGTCACCTTGAGTCTCTGCGGTGAGTGCTGCTTCTAGCTTTCTGTCCCTCTGCTAGCTCCGTTAGCTCCGTTAGCTCTAGGATGCTACAGGGGCTCAGCTGCAAGGCTGATCCGGGGAACACAACTTGAACTCGGAAGTGTTTGTTGTGCTGGTGCTTGGTGGAGTATTCTTCATTTAAATATCGGACTTATCTTATGCCGCCTCGGCTCCGCCTCTTTGCCCTTATTTGGATCAGGCTGGAGGAGGCGGGAGTTAGGCTCTGACGTCACAGTCAAGACGGCAGCGGCCGACTCTGCCTACTAAGGGCTTCTCAGCAAATCTGCAGAAACCTATGGGTGACGTCACGGACACTACGTCCATTTATATATACAGTCCATGTGTGGGACCCACAGTAACGCTGGGCTTATTAATGGACATGGAAACAGTATTATTTTGTAAAAACATTTGTATTTTGTTGTTATTATCCGATATATGTTCACACGCAATAGCAACTATTTAGAAGGTAGCAGAAGCTGCAAATGCATCATTAGTGGACCTAGCCGATATTATGCAGCTACGTTGCAGTGATTGGCTTATGTTTCTGTATTTTCACGTGGGGAAAGCTGGTAGGAAGGGGTATCAAAGTAGTGCCACGGGTGTATAAAGAACAAGTGTAACAAACTCGCCGTAATTCAGATATCAGATGGTTATATAACCATTGTTATGTTGTTTTACGGTTAAATGAGGAGTGCATCATGTGTATGTCACCTGTTTGCTAATATGGACTAATGCCATTAGTGTCACCGCCTTTAGCCAAATAATAACTAAACAGGTTATTTACAAGCAGAATTAGTTATGGTTTGTTTGATCCAAGTTTAGGAATTGACTTGAATGTTATTCAGATGCATCATCCATGAGACCAAGTAAAGTGCGTGTGTGTCTGTATTTTCTGAACAAAGTACAGTTTTTTCCCTAAACGTGCTGCAAAATCTCACTCTCTGACGTATGCATGTGAATATTTTCAGCCGCACGAGCCTCATATGAATAAACATCATAACATAGGATGCTCCATTAGCTGCCTATAATCTCACACTGTGGAGGGCTAACTGCTGGATTGCACATAGCTTATTGTAGTGGCTTTCTTTTTAACTTGGATAATAGCTACTGGTTTAACTACAAACTCTTTTCCGATTGTTGATCCGATTGTGACTTCATCTCCTGCCAGCTGGGAATAAGGAGGAGTTAACGCAGTGAACATGTCATCTTCAAAAAAGAATGTTCAGCAGAGTGAAGGATCACAATGCTGACCGTATCGTAATGGCAGTTTCCAACACAGCATTACAATAGTCCATATTCAGGTTCCTTTGATCCACCTTCACTGTGGCACTGGGCTTGCTAGAAGCTACGTGTCTTCTTGTTTAGAACAGACTACTTGTTGCTTTGGCTGCTAACCAGTCTTCCTGTAGTTGCACATACTGTAACCGGCTTGCAGCATTTCTCATAGAGATGTGATTTACCATTTTCTTTTGTTCCGTCTCTTTGCAAGGACCCCTTCAGGCCATTGCCCTGTGCTGGGTTTCACTATTGCCCCTACTCAGAGATGGGTGTAAGTTAAACCTGTTTAGCCCTGAGCCTGTTGTTCAGTTCTCAGGCTCCAAAATGACATTCGCAGAACAAATGACCATATCTTCTCTTCTAAAAGGGTTACATTAATAATCTTTTTTCTCAAAGTAATAAACCTGTGAGTTGGATGTGGAAAAGTCAGAAGAAATATAGATGTTTTTTATTTTAAAGAAAATTCAGATTGAACATGGTAAAAAACTGTAAATTATAGTGTCCATCCAAAACATATGTTGTACTTATAGTGAAAACTAACCTTGGATGATGGGATAGTAGACTAAAAGCTTTAGGAATCCAAAGTACAACGTAGAATAAGTACCCTGTATCAACATTGATGCAAAACAAGTGATATTTGACCTTTTTAGACGGATTTAGCAAAGAAAACCTCTTCTGGGGCCATTTGGGTGGACTGTCCTCATCTCTGGCCCCCCTTCCTCGATTTTGACATCTCTTTCTGACCGTTAGAGCCAATATAATCAATAATGAACACCACGTCAAACCTCAACAAGCACCTGCAAAGAACACATGCTAAGATGAAGCTAATAGCTAAGGACCCCCGAACCCAGAGTGAGGATGTTGTGAGTGCGCCGCCGCCACCGAGGCAAACACAAATTAGAATTTGGAGGACCGGTAACCAAAGCAGAGATGGACAGGCTTGTAGCATCCTTCATACTAGAGGAAATGTTGCCCATTTGAACAGTGGAATCGCCATCGTTCAGAGACATACTGCGCAAAATACAGATAGCAGGAGACAGAGGACAGATAGGAGAACATTCAGGATCTGGATCAGTCTTATGCGACAATGGAAACTGAACTAAAGAACATTTGAAACTTTAGCAGTCTGCGATCTGCCTGCAGGGAGGGGCGGGCCGGCCCGGCGAGTAAAGTAACGAGTTACTTTATGTAGAGAGTAACGAAGTAGTGTAATATGTTACTTTTTTTTAAAGTAATATGTAATATATTACATTGGTAACGACCCCATCTCTGCAAACCCTACTCTCCCAAGATGCCTCGTGTGTGGTCTCCGCTCTTTCAGCGCATGAATGTGTGCTTAAGATGGTTGCCAGGATCTGAGGGATGGGTCTTTTATTCACAGAGAGGAAACAACTGAAGGGTAGTGAGGGAGGACTGGAAAAAGTGGAATGTGGGCAAGGGTGTCAAATAGAAAAGTAAGAGAGAGAAAACCAGCTGCTAAATTCTCAGCACGTTGTCTTTTTCTTGCTAAATCCGTGAATCAAGATGGTGACCAACGAGCACTCACTGAGAGCTAAACTCAGCCTCATCTGAAAACACACAGCCCCCTCATTCATTTGTAAAATGTACCAACGTAAAAGGCTCTGGGGAAACAAAGGGTTGTTTGGCAGCAGAAGTTGGACCTAATCCAACTTCTGCTGCCAAACAAAATAGCGTCATCTGCTATACGCCGCATTATCAATCACATGCAAACGCATACTCCTAGTAGATCTACTTTAACACCTACAATTAACCTACATTTATAACCATCGGATTTAAAATGACAAAAGAAAACTGGTTACAGGAACTTCTAATTACTGTCTGGTTTGGTTGCAAAATGGCTCACTGATGCAGTGACAACATGTTGGTGTTTGTTTTTAATAATCTCACCTTTTTGCACAGAACCTCCATCTGTGAAGACTCGTATCTATTCAATAGTTCAACGTGTATTGTTTTTCGTTTCATTTCAGAGCCTGGCCAAACTTGTCTCTAGAGCAGCTCTGTAACTGCCAACAGATAACGAGGTCAAGTTTAAATCTACACACAGACGGCATTAATGTTTACAACGTCAGCTGCTGAGATAATGGCTGTTCTGGTGACACGGGGAAGTCAGCTATCTTTCAAAGTGAGCACAAGAGGGTTATCTTATCAAGGAGATAAGAGGCCATCGTAACTGTCAGAATGATGTTATTGATTTGAACAATCATCTATGTTGGCAACTTACACTACACCTAAGAAGTGAAAGTCATTATGTATTCTGCTTATGTTTTAAACTGTACTACATTGTGAATGAAGAAAGTCAGTTTGTGTTTACTTTGGACAGCAACAGGCTACTTCCCCTGCCTTTCTGTTCAAATTCAGTTCATAAAAACATATGTGTGTTGTCTAAGACACGTGATGGATGTATTTTTAATCATCATAAAACATATGCAAAGATTTGTATGAACATTTCGAAACATGCATTGTTTGCATCAAGGTTTGGTGTATGTCATTTTACACTCACATTTTTGGCCTTTAAAAAGATATATATTGTAAATTCTCCCCTCATGCAAGACATTACAGCGAAATAGAGTTTATGTTTAAATATGAAAAAGAGTCATTTTGAAATGCTAACTTTTGGTGAATTTGGGAGAAATGAAGAGAAGATCCTGTCGTTCTGGAGCTGCTGTTGGCGTGTGTTGCAGGACTATACACACAGAAAGTCTTTTTTTCCTTTTAACTAACTAATAATAACTAATGAATTCATCCAAACGGACATTCTTTCTTTCTTTTTTTAGAAATGCAGTTCTCACCCAATCAATCAAATAGATCTATCTTTATGAGCTTTTACCTGGTGTCCACCGCCGGTCGTCCTCCGTCACCATGTCCACACCGTTGATGAGGTTTTCCCAGAATTCCTCCAGGTTGTTGGATTCGGGCAAACGGCCCGATATCCCTGCTATGACTATATCATCCATGCTGAATGACTGTGAACAGAGAGAGAGACATGTCAACAATGAGCGGGACGCATTATGTGTACACTGCGGACATCAGTGTGAACGCGTCTGTCTGCTGAAGAAGCCTGCGTTACCAGGACAACACAAAGTACGTTGGCTCCTCAACAACACACCAACGTGATTTATTATGTCGAAGATGTTTTTAAGGTAATACTGAAAAAATATTGAAATGCCCAAAACTAAATCTGCAACGATTTAAAACAAGCTTAACAGCTACATATTTACGAAGCCTACTTCCTGGAATGCCCTTCATTTGCATGATACATATGTTTATAGAAAAGGTCAAATGATTGTATGATGTAGGGCTGCAGAGGCCTACACACTGTATTCCACAGACCTATTGCTATGCTTGTGTGGTACAGACCCTCTTAAAAACAAAAAACATTTGAAATACATCTTTCAAAGATAAGAAGAATAATAAGGAAACAACTATCAATCTCTCCAATATCTTTGATAATATCGCAATTTCAGTAAAAATAATCACAATTAGATATTATTTTCAAATCGAGCAGCCCTGATAGTGATCTGCATTAAAATGCCATTCTTAAAATGAAAATGTATTTAAGATCTATTGGAATTTGAATTGACTGATATCGTGTAAATCAGCTGACTGTCTTTCCAGTCAGCTGATTCCGAGCCGGTCCGGTGCGTGCATGCACAAAGTGTCACATTTAATCAGTGCAACACTCGCAGACATATGGTAAACACAATACAGTCAGTCGACGGCAGAAAGAGATACACGCAAGAGATCTAAAATTCTTTATCACCCAAAAACATGAAATATAAAATTCTAAAAGATCTTCATGGCAGTTACTGAACTGTACGCCTATATTTTCACACTAAGCATGTTTCGGTATTGAACCATATGTAATGGTGTTGGTGTTGACTGGCAGCTTTGGGAATGAGGAGTCTCTCTGAGCATGCATGAGAGAGCACTTACAGACAATGTGGTCTGTGGATACACGGTGTACATGAGTGAGCATAGCCGAGTGTGTGTGTGTGTGTGTGTGTGTGTCTTTGTTCCTTGTTTCTAGGCCAGGTCTTTTTGTGTCAGCAGGGCCTGGCCCATCAGCCAATGGGCTTGCAGCTTGGCACAGAGCCACTCTAAATGGAAGCATGTCACCTCCTCGATGTAGAGCAGCCGTCCTGACCTCTTCCCTCACAACATACTGTTCACGTGAGCTTGGGTGTTAATAGAACCAGTGGTACACGACATGCAGGATGCTAAAGTTGAATTCAAGGGGGGGACATTGTGATGTTGGTGAAAAGTCACTGGGGCAGTTCATCGCAGCTGAGGCTACAGTGGAAGCTAGCTCTGTGTCTGACACTAACCACAACATTATCAGTATGTGTAATGGAGAATCACGGAAGGAAGATGAAAAGAAATATTGTTTTATCACAGAAATTGAGGTACCACTAAATCCATTGTAATTACTCCATGAACATAGAACCGACAGCGCTAGAATCAATAATGCAGCATCATGCAGTATTTAATGTTTCCAGCTTACAACTTACTCAACATGCTGAGAAATAGTTGCAACTATCCTTAATATAAAAAATACCTATTTAATACATAGTCTTACATTGTCTTTGCACCTCCTTTTTCTAGGTGAACATAGCTTATTCGTTTAACTTTAGTTATGGTGAGCGTGGACTGCATTGTGGCTAGGACGCACAGTGAGGATATGGATTGTAACGATAGCGCACGAGCTGTTACTGGCTTTATTTACAGACTTGCAAATTGACACGATCTATATAGTGATAAGGATGTTATTGTTGAGGTGACTGAACAAGGCAGTGCGCTCCGTGCAACAGAGACTACATCGCTGTTTTTAGTCTGCATATATCTATGTATATAAATAAATCTATGCATATAAATATGCAGCAATTTAAACACCAAAGCTATATAAAGAGTAATATCATTGGTCATATATGCACAGTATACAAATATTATTTTAAAGACAGAGATTGGCTTATATATTTGACAATGAAAAGGTGCTCAAAACACTGCCATCTTGAATGTTCATATTAAATAATGTGTTGGAGGCATCCGTCTCCAATCTGCCAGCTCACCCTCTGCATCGCCCATTCCCCCGGTCCCCATCGTGTGCGTATGCAGGGTTCAGAGTTACATTCAATCAAGTTAGAATAGAACAACTCCTGCTTTTGAGTCGACTTCTTCAGGGCCGGGTTCATCACAGCGGTTGTATGTTAGACCCTTGCTACCACAGTGCCCGCTTCACATGAAGGTCCTGCATTACCCTTTGGGGTCCATTTGGCAATAATCACCCACTAACTGTACACCGACCCTGTTCTAAAACACCGGCCATGTGAGAAGGCTGTGCCCTAAATCATACATGAGATTTAGCACGGGGAAATAGAAGATGACTTTCTCTGTTACGATTGAATCGCCGTTGCATATGTTTAAGGTATAAGGCCTACCTTCTGCATCACGTTGTTTTATTATCGCTGATGAACATGAACACACACACGGCTTCAAATAAGAGGCCCTATTAAGCTTATTTTGGTGCTCCCTTTCCTGTAGTGTGTTCTATAGGTTTTAGTGCATGTAAATGGTCTGCAAAGGCTCAAATCCCTGTGTTCCTCTCCCCCCCCCGCCTGAAACACTTCCATTGGACTCCTTTGCTTACTTCTGTAACATAATGACATCACTATTAAACTCCCGCTTCTATTGGCTAGTGCTACAAAACATTGTACTGTAAGTGATCGTCTAAGGGGCGGGGCATCTCTCAGCGGTTGACCTTTCAGAGCAGAGCCGGCCAGCTAACCAATCAGAGCAGACTGGGCTCTGGTTTCAGACAGAGGGTGAAAAGAGGTGCTGCAGCGCAGGCAGTATGAGACAAATAAAGAGCTGTTTTAACATTAAAGCATGGAGACATTAGAAACACTACATACTGATATACACCTGAACATCAGCAGGAGAGGACTCTTTAAAGTAGAGACACTACATACTGATATACACCTGAACATCAGCAGGAGAGGACTCTTTAAAGTAGAGACACTACATACTGATATACACCTGAACATCAGCAGGAGAGGACTCTTTAAAGTAGAGACACTACATACTGATATACACCTGAACATCAGCAGGAGAGGACTCTTTAAAGTAGAGACACTACATACTGATATACACCTGAACATCAGCAGGAGAGGACTCTTTAAAGTAGAGACACTACATACTGATATACACCTGAACATCAGCAGGAGAGGACTCTTTAAAGTAGAGACACTACATACTGATATACACCTGAACATCAGCAGGAGAGGACTCTTTAAAGTAGAGACACTACTTACTGATATACACCTGAACATCAGCAGGAGAGGACTCTTTAAAGTAGAGACACTACATACTGATATACACCTGAACATCAGCAGGAGAGGACTCTTTAAAGTAGAGACACTACATACTGATATACACCTGAACATCAGCAGGAGAGGACTCTTTAAAGTAGAGACACTACATACTGATATACACCTGAACATCAGCAGGAGAGGACTCTTTAAAGTAGAGACTCTACATACTGATATACACCTGAACATCAGCAGGAGAGGACTCTTTAAAGTAGAGACTCTACATACTGATATACACCTGAACATCAGCAGGAGAGGACTCTTTAAAGTAGAGACACTACATACTGATATACACCTGAACATCAGCAGGAGAGGACTCTTTAAAGTAGAGACTCTACATACTGATATACACCTGAACATCAGCAGGAGAGGACTCTTTAAAGTAGAGACTCTACATACTGATATACACCTGAACATCAGCAGGAGAGGACTCTTTAAAGTAGAGACACTACATACTGATATACACCTGAACATCAGCAGGAGAGGACTCTTTAAAGTAGAGACTCTACATACTGATATACACCTGAACATCAGCAGGAGAGGACTCTTTAAAGTAGAGACTCTACATACTGATATACACCTGAACATCAGCAGGAGAGGACTCTTTAAAGTACCTTAAAAAGACACCTGAGAAAGACCATTATATGTCTTCTTTTATCTCAATTGACCTAGACTTATAAAACAAAATGGCAGTAGTAAATTGGCCAACGTGCCAAGTAAACAAGTGGGTTTTCAGTCTGCAATGGAAGACTTCTAGCTTTCGTGATCTCAATGGAGAGCTTGTTCCACCTTTTGGAGCCAATATAGCAAACAGCTTCAAATGATTCAAATCGTTTTTTAGTACCAACTATTTCAAAACAGAAAAACACCTTAAAAATTAAATTAAAAAATGGAAATATACTCAGCCTACCCCTTGTAGTCAAGAAGTCAGAATCCTCCAGATTTTGAATTGCAATGCACACAAAAGCAACAGTGGTGATGAAGCCCAGGTGGAAGCAGGATGGTCACACTAGGACAGCCTGTCCTGTAGCTCAGAAGCTAAAAGGATTTGGACTCCCACATATACAGGCCCAGGATTAGACCTAAGGTAGCACCTTCAGATCAATATCAAGCCTCATCTGACCCAGAGCACCCACTAACACCGTGCACATGACCAAAGGCATCAGAATACCTATCAGCTAGTGACAAGCTGGACTGCTCGACACACACACTGTTCCCATCAGCCCTCACATCCTGGGTATTACACGGCTGAGCTCACCCAGCAACAAGGCCTGACTTGCAACATAGCCCGATGGAAAGAGCCTGAAGGGCAAACACAGTAGAGACAATTAGCAATTTTATTCTATCATTCCTCTGCTGCGTGCACCGATACTGGATGATCCTCTTCTTACGCCAAGAGGACAAACGTGTTCCTAGATAGAAAGAGAAAATCTATGCGAACAAAGCCTACTAATCATTGCTCCACCTGCCATGAGAAGAATGTGTTTAAACATTTCAAATTACAAAACACACTCACCTGCCATTTGGTACACCTGTTCAACTGCTACGTATTAGAAAGATAAAATCACTATCACGTGACGGCAACTTAATGCCTTAGGAATGAATGCCTCAGGACATTCTGCTGAAGTTGAAACCAAGCATCAGAAAGAGGAAGAAGGGTGATTTTGACACAATTGTAGTTTAAAGTATTCACTGAAAAAACTGTATTAGGTTAGTTGAAAGCAATACTATTAAGTTGAGCCTAATATTTTGTATTTAAACTTAATACTATTGCTTGCAACAAATCTAATACAGTTTTGTGAAATATTTTTGACAATATACATTTAAATAAAGTCAACGTTTCAGTATTTCAGTGTTCAAAAACTGGGATTTTCTCTAGGGTTTACAGAGGATGGTGCACAAAGGAGACAACATCCAACGAGCTGCAGTTCTGTGTGCAAAGAAAGCCTTGTTGATGGTCAAGTCAGTGCAGAATGACTAGGATGGTTTGAGCTAATAGTATGGCAACAGTGTCTCTAACAAGCACATGCTGTGACCGAGGCATGCAGGTGAGAGCATCTCACAACACGTTGGCCCCCAGTTGAGCAATAGCAGCAGAACAACAAGCATGTCAGAAAACAACAAGAAACCAAGGCTGCAAGTCACACAGGTTCTCCAAAATGAGTGAAAAGGAGATTGGTTTGACCAGTTTGGCAGGGTCTTAGTTTCTGCAGCGCCACTTTGGTGATGAAAGCAAGCACGCATCCTGCCTTGTATTAGCATGTTAGGCCGGTATTGGCGGTGTAGTGCTGTGGGGGATTTTGTCTTGCCTCACTTTAGGCCCCTTGGAACTAATAAAGCATCATTTTAACACGACAGCACAAATGAATTGTTACTGAGCATTTCCATTCCTCATTCCTCAGTGTACTCATTTTCTAATAGAGTTGGACAGGATTGAGTCCTAAGACCCGGAAATGAGTCAGCATTTTACCACATTTGGTTCCCTCGCTCGAAGACAATGGTTTTTGGAACATATATTTGGTTATATGCTTTAAATGGGGTCTGTGGTTAACACAAGCTGAAGAGATAGCGTTATATTCTACGACAGAAAATATGTCAATAAATACTGAACACTGTCTAAAGCTTCTACTGTATCATACAAATGGTGGTTGCTAAGAAGTGATAAAATAAGACTACTAAACTTTATCAAGACGAGCATTAACTATTTCGCTTAGCGGTGTTGATGCACAGCCAAGCGACTGATGTAGTTTGTTTATAGCCTATCATTAGCTCTTAAAGGTGGGGTAGGTCATTCTGGAGAAACCAGCTCGAGTGCGCTAGAATTTGAAAATACACAACCGGAAAAAAATCTGCCACTTCCTCACAGAGCCCCTCCTCAACACACACGACCAATGAGGGCACGAGATACATTTGTGCACAGATGGAAGGCTGACAGGCAGGTAGGCCATCCAGTGACTTTAGCCGGGCCGGCTCAGATGATTGGTCGTGCTTTTTACAGCGCCATGGCTTCCACAGATTTTTTTTTAAGCATTTAATATATTCATTGCTATCGGGACGTTAAGAGCATTCCATGGAATATAACAAAAAGCGTTTCTGAAATAAATGACATACCCCACCTTTAAGTTCTGAAAAATGCACTTGGGCTTTACCAATCATAGGTGGTGTTTATAAATGGAGATTATCCTGCTGAACAAAACGTGTAAGTATCATAAGTATGTGTTTGCCACAGAGCGTATTTTCTGCATTATTCCAAAAACCAATGAATATATCTCATTGCTTTTTATGAAGGGAGCCCTTCGGATGCAGACATCAGGGTTTGCCTAAGATGTCATCACTGCACCACTAAGGATACTTCCAGCAGAATAAATTGAGATGTAATCATGGCTGACTGATGGTTGAACATGACAAGTACTTCCCACTACTCAAATTGACTACCCATTTAACTTATTTCAATCTAGTTGGTGACTTTTTGCATGTGGTGGAACAATGATGTTGCATCCCAGATGTTCAGCCAACAAATCTACAGCAACCACATGATGCTATAATGTCAACATCGACCAAAGCCTCTTGACAAATGTTTCCAGCAAATTGTTAAATCCATGCCACAGAGATCTTAATGCAGTTCCAAATGCAAAGTCAGATATGTGTGTATCAAATGCTCAAAGATGGTGGACTTTCCATCCACTTCTATTCATTGCCAGCCCCCAACCACCACTGAGACAGCAAATTCCTCAACCACATGTAAAAGTTAGCAAACTACACTGGTCCTATTTACCTTTTGTCATCATTCATTTGTAGCTTCAATTCAGCCATTTCTCTTCATTTCATGCATTCTGGTGAATATGTAGAGACACATTTATTGTGGAAATGTTTTAATTTGTTTAAAGGAAAACACAATATTCAGGCACCAGGTGATAATTTAAAGTGAACATAA
Organism: Champsocephalus esox; assembly: GCA_036324585.1. Classification (NCBI taxonomy): domain Eukaryota; kingdom Metazoa; phylum Chordata; class Actinopteri; order Perciformes; family Channichthyidae; genus Champsocephalus; species Champsocephalus esox. The sequence goes on from CM070485.1 coordinate 26,009,488, forward strand.
TGTAATGCAGTAAGGCTCTCAAGCATTCTGTATTGCTTTCAAATATAAGATCAACTTTTGATCTATTGTTATGACTGCTTAAATACACAGACACACTGAGTTGCAAGGCACTATTTAGTCTTCCCCGTTATTATGTGTGCTTTGTTAGGATGAGCACCATCTTAAAATGTGGGTATGACACCTATTAACATAATTTTCAAACAATATTATAACTAGTGAAATTCAGCAGTTGGCCATGTAGTATACTCTCCATACCAAATGATACGCCCTTTTCAATAAAAGGGTCTTTTTTTGTTCATCCAGCAACACAACAAAAAGCCAAAGAAATGAGCTGCCAATTTACAATTTGGGTTTGTCAAATAAATCACACAGGCACTTGAGCTAGTACAGCTAAGGTACAGGATGGCTGCTGGCCTCAGTGACCTGCAAGTCTTCACGCAGGGCAAAGCTCTACGGAGGGAAGGAGAGCACCAGTGCAGCAACATCGTCAGTATTACAATAAATAACGATACAATTAAAAACTATAGAAATGGCCTGATGACCAACTCTGAATGCATCTCTTTGTTTGTGTTTAAAGAAATTGTTTCTATCTCATAACAAATGCATGCTATTAAGAATAAGCAGCATTCAAATAGTTGTAGGATAATGTGGGGTTGAATGATGCACCGACATAAAGATGAAAGGCTGGTTCCTAAAGTGTCGAGTCACGATTATTTGCTTTTTGATATAGCCCTGTAAAAACCCGGTAAAATAAACCGGCAGCCTTTGTTTGGTGTAATACACTATTGTTCCGTGTCGAAACAAGAAATAAAGTCACGCAATAGCATCCGAACACATACAGCTAATAGCGGTTAGCAACGTTAGCTTACCCGTGTGTCCAGGAGGTGCTCCTCTGACTGTAACCGTAGGGGGGAAGGTCTCTGTCCTTTCACTCTGTGTAAGGTTTCCGTAAGCCTCTGTGCTTCTCTCACGCTTTTTCTCAGATGAATTTAAATGTGTTACATTCTGCCTGGACACGCCACATGGGCTGACAACTTGGTCTGGCCGCACAGTCCAATGAAAAAAGAGGCAGGGCTCGCGGATCCAGTCAGTAGCGGAGCATCTCGCTGAACGCCCCAGTTGTCACAGAGAGCACCAAAAAGGAGTCGGGGTTATTAAAGTTCATTCTCTAGACGGCACCATCCTCGCTCCGCTCCGCCCCGATTCACCACACTACAACCTATGACTACAACATGACAGGAAATGTGTCTTAATAATCCAATAACGTATCAAATATTCTTACGGTTACACTAGAATCTGATGCATTATTTTGTATTGGCGAGCTATATGTATTATTATCGGCCAGTTGCAGCAACCTTACATGGATGATGGGGGAATGTTGGGTTGGGTGCAACAAATGCTGTTAACCAACATACCACACTGTATTTACATTGTATTAACTGACGTAGCCTAGTTGTATTAACATTTTTAAGCCCGTGCAAAGATCAAAACGTAAAGGGACATTCATTGCAGATTAAAAGAAGACCGTGTGTCACGTGGAACTGTGAAACATTTATGTCCTGCGCGAGACTTTCGAAATACTGTGTAGGATTCAGAGAAAAAAACTGCATACGTTTTAATCAGAACTATAGGTTGTTAACCTTTATCAAGTTCATATTTAATTTAACATTTCATAATACTACATTGAACTTGAATGAACAGACCTGCGTCGTCAGAAGTGCACATATCAAAGTTTCCTGGATTGACAGGTAAGTAACCAATCACTGAGAACGATTGTGAGGTTTCATCCAATCACAACACAGGAAGGAGGGCTTTTCCGAGATAGGGTGATTAAAAGGCGGGGCCTGAGTGATTACGTAGCCAGAAACGCTCGTCTGATTTCTTGGGGTAACTGCAGTTCATCATTTAAAAAAGCATGATGTCCTCAGAAAGTGTTTCTCCTACTGACCCACCGTGGTGGCACTGGCAGAGATAAGCTTTACAACGAAGAGCCAGGGATCAATAGTGGAACATACAGATGTGAAGAAGCAGGGGTGATCCATCCACCCTTCTTCCACATTCAATTCTGATGTAATGCAATACATTTTTCAGAGTATCATATTCTAATTGTGCTTTTTGGTATTTATATTTATTTTAAACATTTCCTTTGTTTTTTAAATAATACAATAGCCGTTTTTAAAATACTTATAATATTAATAGTAATTATACTATCATACTTTCACTTATAATAGTTATATATTTGATTTTAAAATGATATTCTTCCAACAAAAAAATCATTGTGTATGCAGGTTGGCAATAAACCTGATTCTGATCATTTGTGTAGGCAAGCAACCAAATAAATGCACAATTTGAGTTTTGTAGAAACAGTCGCTTCATAGTAATGTATTTCAAAGCCAATATTATTTCACGCTTTATTCAAAGGGAAATAAATAAATAAAAAATACTTTTACAGATATAAAACACACTGCTTGCTATGCCTACAGGGGCAATGTTGGGTTTAGAATCCTGCCCAAGAACACTTTGTGATGTTGTCTTCCATTCAGGGATGGACCCATCGACCCTTGGAGTGGCAGAAAACGATTACCCCCCCCTATTATTTCTGCATGAGGAGAGTCACTGGAAATAGGAGTTGTATTTCTGAGAAATCACATCAAGTAAGAAAAGGGCATTTACTCTAAAGACCCAACATAAAGTAATGCATTCTGGGAAAAAGGTTGTATTTTCCAACCCTTTCCTGATCAGTGTGGCATCACTCTACTTCCCGAGCCACAGCCACCCAAAGGAGACTACTGACAAAACATTATTTAGAAAATAAAATGTTGAGGATAATAGACATACACTTAAAACCTATTATGTTCATTTGAACTGTGGTCCCTTAACTGATCAGCCATGTGAGCTCTGATGCTGGAAGGAGCCTTAAAAAAAGCTCCTAAATTGTAATCTAAGACATAATCAGGTTTCATTTCTTAACCTTGACAAAGCTCCTCAAGAGCCATAGTATATATAAAAGTACCAGTGGGACTCCCCATGGGAGGTTTACTGACAGACTGTCCCTTTTGGGTGTGTCAACTTTTCACATTGTAGTTTCTGATCTTGCACATCCTCTTGTTTGATGGTGTTTTAGAAGGGATCCTCTTCTGCTGGACCTCAGGAGCGAGCCGACTATGGACGGGAGCCCGGGTACCCTCCGCCGTCATCTGGACCCCAGCACCACCATCAGCTCCTCCCGCCACTCCAGGCTCATGCACCTTCCTCCTGCTCAGCTCAGCCTCACCTTAGATCAAAAGAGAGATGCAATTGTAATCACTCTAACAACTCCCAGTGTAGAATGTTGGGGAGCTATGTCTATCTGGACAAGTTACATTTGTTGTAATTATGGAGCCAAACATCTAGAGCTTGCATTATTTTCCTTTTTAACAGATGGCAATGAAAGTTGGAGTGAGATTAGGGCAAGGGCTGAACAGCAGGTCATCAGTTCCCCCTGCAGATGTGGACACAGGTGTGGATCCAGGACTGTTTAGGAAGACTTTAACATCACTAGATTGTTCCTCACTCGCTGCTGAACCTTTGTGAATAGGATGAACCCATGTCGTCTATCCCGTGAGCATTTGATGCAGTTGTTAACCACATATGTGAGAGCTTGAATACAAAACAAGTCTTGAGATTTCTAAACAAGTTACTTTACTATAAAATGCATTTTATTTGTACCATTATTTTCCCTTTGTCATATATCTGTGTTTTTTAAATCTAACCTATTTAAAACCAATTCAATTCGTGTTTTAGGACCATTTAGTATATGGTTGGGTTAGTTTAAGGATATTTGGTTAGTGATAGGTGTGTTTTAGCTTGTAAAGTGTTTCTGCATAATACATGAATTCCCTCCAATAGTAGAAATATATAGTTTAAAATAAATGATGTTTAGTGTGCGGGACCCTATTCCAAAGCTGGTGTCCTTTTTCACATATTATCATTATGTCTTATCAATGCACTTTGACTGTATTTAACCTGTTTATGAATACAATTCATTTAAGTGATTGCAAATAAGACATATTTGGTAGATAGCTTAATTTACATATAGCATAGATAACATAGCAATGTTAGCCAAGCCATCGAGAGCAATCATGTGTCTTACCCAAGGAGAATTGGACATTTGGACAGGAGAAAGTGGTGATCGAACCGACAGCCCTGGGATCGGTGGATGACCCCACTGTACAGTATGTCTTGGCTCAGATGAGGCCCTGTATCAGGTCTTTTATCATGCAGATGGTTCATATCAGGGATGAACTCTTTCACCCAGTCAGGACACTTATCGTAAGCGTGCTGAAACCGTGTGCCAGATTTGTTTCACAATTATGAAACGGTGCCCTGCTGATCACTGCGTCTGAGGCTGATCTGGCAGCAGCTGGTGTTGAGAAACCGTTCCCTGGAGAGCCGACAGAGACCAGACACACATTGGGCAACAAGCCTCCCTCTGTGTGGCCTTCACTGACCTTACCACTGCAGCAGCCTTCATACTGGACTGACTGCTCCGGCATGTGGACAAAGCCATATTCTGTGGATGTACTGTAACACATGTCCACTTGTTTGTAGGTTACTGAATGCTGACACTTTTTTTCATTCCGTGTTCAGTCTACATATCTATTTATACATTATACATACATACAGTTTTTGATGCATTCTACTTCTGTTTGCATGTATCCAGTTGACTTATTTCTGCATGTTACTTGCACCATTGTGTCCCTTTTGCCAGTCTCTTTTTTTCTTGCCTTATTTGAATTTCTTTTAATGTCTTAAGTCTATTGCATGTTGCACTGCTGGAGGAGCCTGGGACTACACTGTAGCTGTTATGCATATGCTAATAAAGCATTAGAATATTGAATCTTCTCACAAGACTACCCTTACTGTATGTGAGGACGCTTGTATTTCAGAATGGGTCCATTAGGATTCTGTACAGCAGACGTTTAGTGTATTGGAGCTGTAGTTATTCTGTTGGGTTACCTTCTGATAGCATTGATGAACTGAATCCATGGTCCAGTTTCTCCCACAGCTCCTTTAAGGACTGCAGGGAGTCCTCTGAGGACAGCAGAGACCTGGACACGCCTGAGAGCTGCATGGAGCCCTGAGGCTGGATCACTGTCTTCTCTTTGGCCTTTGAGCTCTAAAGAAGAGGAGAACAGTCAATTATAAATATAGAAATGATTATAAAAATAGATTAAACAAATAGAAAACAATTATTTATTCAAACACAAGATGTCGAAAATATATATTTATACATACATAATAAATTAAAGCAAAAATTAAGACATTGCACTACAATAAGTATATTACAATATATATATATATATAATGGTAATAATATATTAATGCTGAATTGCATATACTGTATATACTATGAATATTTTAGAATGACCTTGGATACATTTTTCACCAAATGAAATCCATTCAATGTGAGGAGAGAATTGCATATCAATGAAACCCACTATTCCCTCTGTTGTTACCTCAGGTGTTTCTGAGGGTGTGTGACCCTGGGCCCGAGGGTCAGCAGCCCCTTCAGTGGAGGGCCCTCGGGTGGTGGAAGGTGGAAGGTGTTGCTGTCTCAGTGCATACTGCAGCTCCTGAAGGGACACACACATTAGTGGAGCCACAGCGCCCTCTTGAGGTAGCACAGAGAAGCACACATCACAAAGATCATTCTTCCTCCGAGGTGTTTCCCAGTGTTCCCAGTGGCTGTCTGCGGCTTTGGGAACGGGTGTAGAAGGCCATGACACCCAGTTCTGATCACATACTGATGTGACTCTGGTTCTAAGTGCCTTGCCAGCGTCCCCATCATATGCTTTGCCTCAGACGATGCAGGTTATCACACACAATTTATTCTGCATAAGTGTTATTTAATACTATTGCAATAGGCTAATGGATAGGGTAAAAATAGGTCTTTGTGAATATAACATTTTCTAATTATTTCAAGAATGAGAAGATATATATACATTTAGAGATTGATCGTGTCTGATTAAGTATAAACCCCAATGCTCAAGCTCACAAATTACCATCATGTATCCCATTTGTATAACTTGTACATAAACTGGAATATATAAATGACATGTTGCGGTTTTAGGGGGGTTCAGAATGCTCAAATAAAAAAAAATACTATTTTAAATATGAATGAAAAATGTACTTCAATTAATTCTTCGAATGAAAGGAAATCTGATATTCTCTGAAATTAAAAGAGAAAAGATATGTTGAGGAGTTATCATGTCTACTGGATGAAAGCATGCTGTTACTTCAAAGGGGAACGTAAGAGTGTCCAAGTCACCTCACCTTACACACATGATGTCATCAAATAAGTGACAGCAGGGGCAAAGGATATTCTCATGCCTAGCTTGCGACTAGCACTAAAATGAACCCTCTTCCCTAGTTACCGCATGGCTTGGTGAATCTGAGGAGGGACAATGTGGTGAGAGATAACTTCCTGACTGCGTAATAAAGAAGTTCCTTTGAAGGAATTGTGAGGAAGGAAACATGTCATTGATAGATGTGCAGAGCTGGAGCAGATACCTGTGTGGTGAGCTGGTACTGGAGCTGTTCCAGAGCAGACAGCCGGTCATGATGCTCTCCTTGGCTCTCTGTGAAAGAGTCCCGCTCCGGCTCCACTGATTCTGCTGGACACACAATATTCGCAGGGCCGTACTCTAGGTGCTGTCTAGTAACACTTTTTTCTAAAATATATAGACAGCGGTAATTAAGTATTACCGTATTTTGTTAAAGGAGGATGAAAGCGTACTTAAGGAGCACTGTGGAGCGACTTTGATGGCTCAGGATTAATTCATTTGGATTCCCGCTGGATGAAGAAATTAAAGGACGGCGGAAGTGGAAACAATTCACAAAGGGATTAAACTGTTTAAAACACATGCTCAAAGTAAGCCGGATTTGCCGATGTGTTTATGTGGATTCAAAAGTCGTAAATATTTACAAAATGGAGGAGACCGATCTGATCGGAGCAACTGTGACAAATAATCCAACTGAAACCGGCATGGACAACGACTATGCTTAAAAAATGCGCTTATCCAGAAAAGCCCGGTTTGGACACTTTACGGCAGAAGAAACATTTCTATAGAAAGAATTATACATTTCTGTCTTTTCCTGCCTTTGACAGCTACTAACTTGAATTGTTATTAAAAGTAATTAATCAATTATGTTGTATATGTTATTGTAATGTAGAGACAAGGCTTTTAGTGACAATCATGTATTGCCTTACAATTATATGTAAAAAAAAAGTCTAAATATGATATTTGGCCTCAAATCATCTGAGGCCTGGCGCCCCCCCTGCGATCTTTGGCACCCCCCCCAAGGGGGGCGTGCCCCCCAGGTTGGGAACCACTGCTCTAGATGATAGGAAAGGAGGTTTCAAACTTCCTTTATAACCTCCTTTAGCTTAGGAACCACTGGACCTCCCTTACCGAAAGGAGAGGAGAAAATGCTGCCCCACAATGCATTGCGGCCGCAGCATTTGCCGTCACTCAACAGTCGGCCGTTCACGGAAACAACCGATTATGACGGAGAAATGATATCATGAAAGTTACGGTGCTTATTAAGCATTTTAAAACATAGGTGGTAAGTTGCCAAAGTGCTTTGTTCTGAACGTTCATCAGTGTAGTGGCTATTTGTCAACAACAACAACGTTTCAAAAGGCCACTGAGGCACCAGGCACAGTGGACCTTACGCAGATCAGGAGCCGGTAATTCATCCATTGTCCAGACAAGGCATCGACGTTTTTGTTGTATTTATTAGCTTCACCTTGTGGGAACAATACAGCACAAGGTGTTTAAATGCTGAACTCAGCCCTGACACTGGTAAAAACCATAGACCTTCCCGGTGCCCACTGCCTGCTGCTGTGCCCTGATCGCCTTAAATAAACCCAGCTGTGTGCCCACATCGACACATCACCTTCAAAATAAAAGCATTTTAGCTGGAACACAACTTAACTTAAATAATATGGCTGTAAATCAATTAATTCTACAAACAAAAAATAACAAATAAATACATTAAATAAATGTGAAAAATACTGAATAGCTTCCACAATCAGTATTATAATCAAAGAGAGAAATATGAACGTTAGTTTTTACTGAAATGATCAAATAAAGTCAACATCTCAGTCTTCACTGAGCTGTGTGGGGTTTGTTCAACTTCTAAAAGATGTTTGAATGGTGATGTACACAGTGATAGATGTTAAGGACTAACGTTTATAATAAATACATCTGTATTTGTATTGTAATACATTTGTATTTATTATAAGATCTTTTCATAGTTCATACAATCATACGTATTGGGATCATTTGTATTAATGTGGACCGGAGGGAGAGGGTGACGAGCAGAAGTTTCACTTTCCTTTTTTATTTCAATTCCGCATCATAAACACGATTCTCTAAAGTCTCTTCTCCTAAGTCCTTTTGAATTCTCCTATCCACTATCCCTTAACCCCGTGACGCTTCACTCAGAGGTCAAGGAATAGGAGACAGGGTTAGAATTTAGGAGCTGATTTTTGGATTATCTGACCGCAACCCAGATGGTGTTCACCTGGTGCCCCTGTGTATCTCTTCCCTCCCCACCTGTGTCTTATTATTCTCCTTTATGTTATATAAAATATTTTAAAGACCTGTGTGTGTGTGTGTGTGTGTGTGTGTGTGTGTGTGTGTGTGTGTGTGTGTGTGTGTACCCTGTGGTCCAGCGGTGGTGATCTGGGCCCGGAGGCGGTTCCCCCATCTCTATCAGCTGCTGCTTGTCTCTGCTCAGCCGGGCGATACAGGATGCAGCCTGCTTCAGTCTGCTGTGCAGGACAGGGCGCTTGTTATCAACACCCTGCACATCTTCTAAAGGGCCGCCTGACATCTGACCTGGGGTCTGCTGCCGCTTCAAACACAGGTTCTCCTCCTGGAGCCGTCGTACCAGCGCCGTCTGGAAGGAAGAGGACACAAGAGATACAACTTGGAGGCACTGGTTTGCAGCCCCCCCCCCACACACTACCTCTCACATAACTGACTGCTTTGTCTGCCAGGAGTCAACACTGAACATGGAAAGGTAGCGTTCTGTTACTACGCTCCATATATCTGGAACAAACCACCAGAAAACTGAAACCCAAACAACAGACACTTTGATTTCATTTCAAACCTTTATTTAAGGAGAATGGTCCCATTGAGATCATTTGCCGCTGCTTTTCATGAAATCAAAGAACTATTTATATCCAACACTGCACTGCACTGCAGTTTTATTTATTCTCTGTATGTCTTGTTCTATGTTAGCGTGTTTTAATTTGTATTCTCTTGGTATCCTAATGTTTTTAAAATGTTATTTTAGAATGCGGTCTTTTTTTTTGTAAAGCACTTTGCTGTATAGATAAACGTACCCTGCCTGGCGTTTACGTGACGTGTTATAAGTGACCGTGAGCGTTGCATGAAGCGTTCGATGGTGTGTCACATGTCGTGCATGCATATCTTACACTGCACGGTCACTTTTATTCTTCTTTTTAAACCACTTTTATCCTATTTGAGCTTTTTCTTGTTTTGTCATCTTGGCCTTTAAATATTCAAATGTGTTTGAATTTAATTTTGTAATAACAATGTTTTTGTTGCGCTATATGTTTACGCTTATAATGTTTTTGTAAAGCACTTTTAATTGCCTTTCTTTCTGGGCCAATGTTGCTTATGACTGAGAGACAACATGAGCGATGTGTCTTTTGACAGGGTTGATAATTGCCCATGCAGTCATAGGTTAAGCATGACACATGTCAGCTTTAACCCCCAGGTCAACTTCAACTTGTCGACGGGTTTTGACACACACCTGTTTCGTTAGTTTGGCGACAGCAGACTCAATATGTGCCACTCTGACCTCCTGCCTGTCCAGAGCTGAGGGGTCGGCGCCGTTCTCTGAGAGCAGAACACCTGAGGATTACATACAACATTATAAAGGCAAAAGAGCACATATTATATGATATATATTACATTAATACGAACACAATTATGATTTCATACAAAATAGACAGAGGGAACAATCAGAGGGAAATATTGTACTTTTTAATCAAGAAAGGAGGGGAGGGGTTGAGCGAGAAATCGTAATTCCATATATATATATATATATATATATATACACACCTTGCTTTAGTCCCTGGTTCTGCAGGTGTGTGTTGTCCGGAACTAAAGGAGCCACATTCTCTTTACCCGTGGCTTCCAGCTGCTCCTCTAAGAGTCTGCATCGAGCGTTCAGGAGAGACTCCTGATCCAGCCTGCCTGTGGACAGTTTCAAAAGAATACGATAAATGTGCGACCTTAGATTAGTGGAATGCAAGTCAAAAGAAGAAAAAAGACTGACTTATTTCAAACAAGCAATCTACACCCAAGCTCACCGGAGACTAAGTTCTGTGCTTCCAAGAGCCAGGTTTGAGGAAGACCCGCTTCTCAGCTTGAAAGAGTCTTAGCTAGATGTCATGGAAACGAGTGCTATTTAAAGAACACATATGGAACCACTGTAACTGGGTTAGTTCTTCTGAAGCGTACACTTAGCACGTTCCGGTGGCACAGTAATCTGATTTCAAATCAGGATACAGAATTAACATCATTGTGAACAAGGTTACACGTTCACCTTCCTCAGTCAGATAGTGTGTCCATGTATCTTTGTCACATAACTTAAGTTTACAATCACTGTAGGAGCCATATGTTAAACATTAAAATGTATAGTTTGATATATTTGAATATTATAATCCTTTGTTGCTAGTGCTATTATATCATTTATTTAAACCAGCCGTGTGGAATTGACGGCATAGACGACCGCAGCGGTTTGTGATTGTGTGAGAAGGAGAACGAAGCAAAGAGCAACATCGTTTTTGAGCTGAGAAAATATGTGGTTGTATTTGATACCTTTTGTTTAAGTAAAGAGTCAAACAAACCATCCTGAGACGCATCTTGTCCGAGTCAAGCTTATTTGCTACCTGTGAATTTAATTGTGGATTACTGGAACTCCAATCACTCACCACCTGTTGTCAAGGATTCTACTTGAGTCCGCATGTGAAATAGACCACGTTTCTTATATGCATGATATCAAGTGTGTTGGTAGCCCTGTTTCAAAAGTGAAATGACATGACACAAACGTGTGAAGGGAAATGTTTCTCTAATCTACTTATATCTACTACTGATTAAAAAAACCCAGGCTTTTCTTGAAATAATGCACTTTTTATTCATAGTTGCAAAAATGGAAGTAAATATGTGTTATACATAACGCATAAGGTAGCAACATTAACTTGATGTAAACTGTTCACATTGAGTCCTTCGTCAAGAGTTTCTTCTACTGAAGTCATGGTGCTCTCAGATCACAACGGTCATCCGGAAGCATCCTTAAGACTCAACACGTCCTCCTCTGAGGGTTTCTCGTACTGCCTTGAGAGCCAGGAACACACGTCCAACCCCAGTTCCAGGACTGATCACCAGGTCACTGAGATGACACCTGTAATACATTGTTGCAGCCAATGACATGTGTTGTTATTGGTTCGAACACTGGATGGCATAATGGGGCACCAGGGTATTTAAGTGACCTCAGCCGTACAGGTGTGAGTGGCTGATTGTGGCCGTGTTGCATACACACACTGTTGTGGTTGTAAATAAATGGTATTTGAGGCAATGACTTCGTCGTCATTGATGAGCACTCAAGTCCAACTAATGAATCACAGTTTAACAATCCCTCAGTGATATTAAGTGGCAATAGTCACAACATTATAACCACTAGTTACCACTATAGTAGTATCATACTCGAGTACAATTTTGAGGCACTTGTATCTTAACTGAATCCTTTTTTGTATTGTATGCTATATCTTCTTCTACCTTTTGAAAACATATATTGTACTTCTCTACATGTATCTGTCAGCCTTAGTTACTTAACATGTTCAGATAATTAGCTAATAAAAAATATATTTCAACTTATAAATAAATATTGACATATAATTATAGCTTATAATATTTAGCAGCAGTATATAAAGTACTTATTGTTGCTACTTACGTATATTTTGATGTAAATTCTTTTGTACTTTTAATCAGGTACGATTTTGAATGCGGTATTTATGCTTTTACTCAAGTATAAATCTCAGTACTTCTTACACCACTGGTTATTTGTTACTATCTATGAAACAATATGAATGTACACACATGCAGTTTTCACATTGAACACAGGTTAGAGCCGTAACGTAGTGAGTGCATATGAGGAAGCACTAACATGGATACACAACAAGCTTTTCTGGTGCAATAAAAGGTATAACAATAAATCAAGGAACGCACTCTCGGATAGGAAAGAAAACACCATCAATTAACAGTGAAACATTAGAATGGCAACACTTACATGTTCCAAGTTTGAAGTTGAGTCAGTCGAAATCGATCCATCTTGAGCCTCAGTTTGGAAGTAAATCCTGAATTATTCCATGGTGGGAAAGGGGTTACCAGTTGTTGTTGTTGTTGTTGTTGGCACAACTCATTCTAAAATACATGTTATCCACTGGGTCTTCACATCCTCACATAACGGGAGTGCACAAAGACTGGTTCTTGCAGCGAACAACAGATCGACAGTAGTCTGATTTGCTCGTACCATATTACATGGCCAGCGATGAAATTACAACGGCAGTCAGAAAGATGTATTAGGTACTCTGTGGTCGGTCACCCAGATAGAGGTAGGGCTGTGTTACAGTGAGCCCCATGGCACGACATGTACAGATGCAATTCTGACTAGTTACACATTTAGAATAAAAATGTCAGTGCTCAACCTGAAGCTCTACTGTTTAAAACAACAGACGATGTCAGACATCTTGGTGTAGTTCTGGACCTAAAAAGAAAAAAAACCCAGATCCACAGAATTACAAAATCAACATATGACCACCGAAACATTTAAATGTCTCAACAAGCACCTAGAGAAACGTTTTCATGCCTTTGTCTTAAGCAGGCTTGATTTCTGCACCAGTGTATTTGCAGAGCTCTGACATCAACCAGACAGCTCATTCAGAACGCTGCCGCCTGAGTCCTGAAAAAAGCTAAAAGAATATCATATCCCTGTTGTTCCAGAAGGCTCAGATCATAGGGGGCGCGCCTACTCATCATTCCAAGTTTCCACGACTAAATGCACATTTTTGATGCTCCGCAAATCTGGAATACACTTCCATAACATCTGAGGTCTGCCCCAAATCTGAGTTCTTTTAAAGCAAGGCTAGAAACTACGCTCTCAGCCGGACGGAGAAACCCTGGTTGATTTGCTGAGTTGATAACCAGCTTCGTAGGACCGCTTAGCGTCATCGCGTTTGTTAGGGTTAGTTAAGCCGGGTAAATCGAACATATCCAGGGTCTGTTGGACTGGCATCGTCATACAGGAGGCAGTAACGTGTAACCCAGCAGAATCTGAGAAGAGCAGCACCAGCTGCAAAGAGCTGTGCCTTTTACTGTTTACTTCACTGCGTTTCCCTTCATTAGAACCGCTGAGTAGAGATCGAGGCTGCTACGTTCAACCACACACACCTCCACACACATCCAACTACCAGAGTATCCCCCTCGTTTTATGAAGGAGATGTCCTGTCACCGGGACGCATGATGTGTGTGTGTGTGTGTGTGTGTGTGTGTGTGTGTGTGTGTGTGTGTGTGTGTGTGTGTGTGTGTGTGTGTGTGTGTGTGTGTGTGTGTGTGTGTGCTCAGCTCCGCTCAGTGTGTGCGTGTTCGGTGTTTTTGTGTGTGTCCGACACCACTGGCATTTGTTTTCAAATGACCACGAACAGTAATTTACACAAATCTGGTTCTCCATAGTTAAGTGTATTCCCAAGTGAAAGAAATTCGTTTAATCTTAATCTCGATGTGCTATAGTCCTGCCGGAATGCACCGGAACGAACGATACTATCGTAAACAAATGCCCACACACACGCAAACACACACACACACAAAACGAGGCCACGCTTTAGTAACTCGTGCGCACGCTTTAGTAACTTGTGCGCACGAGTTACTAAAGCGTGGCCACGTTTTATTTATTTCTCTCTCTATGAACCCTCCAGGCCTCCATAAAAAACCTTTCTGTTTACCAATATTTAACAACATTTTGTTATTCCGCTCCTGCAACTCACAGCATCTACTATGTTAACAATGACTCTTTTATGACTTGACTTCTATGACTTCATTTGATTTACTTAGTTTTTCTGTTGTGTGAAGCACTTTGAATGGCCTTTGTGTATGAAATGTGCTTTATTAATTAGAAATAAAAAGTTACCGTAACCTTTTTTTTAACATTACTCTTGACACGCTCAAGACACATTTATGTTGAACAGCCTTGTAAAGTGTTATTTATGTTGTACAACTTTAAAACAGGCAGGAACTAGACATGTTTGTGAAACGGGCTGATATTGACGTCCATCTAATTCTAAAGCCCGTCTTTGTTAAACTTGCCCCTGGAGCTGAGCATCACAACATGTCCGCGTAGCTTTTCACAGTATGCACAGTAGAGAGGAGAAAAGTGTTTCTGTAAAGGAGTGCTCTCGTACCTGTGTCAGGGGATGGCACCGTTGGTCCAGGGGCCCCCTGATTGTCAGCTGTAGGAGTGAGGGAGGGGGGGGCAGGGGCTCCTGGCCGGGGAGTGGAGGCCTGTGGCTGTGGGTGGGGAAGGAGATGAATGAGACCCTCCATGTCCTTCCTCATCTGGGTAACCACGGCCCGCAGACTGCTGTTCTGCTGCTGGAGACGATGGATCTCTTCTGAGGCCAGAGAGCCGCCCCGTGGTGTGACACCCTGGGGGGGGGGATACACACACGTGAGAGTCTGTATGATCCTGGAACAAGCTGCTTTGCTACATTTATTAAGAATTGTTTAGAAATGAGATAAGCCTCCCTTTTATTTGTGCACAGATAACTCTGATATCAGGTCAGGACAAGTCCTTCAGAGGCTAGGAGGACAATCACTGACAACTGAATAATCCATGGGAGGTTGTGGATGGCGCCAACCTGGTGCTGACAGCTTTTTGGGGCCAGTATCCCATGGTGACGATGAACCCAGTATGTTTGAAGGCCTCGTACAATGTGTTGGAGACAAAGTGTTACATAGTGATATCACTATGTTCCGTAAGTAAACAAAGAAGTCCAACGGAGGCGTTTCAGGTGGAAAGAGACTCCTGGGAAACCATTTAGAGAACATCATATAGAGCACACTGCAGGAAAGGGAACGCATAATAGGGCCTCTTTAAAAGGTGCACTATTTGATCCATCAGGGATCTGTTATCCCTGATCCCTGATCCAATCATCTTGAATAGGTACAATTAGTACAAATACGCCAAATACTTTTCACAAATGTCCTCTGATACCTGGTGACCGTCTTTAAAACGGAATTTGTTCGTTGCTGTATCCATTAGATTCCTTTATTCATTTTGATTGTATTTTTGATCATTTTTAGCAGTCATTAGTTATTCATTATCCTTGCATTTTCAAAAAGATGCTTCTGTGATTTGTGAATATGAAGCATTCAGACAAATGTTCACAATTGAAGAACTTGTAGGAACCTTCTGCATTGAGGTCCTTCCACAGTGTCAGAAGGTTGTGACCTTCATCAGGAAGCTTGGAGCACCTGATGAATTACGCTTTTCAGACATGTGCCAGTCACAGAGATGATACCTCCATTACAAACACCACGTGAAACATGCTACCCACATATAGAAGTGTACAGTATGTTCCCATTATAAATATTATCATGGTGTAACCAAGTATTGAGTGTTGTAAATGTAAATCTGGCAAATGCAACGTGTGAACACACTCACACAAAGTTGGAACATGCAGCCTAATGTCTAAGACCACCAACATATCATGCCATGCTATGAAGAATCTCATTCCAGGCATTACGCCTAAGTGTTTTCGGAGACATTCGATACATTTCCCTCTCTGCCAGCAGCTCAGAGAGGCTGGTATGTTGGTACGGAGCCAGACTGAAAGGCCATCATACCTCAGGATGCTGGAGGAAAAGGCCAAAGGCTATGAAAAAGGACAGCTCTAAATGCCCTCTTATGAGAACGTAGTGGGGCATGAGCTGGATGCATATCAACACTCACATGGTATATAGAGTGTTGAGGGAATGAGTTCGCATTTTATCATTTCTACGCTCCCTACTTTTAAAGTCAATTATCTTTGAATTAGTTTTTGATTAGATTATGAGATTTACACGTATTGTTTTATGACATAAAATACTTCAGCAAAAAGCTTTTACAGTACATTTCATAAAAGAGGCGATTGCTAACAAGAGGCTAAATTAGATTTCTAAAAATCCTCACACCGAACATTAGCCACATATAGGTCAACCAGACCCGGCGCTGTCCAGGACCTTTGCCGTTATGTCGAGGCCATTGATGTATATTAAGAGAAAGTGTAGGCCCTTATTTTACATGTAAGCCGAAGTGAAGAAAAGAAACATAATGTGTGGGAATGTGATAAAGTGGTAACCTTACAGCTCATCAGAAAAAGTGAAGTCAAAATAAACAATGTAAAGATGTAGGTATACTGCCGGGTCTGAGTGAAGTCATGCGACCATGATGTAGTTTGTGTATAGCCTAATGTTAGCTTTTTACTTCTGAATTATGCTTGTACGCTTAAACTATCATACACGTGGTGTTACAACAGTGTGTGGAGATTATCCTGCTGAACAACACATGTAGATTTCATTAACGTTTGTTTTCCTCAGATCTCATTTAACACAATATTCTAAAATGCAATGAAACCATCCCATAGCTTTTGATCAGTGCAGCCCTTGCCATGCTCATTTCCAGGTTAGGCCTACATGTCACGCTGCACGACTACAGGTGTATGGGATCGTATGACCCTTGTGTTGATGGCAATAGGTCAGATCCTCTTAAAGTAACTTATCCAGAGAGCTACAGCATGTGCTTCCAGTACGAGTTTCATGGAAGCAGCGAGAAATACTGCAATAATAAACCGTTTTGATGTGCCGCATTTGTTTGTGGTTTTAGAAAGGTTTTTTGTACGAAAGCTGTTATTGCTCCTTGAGGGAAGGCGTTCTGCAACAGCTGAAGGAAGGTTTCATGAAAAGTAAGCCTACAGAGAACATAGCATGTGCTGTTTGTTGTTCCCGGCAACCGCTCTTTGGTGTTGAAGTAGAGGATAGATGAGCAAATAACAAAAGGGCCTCCATGTCAAATAGCTAGTCAGGACTATGTTCTTTGACTTTGTCCTGACAAAAGTGAGAGTTATCTTCATTTATAGGCTATTTGTTTTCTTATTAAATGTTAAGGTCACTCACCGATGAATTCAAAAGAAAATATGATCTTCTTTATTTATCCCTCTTATGATACCAACAACTGGGGCAAGCCGTTTTAAATAGGGAGCATTGCAGTGGGGTCATCAGGGTGTCAGGTGAGACTGTGGTGCCATGGCAAATGGTTCACATGGCTCATGGGTCAGGTCGGGAGCCCGTTAGCAGAATGTAGATTGGGACCCCAGGGGACCGGGCCTGGCTCTGTTGGCAATGTCACAGCGGCTGGATTCTGTCTCATCTTACGGTGAGTGCAGAGGTGACACTCAGGCCTGAGGATAGTATAAGCGGGAAGGTCATGAAGTGGAGGACTTACTCCTGATCATTTTTGTGAAATCTGTCAAAGAATATGATATAGCTTTGGAACTACTATAGTCTAGTCCAAAAACACTTGAGGAGAATATCCAAAACAAAACCCTGAAATCAACCAGAGTGTTTTTTTTATTTTATTTTATTTTAAAAAGTAGATCCGCCCCGAGGTGCATCACTCCCGGTACGCGCGTCGCTCTCAGAGAGAGGAGACGTCTACCACTCCATAGGATCAGTTTGCGCGCCAGTGTGTAACTGGAGAGAACGCAAACCCCCTTGGTGGTTAATATACGATATTGTGGTCGTATTGTCTGTCCTCACGAGGACGTGATGTCCCCTGAGGAAAGGCAGAAAGCGTCTTAGGGTGAGAAACACCGCTAAAAGCTCCAGGTAATTTATGTGCGGACGCTGGAGGTCTCTGCTCCAGAGACCCCTCACCGGGCGACCTTCATAAATACCTCCCCAACCTGTCAGACATGCGTCCGTGGTGACCACTTTCCGTGAAAGGACAGCACCCATAGGCACACCTCGTACTAGAAAAGCCGGGTGCAGCCAGTGGCGCAGTGCCATTACGCATTTCACAGTAACCATCACTCTCCGCGCGGTTTAGTTTTAAAACGGCTACCCAGCGCTGAAACTCCCTCATGTGTAAGCGTCCCAGTCGTACGACCAGGACGGCTGACGCCATGAGCCTGAAATGCGAACCTCAGATATTTCCTGTGTGGGTAATATACTGGGATGTGGAAATACGCATCTTTCAGGTCGACTGATGTAAACCAGTCGTCTTGTCGCACGAGCCGCAGCAGAGATGTGTGAGTGAGCATTCTGAACTTATAACTTTTTAGATATTTGTTCAGAGCCCTCAAATCAAGTATTGGCCAAATCCAGTTCCCTCCCCGTTTGGGAACGAGGAAGTACTTGGAATAGAAGCCGCCCTGACTCTGCTCGGCGGGTACAATAGATATAGCTCTCTTTTCTAGAAGTGAGAGAATCTCTCTCTCTCCAGAATATGGGCTGACTCTCCTCTGGCTTGTGAATGCAGAATGCCCGTGAAGCGAGGGGGGGTGAAAGCGAATTGGAGTCTGTAGCCCCGTGTTACTGTCTTGAAAACCCAAGCAGATGATGTGAGCATCTTCCACTGTATGCTCCTTAGAGCCAGCGGAGATGTCACGTCTTTTACCCTCCGAGTCTCTATTTGTTGTTTTATGGGGCCCTCAAGTGTCTGAACACAGTGGTGCCCCTTTTCGACAATCCCCACCGACACTGCGCATGCGCGTGACGGTGGTGCCTTCACAGACCCGTCTATAATCCGCCTTTTGAGAGAGGCCGTAGCTGCTCTCAGAAGGGGAACAGTTGACGGACTGTTTATTGTTTTTCTTTTCATTGTTTTGAGCTGCGCCCTCGGCCTGAAGCCTGGATGCGTCAGCGGAAAATGGTTTATTTTAGAAACAACAACAAACTTGTGACATGTGTTTTTGCGTACTTGAGGATGGTGTTGAGGCATCTCTCGAGGCGGCGGGAACACATCTAGAGCTGGGGAACCGTGGACTTCCAGCTCTGTCACAGAGGAGAGAAGGAGGGGCTGTCAGGCCGCCCGCTTCTTCTTCCTCGACTGCTGGCCGAAATTCTGGGTTGGCTGCGCCTGGGCTGCAGCCGGGACCGGAGATTTTCTAGGCCAACTCGCCCTCGTCTCCTGCCTGGGCTGGGGACTCGGGGCGGGCTGCGACCTCTGCTGTTTCGGTACCGAGCAGGATTCGAGGCAGCTTGGGCGAAGGACTGCCGCTGTGAAGGCAGCGGCTGGGCCCTTAGAGGGAGACAGAGGTGGAGGGCCTCGTCCTCCTTCTTTTTCGACTCACACCTCCTCTGCATGGAGGCGAGAGCGGAGCCGAAAATCCCCTCGGGAACGATGGGCATATCCAGCACATCCTCCTTTTCCCGGTCTGGGAGGTTGGTGAGGTTGAGCCATCTAGCTCTTTCCTGCACCACCATGATCCCCATTGCCTTGCCCATGGCCTGGACGGCGCAGCGTTGAACACAGAGACAAATGTTTGTGACCGCAGCCATTTCGTCCAGAACGGCCGGTCCAGGATTGCTTGACAGATCCTTGCAGGGCTCCGCTTGGTATGCGGTTAGCAGCGAAACGTTCAAAGCCCTGGCGGAGCTCTGTAGGACCGTTCAGTCATGGTCGACTGGAATCGGTCCGCCTTCGCTGGCAGCGTGGGGTTCCAGCCTCGGTAGGAGGTGGGCTGCCACCAGCGGTTCCATAGGCGGTATGCGGAGCAGGCCGAGCCTCTCCATACCGCCTTGTTGCTAAAGGGCCGGTCTCTCCATGAGACCGACACCTCATCCAACATCTCCGGGAAGACCGGAAGGAGTTGCCTCTTGGTCCGCGCTACTTGGGGAAAATGTTTCCCCTCGTAACGGGACCTGGAGGTCTCCTTGGCCATTTCGGGCCACGGGATGTCTAGTCTGGACGCGGAACGCTGACACACGGCCTGCAGGTCCATGCTCAGACAGGGCGAAGCTGGTGTGCTATCGCCCGGGAGAGCAGCCATTGCTCCCGGCTTTGCAGCCTGAGCCGATGACACGAAGATATCGTCTTCTTGCTCATCCGAATCAGACAGGAGGAACTCAGAGGCACCCTCTTCGTCCTCCATATAATCCAATCCGCCACCGGGTCCCAGCCTGACACGGCGCGGGACTCCGGTTCCGCAGCTGCCGCTGTTGATGAGCCCCAGACCAACACAGTGCGGGGCTAAATCTCTGCGGCGGACGCCCCCGCGTCTTGATTGCCAGCCGGAAAATCAACGGACATGAGGGAGTCCTGTCCCGACAAGCTAGCTTGGCGTGCTAACCGTCGGCGGAGGCTCTTTGCGGTGAAGCGGGCACAATGCCCGCACGAGCCGGGGTTGTCAATGGCCTCCGGGGCGTGTTCCAGCCCGAGGCAGGACGAGCAGACCTGGTGTGAGTCTGTGCCTGATATTTTCAACCCGCAGCCGCAGAGCCGAGCCTCCGAGTTCCTGACTCCTCTGGTGTGAGGGAGAGAGGCGTCCATCTTGTTCGCCGCGTGGCGTGGAGAGGACCCGCTCGTAACAGGTAACCGGAGAAAAAAGAACGGTGTAGATCCTTGTTCTCAAAGAATATTAACTGGTGTGTTAATATTTCTTTATCTTTTCCTCCTCTGTGAGGGAAAAAGAAAAAGCGTCTCGCTACGGTGGTGTCGGTAGTGAGGGAAAGCAAGCTAGCAACAGGTGTGTTGCTAGCTTGAAAAAATCAAAACCTTACCTTAATTCCCAAGGAAGAAACGGCGAGGTCGATTGTAATACTAACTGGTGTGTTAGTATTAGCAGTCTTCTTGCGAAGCAGGAAGGGTAGCCGTCGAGCGCCCGTCGACCGAAAGTTAGCTTTGGGTTCAGTCTGTGGACCGTTAAGCTTGCCCGGCTACCATCGAGATGTGCTCTGAAGCGAGAAGAGGCGTTTGAATGACGCATGCGTCGTGGCGCAGGCTACTTATAGGGGGTGATTTCCCCTGACGCTGACGTCAAGATCACCAGCCAATCAGGATTGGCGTAATGAGATTGATGCTTCTGTTTGCTCCGCGATGAGGCGCATCCCATAGTGAGACATCGAACGGAGTGTTATGAATGAGAACTGAGATCAGTCTTTAAGTAAATGAAAAATATGATGAAACAGTTATAACAGGCTGATTAGCACTGCTCAACTTTATTTTCAAAACCATATTTATTGGTAATCAGCAATCCCATCTTTATCTCTATGTGTTAAGATCTGTCTGCGTTGTGTTGTGTCTTGTCTAGATCTGTCTGTGGTTCCCTGTCGTTAGTTTCCCTGGTGTGTCTGGTTGTGTTCACCTGGTGTCCCTGTGTGTTCTCCTCCCTCCTCACCTGTGTCTTGTTTGTGTGATTAGTCTTGTGTGTATTTCAGTTCTGGTTTTTCTGTCTGTCTTTGTCGGTTCGTCTTGTGTATTGACGTGGTCTGCGGTGAGTGTTCTGATCTGTGTTTGTTAATAGTTAGCCTTGTAATAAAGGAGCTATGTTTTGTCACATGAATCTGCATTTGGGTCCCGCTTCCTGCACACGCCGTAACACTATGATGCAGATCATGTGGCCGCTGCCTCTGCCGCTTCTCGGTAAATTGGTCGACCATGATATATCATTTTTTTGTATTTTTCTTATTTAGCCAAGCCAACATACCCAGGAGCGCTTCCTGCTGTTGTGAGGAAGCCATCACTTTCAAAACATGCATACTTCTTCTTCTACCAAATGGATTGGGGTCTTGATCAGGTGATGTGCCCGTGACGCCAGACTGATGCCGACTAAGGATTAATGATCGGTAGGCTGATGTTTTCATCTGGCCAGCCCTGGGCTTTGGCTTTGGATCATGTGTGAGTAGTGTTCTATTATGTATCATGAAGTGTTAAGGGGGAGGATATTCTCACCTGCAGTGCCTGGGCTCTCTCTGTTTGTACACACCGTAGTAAGACACTCAAGTCCTGCAGATCTTGTTCTTTCTCGTGTAGATCTGCTTTAGCCTGATAGAGAACAACATCAAACTTTAGTACAAATATAATTACAGACTACATTATCAAACCAGCATAACGACCAAGCTGGTTTCATTTCTTCATCAAGAGGCTGTCACAGAGCGGCAAGGATCCTTCATCTGGGAAGCACAGTGTCTTACCTGCAGTGTGTCAGCAGTAAGGTGTGACTGTCCTCCTTTTGCATTATTCATTTGAGGAGGATGTAGTCACTAATGGAAGTCATGTGATAGCCTGATTATGTTTAGACCAACAATCAGCAAGAGCCAGTTTTATGAGCAAAATGCCAAACATACATGTGTTTACATAAATACTGTTTTGTTACCATGCTGTGTATTAAGGGACATATCTGAGTTGAGACACAGCATTAGAACAGACAGCAGGTAAACTCTACTATATATGCACCAGTAAATCCACATAGGAAGGGGTGCAAAGCGTGGGTTGTGTTATGTGTAGGAAGCTTACCTGGTCTCTAGCCTGGGTCAGCTCTTGTATTAGCTGTTCATTAGCAAGGTAGTGGTGGGCCTTCATATCTTCACAGCGTCTCTGCCACTCCAGCTCAACCTGGACTTTCATCTGTTCTAGCGCCTTCTCCCTCTGCAAACCAGCACCCAGCTGCTGCTTGTACCTGATTACACGGACAGACGAGGTTACAAAGGAGTACATTCCTTCATTCCTACCGGTCTAGTGCTGTCAACACTTTCTTATTTATTCATGACTGTTTACCTCCATTTGACTGCAGTCTTCTCACCTTTCAACATCCTCCCTGCTCCTCTCCAGCCCAGTCCTACATTTGGTTGCTCTCTCCTGCAGGGAAATGATCTCTGTATCCTTGACAACCATCTCACTAGAGAATTGACTAATGTGCCTGTCCCAGCCAGTCCTGGTTCCATCAACCTCTGTGCGAAGCCTTGGAACACAGAGGCATACAGGATCTCTGGTCAACTGGGTACATCAACACAGCCAATAGTCAAGATGATCATTTCCCTCCGTCTGTCTCACCTCTGGATGGTCTCGTCTCTCAGATCCAAGGCATCCTGTTGGTCCTTCAGTTTGCAGCGTACCCGTGCAGCCAGAACCTCCACATTCTCCTGTAGTTTAACAACGCGTTTCTCCATCTCCTGCAGCTTCTCCGTGTGGGCCGGATACTGAGCCTCCAGCTGCAGAGCGCACTCCTTCAGAGCCTGGATCACATCCTCACATCTTGCCAACACAACAACAGAGGTTGATATTGGAAAACATGTGGAAGATTTAGGGCAACAATACGGTCATGTATTCACAAGTGAACACCAATGTAGCTGAATGAGTGAACAGCCACCCTGCGTCTTATCAAATTCACACACTTCCTTGATAAGTCATTAAAAAGAGCTAGCCATAGCCATACTATCTATTTTATTTTGGTGGCTAATGGCTACAGGTATTTCACTGAGGAATAACGTAACACTTTAATACGTTGTAACTGTTCATAGGCTTCTTAAAGAGGTGTATTTTCTTGTTCTCCTTCCATCTGCCTTTCTGTCTCCACAGGTCCCATCCTCGTTTAAAACTAGGGAGTTTCCGCATTGCATACGTTTGTCTTCTAACTTCAGTGCAGTTAGAGCGGAAGAAACTGTCTCAGGGTTTAAAACACAGCTTTCATTTTTAAATATTTGTTCAGATAAGAAAATAATACATTTGATATGCGATAAGTTTATCCAAATAAACAAATATTTAGAAATGTGAACTTCGACACATAAGGCAGTTAACTTAGTCAGTTATTTGACATCCTTGCAGCTATTAAGGGGAATGGGTGTGTAAACCAAAATAAGGTGAGTAGGATCTGCGTAACGGCTAGCTCTGACTGCTACACTGAGAGGAGTCTGTGCTATTAACTATACAGTCTATGGTTATTCATTATAATCCATCTACTTACTTCTTAATGTGGTTACTCTCTTCTTTGCTCAATTTGGTCTCCATCCTTTTCAGCTTGTCCTCAAGCTCCTTTATCCTGAGACAGAAGTTGGAAATCTTAAACACGTAAACACACACACACACACACACACACACACACACACACACACACACACACACACACACACACACACACACACACACACACACACACACACACACACACACACACACACACACACACACACACACACACACACACACACACACACACACACACAAAAGCAGGATGGGAGCACACCTGCAATCCTTAGCAGCAGTGAGGTCTCTGGTCTCATGGTCTCTGTGTAGCAGCTGGCTTCGGAGCTGCTCACAGAACACCTGGGAGGCGTGCAGAGCCTCGTTGGACTCAGCGTGAGCCTGGCACTGAACTGCTGTCTCTTTGGACAGCAGCTTCACCTGGACAAGGACAGACAGACAGACACGCACGCAACAACAAACACAGAGGACCATTAGTGTGACGGCCACGGGAAGATTAGAGATCAGGAAATCCTACATCTAATCTCCTCGCATAATTGTGTGGGATTCAAAATGTACTACTTTACTATAGTATGAATATTAGTTATGAATATTGAATTTAAGAACTTTGCATACAGTATATGTTCTGTGCATTTGTCTAGATTTTCTGCCCATCTTATACAAAAACCATGATAGAAAACATAAATGGACTCATAAAACACATATATTCTTACTCTCTCCTCACCTTGAGATCACAAGACAGCACCACAGCACGCATCGCATCCATTTTCAAGTTGAACTCATGTTCCCGCTGTCTGAGCTCAGCTTCAGAAGCTGCTGTCGTCTCCTGTGGACAGAGGACAGACATTACAGATGTTGTGTTTATATGTGTAATATTACATTTGTGATGACAGATAGACTAAGAATACAGAACACATTTTTTTGTGACAGTTTTAGGTTGAAAGGAATTAGAGATTTAAAAAAAAATACAGTACTGTGTACTCTGTTTTTAAGGCATGAGTGGGGATGTAATATAACTTATTGACAACCATTTTTCATTAACTCTGTTGTTTGTAATGTATTTATCTTTTTTCATATATCCTTTTTTTGGAACTAATGCATTTGTTGGTGTCATGTTGAAATCTTAAATGTAATGTAATTATAACCTTACTAATCCTGTAAAATAAAATGATATAAAAAAAGTAAGAATACACAATAAAAAAAGAAATGAAAAACACATATTTATGGAAGCCCATTTCCGCCACAAAAAAAAATCCCCATGAAAAGTAATAATGAGATAAAAAAGTCGAAACTATGAGATAAGAAGTGCACATGATTCATGGAGAACCCGTCAATGCATCCACTGATTGCAATTCCAAATGGCTTAAGCTTGTCGTAACCATCAATGAGCACAATAGTTTGGACCACAATAATCCACGTTTAAAGTAGTCCTCAATGTACTCACAATCTATTTCCGTGTCCAGATAAATAGGAGAACTCGAACCAAAGAGCTGCTAGTTACCTCATTATTTCGACTTTCCTATCTCATAATTATGACTTTTTATCTCATTATTTTGAAATGTTTCTCTCAAAATTATTATTGTTTTAAGTGGCGGAAATGGGCTTCCATACTTATTTATATAAACACAAGAAATCATACTAAAATGTCCAATAAATGAAAAAAAAATAATTATAAAACGAAATTGCACTACAACATATTTTTTTTTACTAAATATAATTAGTGGTGTATTGGCATTCGTAAGATATTGAAGGTTAATGTGGTGCATCATACACATACAACCATTACAATTGAGCTTATAGTATTCACAACAACTTATTAAATAGTCAATGAATCATTTTTATTTGTCCTTTCCAGTATGTTAATCCCGCTTTATTTTGGATACAGTGAGGGGAGGAGCCTCTCCTATTGACACCTGCTGACTGACTGACAGACAGACAGACAGACAGACAGACAGACAGACAGACAGACAGACAGACAGACAGACAGACAGACAGACAGACAGACAGACAGACAGACAGACAGACAGACAGACAGACAGACAGACAGACAGACAGACAGACAGACAGACAGACAGACAGACACACACACACACACACACACACTGTATGCATTATAACAAAGCCTGCCAGCTCAGTGGTAACAGGCACCAGTCAGGGTCCGATATTGAGAGCTCTTTTGTGTGGGTCCATCCAAAAAGGTCTCAATGTCTGGCTGCTCCCCCAGTCATTTTAAGTCCATTGCGTCATATTGATATATTTTCTATTTATGGAGGAAGCTAGCAGAAGTCATAGACATTACCATTATGACCTTGAGAATAAGGAAATGTGTGTGTTTATGTAAGTGTGTGAGAGAGAGAGAGAGAGAGAGAGAGAGAGGAGAGAGAGAGAGAGAGAGAGAGAGAGAGAGAGAGAGAGAGGAGAGAGAGAGAGAGAGAGAGAGAGAGAGAGAGAGAGAGAGAGAGAGAGAGAGAGAGAGAGAGAGAGATCTGTAAACATTTGAAATGTATGTTAATGTTGTTAATTATTTTGTATTTTTGATGCTTTGGCCACATTGTTTCGTTTAACTTTCATGCCAATAAAGCCCCTTTGAATTGAATTGAGAGAGTGCTCACCTGTCTCTGTAAGGTCAGCTCTCCTGCCAACTCTTGGATCCTGCACTGTGAATCCCATTTCATCCTTTCATATTCCTCTGTGTGCTTTTGGATTTGAGTAGCCATAGAACTGCAAAGCAGACACAAAAAACACACAAAGAGTGACAGTGCCATTGATTAGACATTGAGATACACAGTAGTACATCCATTCAAGAAGATACAGGTAGCAAGTGGTGGTGAAGAAGTAGAGGCAGAAGAACAAATATGCACACACGCATGCATTTTAAGGAGAGGTGTAAGAGCTAAGGGGCCGACATACTTCTGTGACTAGGGGCAGTTGGGGGTCAGCTATTTTGGTCTGTGGGACTCAAACCAAAGACCATCCAGTTCCCAAGCCACGTCCCTATGAACTGAGCTCCTGATCCGATGTGATGAGTTTAAAACAAATGACGAGTACATTTTAGAGGCAAGCAAACTAGTATTGGATTATAATGAAAGAAAATCGAATCAATGGTGGGAACATTTTAATAGGCCTTCTCTCTATAGAGCAGCAACAAAGCACCAAAGAATCATCTGCATTCTTTCTTTTGGATATGTTTTGCAACTTTGAACAACAACCTTACAGCAGTTTGGTGTGTAGCAATTTTTGTATCATGAGTCAGCCGTTTCGGACCCCTCACTTTGTTGTTATCATCATTATCCACTCTAGCCCAAACACAGCAGTGTTTCCCCTATATACAAATAGAGGCGGCTTTTTGTATATACAATATCATGATTGTTTGTTATAATAATAATAATAATAATAATAATACATTTTATTTGTAGGCGCCTTTCATGACACCCAAGGACACCGTACAATTTAAAAATAAAAAATAAAAAAAATAACTAAATAAAAAATAAATAAAATAAAAGCTAATAGGCAACAGAACAAGATAAAAACACCTTCAGGAAATCATGGAGGAGACTGTCAAGTGGACACAAATGAAACATATAATGGGGAGCACTACAGTGAGTAGGCAGATTTGAACAGGTGGGTTTTTAATTGGGATTTGAATATGGTGGTTGTGTCTGACTGTCGGATGTGCGGGGGGAGGGAGTTCCAGAGTCTGGGAGCAGTGCAGCTAAAAGCCCGAGCACCCATGGTGACGAGGCGGTTTTTAAGGTTTTATTGTTTTTAACGTTGAAATGGCAAGTGCAACAGGTGAAGATGAAGTTGTTGCGGAATTGTTGTGAGTACCGTTTTCAAGACGACAATTCAGTGAAAAGACTGACATTATAATGCTGCGGGGCGGGGGGTGTGTGTCATTTGCCCTGTACGATGGGCACTGTAAGTGATGAAAGTGGGGGATGTTGGCTTATCAGGCGCCCGCAGCTCACAGCCAAAGTGCGAGCGTGGGAGCGAGTCGATTTTTTTCTACAACCAGGGTGGAGGAGAGCTCTCCTGTCAGACTGAGAGGCTCAGTGAGATAAAGGACTCTGAGTGTTTAGATAATTTTAGTCAAAGTTATCTCAGTGGGTCTCAAACAAATATGTGTTTACAAATTATGTAAACACATATTACCAAGGCAATTATTAGGATAAATAAAAACAGGTTTGAAATCATTCCAATGTATACTATAGGACAGTAAAGCAAAAATATATTTTAAAGTTGGAGAGATACAAAAATATGCATAAATAAATAAATGTTAACTAGGTAAATTAAGATATGAATGAACAAAAAACATAAAATAAGTTACATTTATTTGTTATTGGCTATGGTAGGTTAGTGATTATGTTCACATACTTATTGATTATTAAAATGTAAACCGATCTTTTTCAGATGGGTGTTTAGAGTTGTACCCCCCAGATCAGGTCTCTAGTAATTGTGTGCTCAAAGTGCACCAGATTGAAGCATTTTACTTTAAAATGTTCAAAATAATCTTCCCGGGGGGACATACTCCCGGACCCCACTAGAGGAGGTGTCCTCCCACCCCACCCCCCAATTAAAACATGTTCATACAATACTGAATACATTTGAAGCCATTTTTTATTACCTATGTGAATACGTTTCTGTTTTTGTAGTGTATTTGTCTTTTGTAGAGATTTTTCTCGCCTAGTCAGCAAATTGGCTAGAACCGGCCCTGGTACTAGGCCTCAAGGGCCTTTCTTGTGCTGGCAGACACCTAGAAACAAATTGGCGGGGCGCACTTCGCACGCAGACACACTAAAAAATTCCACACGCTCCGCGCTCACATTATGCTGGGCCCACGTGATGCTATGACTCCATCCTAGGGGAAACACTGCACAGACATTAAAAAACATCATACAGAAAAGTTACATATCTCACCAACTAAAACAAACAGATTGAAATGGTCAAGCAAGTACGACAAAGACATTTGCTTTGTGATGAAGCTGCTGATAGAGTCTACCTGATATCAGACACAATAGTCAATGGATGGATTCACCAAGGCAAGAATGGAGTAATGGTTAACATCGCTGCTTGGAGATTGGTGATAAGGGTTTATTTATAATTTATATAGTACGGAAGTTAACTTAAAGTAGGGTTCTTAAGATATCAGAATTACAATACATGATTATCATGGCCAAAGTTATGTAAGATATTACAACGCCATTCAGTTTTGATCTCACTCTCTATACAGAACCACAGACCCTGCAGTAGGTGTCTCCAGGAGCACATTTTTGCATGTTCAGACACACATACTCACAAACTGCAAAAAATACCAGGGTCACAGCTGGTAATATTGTGGGTCTGTCTAAGAATTATGTATAATACAGAGTGAATCCGAGAAGACCCTGACCCTGATCAGCGATTAGCTGGCTGGCTGTGCTGAGACAACTTTGTACGAATTGAATTTATAGCATTGCCTGGGCTAATTTAGAATTTACAAACAGCCGGTGCCAGGCTTGGAATTTCGTCATTTTAGGGGCAAGGCCATTTGGCCTTTGGTGTCACCATTTTTTTTAGGGCACGAAGGCCACATGCCAGGGCACAAAGGCCATTGAGGGAAACATTTGGATTTGGAGCTTACAAATAAATAACTTATAAGAAAAACACACGAATGACATGGAAAACAAATTGTGTACACTTTTTTAATATCAATAATGTCAAACATTATATCATCATATATAGGCCTATGCCTCCTTAGTATTACCGTGTATAAAATAAGATACTCTACTTAGTAATAATAAATAATAAAGAATTAGTGTTTGGTATGTTTTCTATCTACTACTTCTCCGATTCACAAATCCAAAATCAAATCGAAAAATCGAAAATTCTATTAATATGTAACAAATATATTCCATTTCAGAGCAGAAGAAACAGCCTTCAAGGGTCCAACTCTGCACATACATCATTCAGCAGTGCTGAATGAAGCTCCAACAATCAACTGTAGGAACAAGCAATACTTTGAAATGCAAAACCCAGTGTGTGTGTGTGTGTGTGTGTGTGTGTGTGTGTGTGTGTGTGTGTGTGTGTGTGTGTGTGTGTGTGTGTGTGTGTGTGTGTGCGAGAGTCTGAACAATTTTCAACTCGAGCCTCAAATTCGCGTGAGGCGTTCTCACAGTAGCCAATTAGCAGTGAGGATCTCAGCCACTGACGTTGAATCAGAAAACGAAAACATCAGCCGTTAGCTGTTAGCAATCAGAGCTCACAGCTCCTCATATCTGTTCAGAAACTAGACAGAAGTTAAACAAGTACAAACCACAGACTGTCTGTGTCATGGTGAATACAGTCGCTGTTGTGTCTGTATCATGTTATTGTGAGTGTGGACGGAGCATATACAGGTTAATTTAGCCTGATCGATCCGATCTCCATTCAGAAAACACCTATTTTAAAAGGTGTTTCGCCTGCCTTCTTGTCTGCACACGGTTCATGGTTTTTACTAACTGGTATCAGTCTGCTGTTACTTCGGCATTATTTAGAAACGTGTATTACAGTTAAATCACGGTAAAATATGTTTATTTTGTTGTAGTTGAGTCTACAACAGTATTTACATGGAGATAAGCCCCGCCCCCTCTCCAGCGCGTCCTGTTTGAATGACAGGGGTAAACACAGCTGACAGCCGCAGTGAAACTCCAGCAATTAGAGCAATGCAAATATTCGCATCGCGTCTGTTGTGAACGCAGCATGGCTAATGCAGTTCAGAGACCAGACCACTGCTCTGACGCTTTTAAAGCAACTTCGAGATTGTAACAGTGTGAGGGGCACAAAGGCCATGGTGGCCGTGGGACGTACAATTATTTATGGGGCCTCACAGCCAGACTGAGGGGCAACATCGTGAAAATCCTACCCTGGCCAGTGTAACAGACCTGGCTAACTTCTAATTTTCACACAGCAGGGAGAGGACTGAAAGTAACTCAGAAAGCAAAAGGCTGCAGTAAAAGATTTAAAAAGCATAGGCATTTTAAACAACATGATACACAATGTTTTTACAAGGATATGAGGCCTTTACTATAAAGCCAGTTCAACATACCCTGGATATATGTGTGTTATCTGGCTGGCTAAATTAATTCTAAAAAACACAATCCCACTAAACAGTCCTAAGCTGGTTATCAACTTGATAAATCAGCCCAGTGTTTATCAGTATGGCAGCGAACACGTTTACATGAACAGTGCGGGGTTAGTAGCACTTCTCAAATAATCACAAATATACAAGTGTACTGTCAGCATGGCATAATACTTCATGAATGAAGAATAAACTATAATATCAGAAAAATACAAAGAATTTGGCACATGAACAGGTCCCGTCTAAGGAACGAGTAAATCTGACTTTAATTAAGTTTGAATGTTTCATCGACTGAATGTGTTGCTTGGATACATTTTCGTGAAGTAGAATAGAAGATATATCCTACTTTATTCATCCCCAAAAATACATATAAAAAGGTGATTTAACGCGGTAAGCAGGCTCAATTAGCTCAGGAGTAGGTCAGGTGATCTACCCCACTTAGATTGAACCACCGGTGTAGGACTCACCACACAAACCTCAAACCCTGCTTCCGAGTGCAGGCCAATGTTCTCTGAATGAGCAGAAAGGGTGCTGAATATCAGGGCTGAACACCCAACTGTGAAAAACATTGCACTTCACACTCAAATAAAGGATGTTTGAAAAGTCGGAGGTGCTCATCAGGAACCCTCTACTGACTGTCAGACAAGGACAAAGGACAAGAGGAATGAAAACAGGAGACAGAGATTAAGTGCAGCAGAAACCTTGGAGAACCACCCCAGGCCCCGCCTAAGGAGAGTCTTCATTGTGGGAGAGTCTCCACCCGTCTTCCAAAAAACCTCATCCAGTTTAAACGTAATAATAAGATGAAGGAGCTGGTCATTTAACTAACGTGTACTAGCTCTATTAGACCTCAGGTCTTTGGCAAGAAAACTACTTTTTTATGAATGATGAGCCCATTCTTGACCTCACTAATACTTGTTTGATTAAAATAAATAGTTTTAGGAGTGAGGCTAGAGTGCATAAGAAAAGCTGGAGTGACTATTTTGTTTTATCATTCCTTTCAATGCAAACAGATATCTTAACAACGATATCTACGGGGCCACCCAAATACTGTACAACATTTTTCTATTACTTTAATGAACTGTTGTCTATAGTATATATTGACTTTGACTGTGTAATCATATTGTTGACATCCCCTAGGACAGAAAGGGCTTGAGAACTGTGTTGTGTTCTCGATAACTATGCATCGACTCCCACACAAGATAAAGGAAGTCTCTGGCAAGAAAAGATCTCCATGGAGAAATGTCATGCTAGTAAGAATAAAAAAAGAGTGTTGGAAAGCTTGATGCTGGTGGCTAAAAGCAAATCTTCAGGTTCATTGTGACATGTATAAGAGAGACTTTGTTTTTATCATTTGGGACTGAGAAATGCATGGCTGTATTTCTTCTTCAACATCATCGCCAAAAACAATAATGCATGTGCCTTGTTTACTAATGTCAACAGACTAACAAACCCAACAGTATTAGAAGCCATTAACTACTATCCACCAGGGCCTGAAATGAGTTAGCTTCTTCTTTACTGCAAAATTGAAAATTATACAAGTGGTCAGTGACTACGTATCAAGATAGGATGTGTTTCTTTGTGTCCACTTAAAATCAATTCAAACACCATGACACAACAATTTCTGATCAACCATAAAAGCCTGGAGGAACTAAAATCCTCCTCCTGCTGCCTTGATGTTCTACCAACAGGCTTTTAAAAAATGTTTTACATTGCATGGCCTCAGATCAACTTCAATTTGTCACGTCTATTCTCTCAGGCGTTTTCCCACAGGCCTTGAAAACTGCAATCAGCAAAACCTTTTCAAAAAAGAACAATCTCTACACTAGAGGCCCCATAAAACCTTGCAGTAAGTATCATTGAGTACATCAATGACATCCACACGCAGAATCTCAGATTTTGGTCATAGATCTCAGTACTGCATTTCGCCAAATTGACCACAACACATTAGTAGGCCAAATGGAAAACTGGGTTAGACTTCCTGCCAGGAGCTTTGTCTCTATAGGTTACTTCACATCTGAGAGGACAAATGTGACATGTGGAGTACCTCAAGGCTCCATCATGGGGCCTCTTCTCTCTAACATCGACATGCTTTCACTGGTTGAGATTACTAAAAACAATAACACAAGTTACCATAGCTATGCAGACGACACACAAATGTACATAAACATTTCACCGGGAGACTATGGTCCAATACAAGCACAAAGTATAAGCATTGAACAAATCATTTGTTGGACGTGTCAGTTTGCCCATTCGGTATTATTTTATTTTTACTGACTGAGGGTGGGTGGGTTTGATAATCCTATATTAATTAATCAAAGATAAAACTAAGTTAATTGTTTTTGGAGCCAAAGAACATTGAAAGTTAATGCTCGGCAATGGTAAAACCCAAAGGCCAGAAACCTAGGTGCAGTCATGGACTCGGACCTGAATATCAACAGTACATTTAAGATGATAACAAAGACAGCCGTATATTACATTAATAATAGATTAAGGAGTAAAGGACCTATGTTCCCAGCAGGTTTCGGTAAAACTTGTCCATGCACTCATCTTCGGAAGACTTGAATACTGAATTTTTGTTTTCCTAAAAAGTCAATTAGACTGCTTCCACATTATTCAGAATGGTGCTGCTGATCCAGAAAATGGATCACATCACTCCAGTTGAGGTCTTTACACTGAATTTCTGAGTGTCAAATCATTGAAATCAAAATACTGCTGCTGGTTTATAAAGCACTAAATACATTTCTGATCTCTTGCTACATGTTGAACCATCCAGGACTCTCAGGTCTTTTGAGACGGGTCGGCTTTCTGTTCCCAGAAATAAAACTAAATATGGAGAAGCAGCATTCAATTATTGTGCTCCATATATCTGGAACAAGCTCCCAGAAAACTGCAGGACTGATACAACTTGAAAGCCGCTGCTTTCAATTAAATCAAATAACTATTTATATCTTACACTGCACTGAAGTAAGTATGTTTTTAATTTATACATGTGGTATTCTATCTTGAGTTGTTTTCAGCATGCTTTCAATGTGTTTTGTAAAGCACTTTCAATTGCCTTGTTGTTGAAATGTGCTATAAAAATAAACTGGCCTTGATTTAACCCTCCCAACAAGAACATTTATTTCACACTGGGGGGAAATGTAGCTTTTGGGTCATTCTGTTTTGCAAGTGCACTGTATTTATAAATCAAATCTCTGGACAGCAGAGTTGGAACTACTATGTGCAGCAGAGCCCATCTCCAAGGTTGATTACATTTGTATGTTTTATTCAAAAGAAAAACAGACTGAATATGACGAAGACATGAAGTTGTTATTAAGGAGTTGTCACTTTTAACTCTTACCTCTGTCAGTAACAAAGACTCCCTTTATTGCCAATACTACGATGGTACATTTAGAATATGTCGACACTAATCACAACTTTGTTTGGCTTTTTCCGTTTTGTACTCTCAAACCATACTCCCTGACTCACCGCTTGAGCTCGTCCAGCTGTAACCTTAGCTGACCAGCATTGTGCCGGCTTTTCCTGAGCTCTTCCTGCCTCTCCGCAGCCGCTCTGGTTCTCTGCTCCTCCAGCCCAGCGACCTGCATACGGAAGTGGTTTAGCTCCTCCTGCCTTTAAATGACAGCAGTATTTCAGAACAGGAAAAAGTGTCTGCTGGGAACCACGCTGATCTCCTTGGGCATGACTCAGGATTGAATACAATGATATAATAATACATATTTAATAAGACAATAATAAAAGAATATGAGCTCTGGTTCCAAAAGGTCACACCGCCTGCTCTTTCTCGAGTGCACTGGGGAGACTGGTCTGGCTACACAAGGATACCCTACCTTTGAAAGTATTCACAAAGTGTTTCTATTCCATGTTGAGTTATTGTCAAACATATATGTACGAACATACATTTAAGGTGTATTTCACATGACCAAGGAAAACTCTCCATCAAGAGAACGCAAGCAAACATAACCGTATATGTTAGAGAAATTAATAATTGATGATTGGATTTGTCCCATGGTCTATTGTATATCTCAGTTGTTTTTTCGAACAGCTGTTGTCCCCAACACATTTATACACATGGAACATATTTGTTCTCAGGATTTTACCTCTTAAGTGATCTGACATTGACAATCAAAGTCACCAGGGTTGGGTAACAGCTATCAAAGGAATTAAATGTGGATGTAAATGTACTTTGTACCTTAAAGATTTAGTACGTTTAGACATAGCATGTAGCAAATTGAGTTTGAATGAAAACACAATTCATGAATATCAAAAACTGGGGTTGTAAAGTAATGTGAAGGTGCAAAGTGCAATGTCCTACAAAGATTACAAATAAGGTTTTATGTGAAAGCTAATTTTTTCATTCCATTATATGTTACATTTAAGCACAATGACCACATTGGTTGAATATATTCTTTTCTACAGTTATGCTATCTTGTAATGCTTTTCAATATACACATACCGGTTTTTCCATTTCGATCTAATTTAAAGGTCATACATGAACTATTCCTTCTGTTTTTCAGATTGAAAAGGGTCAGATTTAATATACCGTTTTTTCTCCTCGGTCAGAGCGCTTGAAGTTAGGGCATCATATCTCTCCAGCTCTCTGTCTCGTTCATCCAGGATGGCAAGGTTGAACTGGAAATCTTCCTTCAGATGCTGGTAACGTTCTCTGGTAAATGAAACATTAAAGAATATTAATCGGCTATTTTTGTGGGGGGGGAAAGGCAAAAAATACCAAGTTAATGATATTAATGTATAAGTAGAAGGTAATCAAAGGTTATCAAGTGAGAGAAAGTTGTCTAGAGTTTCTGTTCCGTTGAAGCAGGGCCAGTGGCCAGCATGACATCGAGTTTTTCACAGCACACAAACTGGTCACCAATTTATTTTGGGAATTAATATCTGCCTCAACAGGCACGTGCAGCTGAGTATCAAAGACAGCATTAAACATGTGTTAAGGAAAGTGTGTGATCAAATGTATTAACATTGCTAACTGTAAACTCTTTCTCTGATTAGGTCGTATCCTGGGAGTGACCTTTAAGGCCCCGTTTACATGGATACGGTTCAGGTTGTATCTGCTACTTTTCTCTTTCGTATAGCCCGTTCGTTCACAAGAGGCCGTAACGGAACCGCGGAAACGGACCCCTAAAACGATAACGGGTCCCAAGGTGGGTAGATCTGCGGACGGAACGCTCTGGGGGGCCTAACAGCTCTGTGTGTACGTCCTATACGATAATTTCCTGATAACGATGAAGCCATAACCCCGCCTCAGATGTTAGTGCAAAATCTACTGCTCCACAACCATCAGCTACAAGTGGACATGGAGAACTACATGAACTACATGTTCTAAATCCACCGCGGAGCATAAACAGAAGGGCAACCGGGCAACCATGGCAACCATGCTCGGGGGGTCTTCTCTGCTTTTGGTGTATTTTGTGGCGGAAGTACAGCACCACTTACAGGCCCGGCATATGTTCTACAGCTTCTCTAGCTGGTCGAGCGGTCTCGTGTGAAGGGACACATTTATTGAGCCGATTGCGTGTGGACGGAAGACCTTTTGATATCGAATTCGGTTCATTTTCGTTTGCGTTCCCGTGTAAACGGGGCCTAAATGTATGTGTGATCAACAGATGTGTTTGGACAATGGAGTTTAATGACAACCACAGGAAGAGAGGATGAGTGAAAGGAATTTATGATTAGGGGTCATCTGCATATCCCATCGTTCTTTGTAGGGTGTGGGTTTTTGTATACAGTGCCATGGGGCTTACCAGCTGGCCTCACAACATGTTGTTTGTAATGTAAATAAGCTCTGATGTCCTCCTATACGGAGAGCCTGTTTTTCACAGAACAGTACGCTCTCTTTGGTGGAGACGTCATACTTGCAAGTATAAAAGGTCTTTGATACCTTTAATACGAATATTGTGTTGCAGTACGTTTGTTACCTAACTGATCATTTTCTCTAGACCACAGCTAATTTTAAGTTGTGAGGAAATATATTCTTTAATTATTTAGCTTAAACCTTGAGATTTCAACTTTTACACACTGACACAATTATATTGATATTAAATTGTGTTACAAATAAACACAGTGTGTTTAATACTAATTCAAGAAACTAAATATATCCACCCGAGTCAGTTGTGTTAAGTCAGTAAGTCACAGCAAAGCAGTGACTGAAACAATGAATGTGTTGGTTGGTTGATTGATTCATTGATTGATTGGCAAAAACTGTTTAGGATAATTGCTTGATCTTCTATGTATCTTATGAAACAAACTGATTATATTTGGAATTGCAATGGTGGTGATGTCCCCTTAATCTCTGAGAATTAACATCACACAATGATTGTGATGTAACCTGTCAACAAACCAAACAGCTACACAGCTACTTCCGTGTTTATTAAGAAAGTCAGAGACAGGGCAATCCTAAACATGTTTAAGAGCATATTTCCAGCTTAGAGCTTCAGTGGAAATACACAGCACTTTGATGCTGACGGGAGGTGCATGTAGACGTGGTACCTGAGGGATAAGCACTCCTCCTGTGCCGTGTTGAGGGAAGTCTCCAGTTGATGAACCATCGCAGCCTGGAGCTCCTTCCACTCCATCTCTTTCCTGACCAGCTGGGCCTCCAGTTCTACCAGTCCACTGTCCCTGTCCGACTGCATGGTGGAACTTGGATATACCTACAGCCACAATACAAGTGTTCAATTCATCAATCAATATGTATTTATATAGCCCATTATCACAATGACATATTTGCCTCAAGAGGCTTTACAGTGTGTACCGCATACGACATCCTCTGTCCTTCCCAAAGAAACCACACAATTAACGGAGAGAAAATAGAAAAAACCTTGGGGGGAGCAACCATAGACTGTATAAGAGAGCAACAGAGGCTGATCTGTCTCTAAGGATGGACTATGTGCAATACATGTAGTGTGTTCAGATTCAAAAATCACGATGTAAAGATATGGATAGATCGAAGTTGATGTACAAAATATACTAGGTGCCACATAAACACATCAAGCATTGAGTATGTTATGGTTAACATGAATATTACAATCATTTAACACACAGACACACCCACCTTGTAATATGTCAGTCCCTCATTGATGTTGTGCTCTTTTTTCTCCATGTATTGCTTTTAATATTTCTAAGAACATTGTATAGAAGACCCACTCACACAACAAACGCTCACGCGCACACATACTGTATTAAATGCATACGTGAACTTACCAAAACACAGTAGCTTCAGCTTCTTAGCAACGGTTAGGTATCTGTGACATTAGTATTTCCGTTTTTGCTCTTAAGTCTTCATACTTCACGGAATTGGCTACTTCCTCGTGTGATGCAAATGGATTCCATGGCAACCTAATACGGTACGTCTGTGAAATTGTTCCCCTGCTACAATAATAGACAATGGTTCCTGCACGCCAGCGTTAGATAAAGTCCAGCGACGGTAGTGCGCTCAGCGCTCACACGTTTATTGTGGACGAGCTTGAGGGAGGCGGACAGCATCTCAGCAGGTAGGCTACCGTGTGCTAGGTTATTATTTTTCCTTTTAATCAATTCTTCATTTGTATATGTGTATGTGCTACAGCCTTCTCGGAATGTATTTTCCCTGTTATATAGAGTGCTCAGCAACAGAGTAACAGGATGAAAGTCACTCGAGTAATTTGAAGGGATCCTATGACGTTATTATAATGGTGTTGAATGGTGGTGAATAGTCTCTGGATATTGTAAGTTGTTATTACAGGATTCCGGTCAGACTGGACCCTCCAGTCCGCCGGGATGCACACTGGAGACATACGCCTCGGTCCTCACGTATGCACCGAGCTTTGTCCACATCTGTGTCGGTGTCGCATATCACTTTCTTAGGCAGAGATAAAGGCGGACACACCGTATAAACGGAAGCCTAACTTTACTTCGGTTCTAGTCAACTGAAGTAAATAAAAGACGGACGCGTTAATTGTCTTTTTTAGAAACAATACAACTTTTTGGTGTCTTGGATAATGTAAAAATATACTGAAAACTTAGCCGGAAATATGATTTTGTCATCTTACCAACCAATAAATGAAGAGTAGAGAAACTATAACGGAGTGGATGTTATTTCACAAGAAGAGATGTTAACTGAATAGAAGGGCGTTTCCTGATTCGGCGAGTGATGGAGTCACAGTGTGACGTAACAGTCAGCGTTAGGACTGTAATGTGGTGATGCAGAAGTAGCCTCGTGCCTACGTGCTCTCAGCAGCATATCTGAGGC
This sequence comes from Champsocephalus esox, assembly GCA_036324585.1. NCBI lineage: Eukaryota > Metazoa > Chordata > Actinopteri > Perciformes > Channichthyidae > Champsocephalus > Champsocephalus esox. Next base: position 26,048,931 of record CM070485.1, read on the forward strand.
TGATACTCTCCAGGCTCTGAGCGTCATCATTACTCTGCTTTCATATACCTTGAAAAGTCAAGGTCTGAGGAGCAAATAAATACATATTTGGGTGAAGAAAATACAAAACAAATAATCATTTTTATATATTTCCTCAAGCATTATTTTTTTTAACATAATTATTTATTTCCATATTATTTATTTCCTTTATTTATTTCAGCCCTTATTTATTTTCTTATTTCTTTATTTTTATTTATGTTATTTTCATGTATTCCTTTATTTATTTTTCCGTATCAATACATTTTTTCTTATCTCTTTATACTTATGTCATTTTCTTAGTTTGTTGGTCTTTTTTTGCCGTATTATACTCTTACTTTTAATATCTTAAGTACATTTTGCTGATTATACTTAAGTGACATTTCAATGCAGGACCTTTACTTGTAACAGAGTATTTTTACAGTGATGATCCGAATACTGTAAAAATAGTGATACCCTGTGATGAGAACCTTTATAATCTGTGATGAAAGCCTTTATTAAAGATACACATGAATTAAAACTATTAATGGACACCACTAACAGAAATCCCCACAGAGGTCCAACCATATTGCACTTAGCCGGTAACCATACCCTCAAGAAAACAGGCTGCACTGCAAGTGAATAAGGCCAATCTTCTTCCACACCACTCCAGGGTAACTCTGCATACCTAAAAAGCCATCAATCAGTCACATTGACCTACTACTGAAACAGACCACACCAAACTGTAGTTCAAAAACATTCCTACAATGGTAATGTATGTGTTAAAGCTGCTGCATTTTGTTGGGATCCAATTCTATGCCTATGACTTTGGAATACATTCAGGGAACTGCAAACCCTCAGACGGATTGAGATGGGGAGACCCCCCCCGCCCTGAGGATATGCTGCTTAGTGGCAAATGGTACAACAGCTGATGCAATGTTGCTAAGCTAACAAAGTGGAGAGCTTCGGTCAGTCTAGCCAAATAATGTATTCTCATTGAAAGTTGTTCTCACTTGGTTGAGCTAGCAGCCCATATACTTGGGCTTGGTACTTACGGCCCGTCTACACTACAGGCATCGAAAAATGCTTTCAAAGCTTTGCCCATTCACTTGAATGGGGTGACATAGAAGATTTTGAATCTTCGCCGAACTGCATTGTGGGGAGCGGAGCATGGCTTTGCAAGCATCGTGAGCATCAAAAGTTGAGCAATGTTCAACTTTTGATGCCCCCGATGCTTTCGAAGCTGGCATCAGCCAATCAAATCCCGTTTATGCAAATCCCGCCAGTAGAAGCGCTAGCCAATCAAACCGCGTGCAAGCTGGGAGAGCCAGACCGCAGTTAATTTCCTCATATTCCAAACGAGAAATTACGGTAGCAAATCACCCGGTTCTTTCCGACCAGAACTATTTACCGGGATACAAACCGGAGGAACCAGGCATGGAGGGAGGTGGCAGAGACAGTGGGTGGAACTGGTAGGTCTTCGCCTGTTTGGGGAGTTTATATCCAGTTTTCTTCGTTTTAACATTGCTATTGCTTTGTATGTCGGGGGCGGGAGATTCATGTGATTGGTTGTTGGTCGCAAAAAATCGCCAAGCTTCAGACACGCCCAGCTTCAAGATTTTTTGATGCCTGTAGTGTAGACGGGCCGTTATGTGGAGGTCTGGTTTCAAATCCAGCCCTGGACCTAGCTAAAGTCACCTTGGTCCAAATAAATAAATAAAAAAGCAGCAAATATCTATATGCTGGCTGCATATATTATTTGTTAAGTGAAGACATGGATAATTGAATAGACTTAAAGTTGAGCATCAATAGGCGCGTTCACTTAGATACTTTAAACTAAGGGATTTTGTTAAGACCCACTCTCCACAATTCCCCCAATCCCTGCCTCCCAGTGGAGTGGATCTTGTACTTAGAGCAAGAACTTTGTCTAGGCGCCATGTCTCTTATTTTTATGATATTTTTTCAAAGGCAGCTAAACGTACGCATTCAGTGGAGGAGCTATTTCCTCCAACCAATAACTCATTCAACCCGCTGACAAGATCAATCAATCAATCAATCAATCAATGTTTATTTATATAGCCCAATATCACAAATGTTACATTTGTCTCAGTGGTCTTCACAGTGTGAGAGCCCACCTCCGAAGATCGTGACTGGCTGAGGGGCAGACTCGGGGGCAGGTTCTCAGGAATGTCTTGGCTTCTCTCCCCCGAGCCAGAAGAGGAACACTCCAGCTTGGAAACACTTACTGTTCCTGAAATTATCAAATCTGTTGGGCATCAGGGACGTGAGGCAATTGTGGCAAGCATGGCATAGTCTCAGGAGCAACAGAGGGCAATGCAGGTGGCTGCCACTGGTCAGCGAACCAACCCAAACTGGCATTTGTTCAGGAAAGGAAGGTTGACTGCCAGCAGCTTTGGAGCTGTCCTGAGGTCAAAGCGTGTGTTACGTTCCCTTGTAGAGCTCGGGGTACCAAGGGAAGTAGCGACACACGAGATAGCCGGACGAGAGAAAAGAGAGGAAACTGAATGCTGAAGGAGTTTAAGTGAGGTTTTAATCAGTCAATAGGTAAGGCGGCTCACCAGCCAAATTACAAAACAAGACTACAATAAACATCACACAACTATGCCGGGTCTCACACAGAGACAGGCTGCACACATGCAGCCAGACGAGAAGGAGAGAAAGAAGGGGCCTCACTGCCGTCCTCCTCCGGTCCTATATGGAAGCCCTGATTGTCCATTAGGATCACCTGGGGAGAGGCTGCACCTGGGGACAATCAGAGGGAGAGAGAGGAACACACACACACACGACCACACACACACTACGGCACGTAACAGCGTGTGACTGCTTATACTGCTCACCAGCAGCCAACACCGGAGCAACACATGGAACACACACACACATCGCTCTGAGCTAGGTCCACACCCACCGCTTCAGAGACGGAAACACCCACACCCACAGCACTGTCACAGACGGACGCAGAACTTAACTGCAACTCACCACTCTGTCGCATCGCAACCGAGTGCCGGTCTTTTGGCTTTCCCAGAGCAGCTGCCACCTGCTCCTTCCGAGCTCCACACTCTGCCTCTAGATGACCAGGGTCAAGACAAAGGAAACACAATCTCTTTTTCTTGGGTCCTGGAAGAGCAGCAGAATGAGCATGTGTGGCACGCCTGTTACGAGCTTTCCGGAAACCAAAACGATGAGGAGAATCGCTCTGAGCCAAAACACCACTGTGTGATAGCACATCCGCCATAGTGGTGGCCTGCTTTTGCTTCCAAGCTGCACAGTCTGCTATCATGTGACCTGGGTCAAGACAAAGATAACAAGCTCTGTCTATCCTGGGACCTAACACTGGAACGCTGGCACAGGGAACATCATTATCAGGAGCTCCCCGATAAGTGTCCCGCTGAGGAGGGTCCCGCTGAAACAAAACGCTCTTGTGTATCAGCGCAGACTCGTCTGCCAGAGTGGCAGCCTGCTGAAGAGTAGTCACTCTCTGCTCATTCATGTAGACTACCGTGCGCTCCGGTACACAGTTTTTGAACTCCTCTACCAGCATCAGCTCACATACTGAAGCGATGTCATCCGCTTTACACCACCTGTCAAAGAGGACTTTCTTCTCCCTCGTGAAGTCCACGTATGTTTGGCCAGCAGCTTTCTTCATGCCGCGAAAACGCTGCCTGTAGGCCTCAGGCACAAGCTCGTATGTCCTGAGAATAGCACCTTTCACATCGTCATACACCAAACTATCCTCGACAGAAAGAGAAGAGCAAGCCGCTTGAGCCTTGCACTGTACAAGTACGGCCCACACGTCTTCTGGCCAGCGCAGAGCAGCAGCAATGCGCTCAAATGCACCAAAGAACATCTCCACTTCCGACTCAAGAAAGACAGGGACCAGCTGACTGTTGCTACCAGCATCAAAAGCAGCAGCAGTACCTGAAGGTGTAACGGCAGAATCACCCACCACAGCTGCTTGGAGCTCTAGCTGATGCATCCGGACAGCAGTGTCTGCCTCCAACTTCCTGCTCTCCAGCTCCTGCTTCCTGATCTCCAGCTCCCTCCTGAGCTGAAACTCTCGCTCTCGCTCACGCTCCTCCCTCTCACACTGGAGACGAGCCATACGCACTTTTACCCTGGCATCTACTTTAAACCCCGTAGGTGAGGATCCTGCTGAAAACGAGTCAAACTGAGGTGTGGTGAAAATGTTTGCCTGTTCCGTAGCACTCTGAACCACCGTGCCATGAGATTCCACTAAAGCAGGCCGCCTCAAAACCCCCTGTTCAACTAGTCCAGTTATCAAAGTAGCCTTGAGTTCACTTTTCACCAGAGCCGAGGAGACAGAAACGTGATAATGGTCAGCAACTAACCGCAAATCAACCTTCCTGCACCCGTCTTGCTGACCCAGAGTAGGACTTGCCACAAACTGCTCCAACACAAAAGCCATCCTTAGCAACGGCTACTTACAAATATTATTATTTATTTATTTACAAACTTCCCCAGATCCTGCCTACCAAACTTTACCTAACTATCTTCTGGAGCGTGCCGGGCTCGAGGCGACTTTAAAGGCAAACATCAGCGGCCGAAACCCTGAATCGCCTGCCCCCAACAGGGAATAAATCCCCACCCAGGATTACCCCGAAAATAAAAAAGGCAAAATAAAAAATGAGTGCCTGAAAGAAGGACTGATTCAGTCCAGCTAGACACTCCCCTGTCTAAACTGAGGAAGCTGTTCAACAGTAAATAATTTCACAGCCAATCCTACACTTATATACACTACTGCTCACCACCACACACAATATCAACACTAACCAACAACCAAATACTCACTCTTTGTCTCAAAGATCCCGGACGAGCCCCCATGTTACGTTCCCTTGTAGAGCTAGGGGTACCAAGGGAAGTAGCGACACACGAGATAGCCGGACGAGAGAAAAAGGAGAGGAAACTGAAGGAGTTTAAGTGAGGTTTTAATAAGAACATAAGTAAGGCGGCTCACCAGCCAAATTACAACACAAGACTACAATAAACATCACACAACTATGCTGGGTCTCACAGAGACAGGCTGCACACATGCAGCCAGACGAGAAGGAGAGAAAGAAGGGCCTCACTGCCGTCCTCCTCCGGTCCTGTATGGAAGCCCTAATTGTCCATTAGGATCACCTGGGGAGAGGCTGCACCTGGGGAAAATCAGAGGGAGAGAGAGGAAAACACACACACACGACCACACACACACTACGACACGTAACAGCGTGTGACTGCTTCCCTTAGTGCCAGGGTGCTAGGGCAACAGCAGGCCCTTGATGGTGTTTTGTCTGTACAGTGGGGGACTATGAATGAATGTGAGGGCGTCAGGGCATTCACCGCTGCATCCCAGATGAGTCCATGAGTCAGGTTTGTGGCTCTCCCAACCAGGAGTGTTGGGGGCATCTCCAGATGGTCTGGTAGGGTCTCCCGCTGTGCTGGAGGTAAAGTGTCCCTACGGAGCCAGGGAAATGACAATTAGTGAAGCAAATCAAGGGCTTCTTGTCAGTAAGGAAGAGAAACATTCAGCCTGCGTGAGGAACATCCTCACTGGCACCAAGTGCAAGGTCAGCTTCACCTCACTGCAAGAGAGCCTTGCTACTTTGTGGTCTGGACTACGAAAGACAGTGGCATCATTCCGATAGCCCAAGATGACAATTGGCAGCCTAACCTGTTGGCTCTCGAGGACTTTTTCAAGGCCCACATGCTTCCAAAGCTGGCACTGCCGGAATAATCACCTTTGTCACTGTTGTGGTTATTTTCTGAAAAAGACAGGAAAAAAAAGGATAGTAATTGACTTGTTCTGAGTTCAGAGAGCACTGCTGTTAAACAAAAAATTGAGAAAACTCATCTTCAGGATGTTATGGTTCCCCTTTGAAGATCTTTCTTGTAGCTGCTGCGGTCCTTGTTTGAGTCGTTCATATGTTCGATGAAAAAGATCATAAATCTATCATTTTCAAATATAGTAATTTTAAGAAATTGTGAATCGTTTTTAATTTACATTTACTCACCTTTGCAATGTTGTGGTTGTTAGAGTGTTAGGTTTCTGACTACAGAGAATAACATATTTACAAAATTAAAAAAGGCAGTCCGTGCAGAAAACTATTGTGGTTTCTTGATTCAAGCCTGCCTCTGAATCCCAAACCACAAAGCATTCTTTGGAGTAACGTTTTTGATAGAGAAAGACGGAAACAAACATGAGCCTATACCCGAGAGGCCAGACTTTAAGGTAAGAAGACGGTTTAAAGATTTATATTTGCAGATTTTATCAGCACATCTGAGTCAAATTAACGTGTGTATTAAACAGAACCTAAATAAAAGAAATAAAATGCACCCAGTTTAAAGACATTGTTTAAGTTTAATGATGAACTCAAAATGTAAAACAAAGTATGAAACATGTTTCTGGATTGATTAAACGGCAGAATCTAAATAAAAGAAATAAAATGCACCCAATGAAAAGACAGTTTGAGTGTAATGATGAACTCAAAATGTAAAACAAAGTATAATAATAATACATTTTATTTATATAGCGATTTTCTACAACTCAAAGATGCTTTACATTCAAACGAGCATTTGCTCTCTCGACGTGAATCCTATGTTGTGCGATAAGCTTTGGAGCCTGTGCTTCGCTGTGTGTCGGCTGGCCATGACAGAGGAGTGTTGACAGTGACTCCTTCAGGAAGAATATTCTGGATTAAGAATCCCTTGTAAGCCAATATCAGATCTCCAGGTTTGAAATGTAGTTTGAAGTAGTGCATGCCACGGTAAGCAGAGTAGGTCTCTTTCTGGATATCCATTTGCTTGGGGATAGCAAGGTTGATGTCCATACAATCCACTATCATTCTGCAGTTTTGGATGTGCCGAAATGAAGAAGGCAAGCTGGTTTTATTTTTCTCCCAGCTGGGAACAGTACTCATGTCCTTAAAAAGTAATTTATGGAGAACCTCTATAAATGTTACAATCACATTTCTGACAGTGCTTTCACCGCAGTGAAAGAATGCAGCCAGATGAAGGTGTGTGTCATTATATCTCCACAATGGAGCGAGCTTAAGTTTCACTTTTGATTGCATGATATAACCCAGCGCAACACCTTCGTCACACATGTTGCCACCTGTTTGTACAATTACTATGTGTTTTTGGATATTTGTGGAGTTAGGTGGTTCGCGAGTGTTTTTTTATTGGCTAAAAAAGTGGTCCTTGGTATGAAAAAGTTTGAGAAACACTGCTCCAGCTGGATCTCTAGCTGCATTATGTGTCTTTGCTGAGATTGAAGTTTTTCTTCTACCGTGGTCGCTTGCTCCTCGGCATTCTCAGATAGTGGTTGAGGATCTTCATTAGCAGCCACCTGTGTTGATGGACCTGCTTCCTCCTCAGTCATTAGACACGCAGCTTCTTCCTCCATTCCATCGATTATCCCTCTCAGACAGTAGGAATGCTCTTCTACATTCTGTGCTTTAAAGGAAACAGGCCTTTTTCTCTTTTGTAAAAGAAAATGACAGCTGCAGATACGGGAACAGGCATTGGGCTTCCTGTCAGCTCGTCTGTTGGGAAGATATCAAATATTATTTTCATGGAAGTCACACCGTCACATATAAGAGCATTAAGACATACAGTACTTTACTTTACTTTATTGATCCCAATTTGGGAAATGTTTGTGTTGCAGCAGCATAAAAAGAAAATATAAGTTATTATATATACAAAAGTATGTGAGGGATGGAATATTAAATTGAATATAAATGTAAAATGTTCATGTGATTTGACGTCCAAGAGAAGCGATGGAGCAGAGAGTTCTCTGCCAGGCAGAGGTTATTTGTTATTAGTTCAATATGTCAAACTGATTTCCCTGACTACAATCTTTAGTTACATGGTGAAACGTTATGCTGCTTGTACTAATTAGACTTATCATATAGACCACACAGGTTTTAATAGGATGTATTCATTATCTTTACTTATGTTGTCTTTTCAGCAGCGCCATCTCTGAAACGGCGATACAGTCACTACCCATCATTTCCATTTCACCGTGACATGGACAACAATGTAACGTCAGCTTACCTCATGGCACGAATCCAGACTCTCCTTTGGAAAACATTGGCCGGGAAACGATAGAACGAGCACGTTTCATGCGAAGACCTGTCGCTGAAACCCGGAGCAAAGCAACAAACCATTGCATAGCTAACTAGTAGCACTAACGTTAGCTAACGAAACAAACTGCCGAGTAAACTTGGAAAACACTGGTAATTAATTATTCTATAATTTGTAAAACTACGGTGTTAAAAAAGAAATACAGATTCTAATGGTCAGATATATAGATCTACAGATACTAGAGATAGGCAGGTACTTGCTTTCAAGCAGAACACAGGGGAAAACAAACTTAGCTGAAGTGTTTACGTGTTCGGCGTAATGACGTACAACGGCCTCGACCATTTCTGTAGTCCTATTCAGCCACTCGGAAACAACCATCGTTTTTCAGACACGTAAACTCTTCAAAAATCACCAGTGGGGTCACTGCTGATGTATCTACTGTCGTAGAACAAAACGTGATTTATCTCTTAAATTTGTGTCAACCACAGACTTTATTTCGAGCTATTTTCCAAAACCCTATGGAGAAAATGCATTGCTTTTTTTGACGAAGGAACCGGAAGTGCTACAAATGCTAACTTACTTCCGGGTTTTAGGACGCGTCACTGCGGTTCTCTATTGCTGTAATGCACTGTTACACTTTCTTTTTTTTTCATGTGAATACAAATATTTTGAAAAAAATAAATAATGTAGTGGATTTCAAATATAGATAATATTTCTCTTTATCGCTGTGGAGTACCTTTTTAAATAAAATAAATGCAGCAAAAGTACTTGGCATTGATTTAAGATGATTCGGGGACATAATGACACATTAATGGAAAACTATGAATTCTTTCACACACACATACGGGTATTGGGCCGAGGGCGACACCGTACTTCCGGTATCCGCCATTTCACGCGAGGTGCAAGCAGAATATCATAGTCTATTGCCTTAATCAATATCTAGTCAACTCTAAAATACCACATATATGCATTGGCATGATAATATTATTGTGACAAGTGGGGTATGCACCTGGTGTTTCCAGAAGATAGACGTAGATGCTGCCAAAATCGACCGAAGGCTACTTTCGAGGGTCGTTTTTCCATACATCTGCAGGCAGTCTGTAAGGGCAATCCGACAACCCACACAGCTCTAGTTCATGCTGGTAACGACCTAGAGCACACCCCTCAAGTCCAGAGATGTAATCCGAAGACATGCAGCGATTTCTTTGGTCGTTAATTCAGAAAAAAAACCTAGTGCGCTCTGCCTGGCTACGTTAGCTAGCTGTTTATATTTGCACCTCCAGGATATTTGCACCTCCAGGAAAATGGCGTATTTATATATATATATATATATATATGGCGCGTGTTGCATTGTGGGTAGCTCGTGACGTCACTGTGTGTGAAAGAATACATCTGAATGGTTGTGAGATGATTGATCAGAGAGGAAAGAAGAAAATAAAACAACTCTGATACAAAAAATAAATAAATAGGCGCGTTAACACCGAGTACTTTTCTCGTTTAGTTCCGTTAGTAGCCCTTATTTTGCGTTCACACCAAATAGAGTACTTAGTGCCGGGAACTTTTACCCCCATTTTTAGTGCCTGCTAGAGAGGTGGTACCATCCTGGGGAGAAAAAAGTACCAATTTCCATTGGCTGGGCGAATTGCAAACCACGCCCCGTAAAACTCTGAAAGGTTTTTTGAAGCCGCCATTGTATTTGCTGGCATTAGCATTATTAGCATTAGCATCAGCCCCGCGCACCAACGGAGAGAGAATAACTTATGGCAACACAAAAAAAATATGGAAGCGGTGTAGTGATGAGTAGAGATGGGCGAGTCCTGATTAATCCGGATCATTAACCCGGATCCTAGAAATGAGCTGGTCGTGACGAGTCTCCCCTCTCCATTAACCCGAGTCCTTTGAGTCCTACACCTGGTGTGACGTACAAATTAAAACTATAAATTGTGTCACTCGCTACTCTCCTTATAGCATGTAAAATAACATTACAACGTAGCCCAGTCCATCTGCCTACCCTTTAGCAAGTAGGATAGCTTCCAGAAGTTATCGTTTGGCTCCGGGGAAGCGGATCAGTGAAACTTCCTGCAGACTCGTGGGGACTCAGTAAGTTACGGCTCCTAACCGTGCATAGCAGATCCAGAGATCCATACTCGTCTTGTGCACGAGCATAGCTACGGCCGGGAAGACATTTTACTTAGGGGGTGTGGCCAAAAGTGGGGAGAGATTAACAGTAACATGTTGCAGCCCCTCCAGCTCCCGGCTCCCGCGGCTATATTATGCACGAGTCAACAGCAGACTCAGAGATTCGCAAATCCTGACTCACTATGCAAAACACAGCAGACTCGTGCGGACTCAGAGCCGTAACCGTATAGCAGCAGATCCAGAGATCCAGAAGACTCGTCGTCATGCACGAGTCAACAGCAGACTGAGATTCGTGAAATCGCAAAATGACCCTTTTTTTTGTGATCAACATATTTTATTAAAGCAAAAGACACTGTGTAGCGGAGGTTAATATAACGTCAGTTTAATATGCTCATGAAATGCAACAAGTTTTCGGTTTCACCGATAGGATTTCTACGGTCTTGGTGATGCTGACTCATATGACTCAAATGACTCGTATGATCCGGATCTCTTCAATTACTGACTCAGAAGACCCTGAGTCCGTAAAAGGATCCGGATTTGCCATCTCTAGTGATGAAGAGGTGTCAGCGTTCTGGCGATTTACTCGGAAGTCTCCAACTCCGGGGACTTTGGGTGGCAGTATACGCTGTGAAGTGGTTTGCGGCCTGCCAGTAAACCCAAAGCAGAAGAAGAAGAAGTGACGTCAGCGGCTATGTACAGCAAAAATACTTGGTGTGAAAGCGGCTAATGTCCTTTTTATTTACATTAGTATAACGTGAATATTGCTGTAAATATGTCAGCTAATTTCGTGTGTATATATATATATATATATATATATATATATATATACTGTACATTGACAATTACTGTTTTTACATTTTTAACAGAATTATATTTTATAATAATCAATTTTGGTGATAATTGACGTTAAACTTCCAATTGGTAACTCTACACAGATTGTTAATTTATTACCAAAAAAATATAAGGAGGTTTTTTGGCAGAGTGTTGCGTTCCTCATAGAAATAAGGCGTGTGTGTGAGAGATATACAGATAAATAGCCCACCTGTGTCTTATTCTTCTCCTTTATGTTATTACATTTTAAAGAAGAACACGAAACATCAAATATGAAAATAGGGCATAGCCAAACCCACCTGGCCCAGTAACTAGGGTCTGTGTAGGGTCTTATTTTAGTACGGATGCTGACACACGGTGCCCATGACAGAATCCTGCATGGGTCACGCTCTGGTCATGGAAGGTGTGGATGACGTGGGTTGGCCTATAGAAGGTGTGTGTGTGTGTGTGTGTGTGTGTGTGTGTGTGTGTGTGTGTGTGTGTGTGTGTGTGTGTGTGTGTGTGTGTGTGTGTGTGTGTGTGTGTGTGTGTGTGTGTGTGTGTGTGTGTGTGTGTGTGTGTGTGTGTGTGTGTGTGTGTGTGTGTGTGTGTGTGTGTGTGTGTGTGTGTGTGTGGAACAGGACATCATTTGCTTTCTGTTTCTTGTTTTTATGCAAAATAGTGGTGTTTGCTGATGTTCCTAATTTAATAATTCAAGAAACCACTTCAGGAAGTGGGGTGATAATGACTTCTCGTTTATTTTATTTATAATATCTTCTTGTCAACATTCTTCTTGGTTGAATCGCAAAGGGGGGACTGGCGCTGCTTGGCTTCACCCAGTGTAATACATGGACAGAATATGATGACCGTACATTTGGATACCACGCTGTATAATTAACAAGTCATCAATGAAACACCACACACGCGTGTTCACGTATTAGCCATGCTAGCTCCTGCTCCTAAACAACGTCTGTCAGCTCTGACCTGTAATGTACACGGTGTGACTGAAAATACATTAAAGACAAATTAGGCGCAAGAGTATTTGTAGGTATATATGTTTATACATTCAACTTAAATGCATATATACTGGATATCATATAAGATATGAATGGTAAACTGATCATTTGTTGTATGCAGGATATATAATCAGATAAGGAAACCACATAAACAAATCTATTATATATGACAGACAACCCTGCTTTACATATATCATAAGTATTATGTGTAACCTTTAAACCTACTAACTGTGATTACATTACAGAATCCCATATACAGTAATTACACAATGGGGAAGCTTTGCTGACCGTGCCAATAGGGAAGCAAAGGCACGGCTGTTGCAGTTGTGGCTGACACAAATAGAACCTGAAAGGAACACCAGCCAAAAACCGCCTCCCAGATGTCCTTCATGAAAGCTATGCCAGGCTGATCAAGTAAACACTAGTTATCACTTAGGAGAACATGTTACACACATTTTATGTTAAAGGCCACATATTACGCAAAAGCCACTTTTCATGTATTTTATACATTAATATGTGTCCCTTTGTGTAAAGAGATACAGAACGTTTCAGGGAAAACAATGCCCTCTCTGTTTGTCCTGATCCATCCAAAAGAAAATGTTTTTTTGGAATGTGCAACCATTAGACAATAACTAACCAAGGTAATACCAGCCAGCCTTATCACCTGCATCTCCTCCTAGAGCACCATTGTGTTCTGTTAAACACTTCCACAGAGGGGCGTGGCCAGCAGCAGCTCATGAGCATGTAAAGTAACTGACACAGAATCATCACTTTTGGAACAGGGCTGAAACAGAGGGGTTTCTGGGATGCTACAATGATCTGTTTGGTGTTTCAGCCAATCACTTCAGAGACATGTTTTGTATATAACTGGAACTATAATATATAGATGAAAAACAGTATAATAGGGGACCTTTTAAAATGGAAGTCGCAGGTGTTGCAGTGATTAGCACTGTTACCTCACTCCAAAAAGGTTCTCTGTTTGACCCGGCTGGCCAGCCTGGGCCCTACTTTGTGTGTTTGTGGAGTGTTCTCCCCATGGTTAATTGTTAGCTGCTCTTAGAGTGGTGCAGGAATGAGTCCTGAAACCAATACATGAGTTGGCATTTTAGCACTTTCAGTTCATTGTCTCAAAGCTATTGTTTTTTTAATTGGTAAGATGTCTGAAATAAGGTCTGTGGTTAACACAAGCTTAAGAGATTTGTATGTTCCACAACGTAAAATACATCCTGAATCCCCACTCTTCAATGTCTCAAGCTTTTAAGTGTCGAACAACAAGTTGCTAAATAAGACTACTAGATGTCATCACGGCGAACATTAGCCGCCTTTAGCTTAGCAGTGGTGCTGCGCAGTCATGCAACCAGGATGTAGTTGTGTGTAGCCTAACGTTAGCTTTTAACTTCTGCTGATTGCATTTACATGTCTAAAATAACAAAAGTGTTGTTTATATGTGGAGACTATTCTACTGAACAACATGTGTAAGTATTGTTTGCCACAGATCTTATTTTCTGCAATATACCAAAATCCACTAGAAAAATCCCATTGCTTTTTGTCGTAGAGCCTTACGGAGCCTACACAAGGCGGCGTGCGTTGCCGCTTGGCGGTGGGCATGTCTTGAGGTTGGGGAGTCAACGCGAGCAGCCCGACCAACAACCAACCACATGAATGTCCCGCCCCGGACATACAAAGCAAAGCATTCATGCTACATCCATGCTGGCTAAATATACTGTCTCTGCTTGCTAGCTGTCCATTCAAACGAAGTACACTGGATATAAACTCCCCAAACAGGCGAAAACCTACCAGTTTCCCCCACTGTCTTTGCCACCTCCCCCCATGCCTGGCTCCTCCGGTTTGTATCCCTGTATGTTCCCTACCGCCACGATCATTTTCTCCTCCTTTTGTTGACATATGGGAAATAACTGCGGTCTGGCTCTCCCAAAATACACCCGGTTTGATTGGCTAGTGCTTGTACTGTCAGATTTACATACGAGGGATTTGATTGGCTGACGCCTCCGTCGAGGCGGCAAAAGTAGAAAATTGCTCTACTTTTGCAGTGAGCACCTCGAGAGAAGCTACGCTTTGCTCCCACAATGCAGTTCGGCGAATCGTGACGTCACCCCATTCAAAGTGAATGGGCAGAAGCGTTGAAGCAGCAACGCACGCGGCCGTGTGTAGGGGCCGTTACGCAGCGTCCACACGGCGGCGTGCGTTGAAGCTTGCCGGTGAGCTTGTCTGAAACTCGACCAACAACCAATCACATGAATCTCCCGTCCCGGACACACAAGCACACGGTTTGACTGGCTAGAGCTTGTACTGGCATATGATTTGATTGGCTGATGCTTCTGCCGAAGCTTCACAAGTTGAACATTGCTCAACTTTTGAAGCAACGCTCCCACAATGCAGTTCGGCAAAGCGTGACGTCACCACATTCAAAGTGAATGGGCAGAAGCGTTGCAGATTCAACGCACGCCGCCGTGTGGACGGGCCGTTAATGGGGCTAACTTCCGGGTATACATCATCACTCCACCACAGTGTCTCTCTTTCCTGCTGTCTGTCTTTATGTGTCAGCCCTGTGGTTGCTTAGAGATCAGTCCAGGGTGTGCTTCACCTCTCACCTACCGTCAGCGGGGATCAGGCCCCCTGCTGTGCTGCAGAGGACAATTGGTTTCAGATAATGGATGGGTTTATGTTAACACTGCTCAGTGGCGGCTTACATGCTAAAGAAGCGAGCTATTGCAAATCTCCAGACTGGCAGGATCAATCTGGGAGGGGTCGCTTGAGAAATGTCCCTGATTCCTCAACCAGCAGTTCAGAGTCTGTGTGTACTGGACAGCTTCCAGGTGTGCATGTGCAACTGTGTGAATGTGATCAGGGGTTTCCTTTTATTACATTCATAAATAAACTCTACAAGAAATATTATCCATTTGACTTAGGTGGATAGTAATTAAGTACAATACATATCTACAATTGTGAGGTACTTGTACTTCCATTTCCTTTTACTTTAAACTTCTACTCCACTACTCCAATCTTATTGAGCATTTTTGTTACATTGCATTAATGATATGAAATATAATAAATGCAGGACTTATACTTGTATTTCTACATTGTGGTATTCCTACATTTACTTAAGTACAGGATCTGAGTACATCCACCCCTGACATTTTACAACACAGTTATATACTATACCATATGTATATAGTACTTAAGTAATTATAAACACATTGTTTGACCTCTTGTTTTTACCACTGTTTATAGCCACTGACCTCAACAAAGTAGTCAAAGAGCATCATGGGAGGAGCAGTGGTGGACGACGCACCTCCTGGGGTGAAGGCACCAGATGGCGGCTGGGGGTGGGCAGTGTTGGCCGGGGGCTTCGTCATTACTGGCTTCTCCTACGCCTTCCCCAAAGCTGTCAGCGTGTTCTTCAAGGAGCTGATCCGAGAGTTCGATGTGGGATACAGCGACACTGCCTTGATCTCATCAATACTGCTCGCCATGCTGTACGGCTCAGGTAGACATGGGTGGTACAACACTGGGGCGATAAGCTGTTAACATCAAAAGGATATATACCACACTACACATGTGCACACTTAATTGACGTATTGATCATGTTTTCTCAGGCCCTCTGTGCAGCGTGCTGGTGAACAGGTTTGGCTGTCGGCCGGTGATGATGGTCGGCGGACTCTTCGCCTCCCTGGGAATGATATTGGCCTCCTTTGCCACAAGTATCATACACATCTACCTTTGCACTGGAGTTATTACAGGTAAAGTCACAACAAACATGCACACAAATAAAACATGTAAAAAGACTACATAAATATGCATGTATCTACTACAGTGTTTCTCAAACTTTTTTATACCAAGGACCACTGAACCAATCAAAAAACACTCGCGGACCACCTAACTCCACAAATATCCAAATCGCCTGAAAAGGGTACAAACAAGTGGCAACATGTGTGACGAAGGTGTTGCGCTGGGCTATATTATGAAATTGAAAGTGAAACTTAGGCTCGTTCCATTGCAGAGATATTCCCACTAGAGTGCGGAAAACTTAAATTGATTTATTTATTTCAAATGTTACCAATATACTCACGGATCACTAGGGGGTGCTCACGGACCACACTTTGAGAAGCACTGATCTACTGTATATCTGTATAATCATTACACTACATGGAATTTGGCTTACGCTTTTATCCAAAGAAACGTAAATACACTTCAATATTGTAGACATGCTTACAAAGCAAATTGTGGTTACTGTATCTTGCCCACAATTAGTGAGTTTTCAGGTGACAGTTAATGGTCCAGCCCTCAACATGTCTCTCCCACTTCAACATATTGACTGCAGGGGGTGGGATTAACCCAATAACCCCTGGTTACATCCTTCTTGTTCTATTGGTTAATTTCCTATACACAGCAACAGTATTGACGCAACATAACAAACGATGCAATGTTTTTTTTATTCCTTCTACATTTTTTGTCAGTTGCTTTTTCCATTCATCAAAGCAACATATTGTGAAAAAAACATCCTAAAGTTGCCTCTCACTTTTACTTTGGATATTCCTGCAGAATATGTATATTGTTGATGACTTCCTGACCTTTCCACTACTGTCATCATCTGGGCAGGAAATATGTAAACTTTAGAAACACTGATAAACCTCTTCCTGCTGATGAACCTGAACTTCTTAGCTTTATTCTAATGCCATCTTAAGGTTAACATAAGCCTTGATCCAACGGACTTTCACATTCATGCCATCAGGTGGAAAAACATAAAGAAACGATATGATATGAAAATTACAATATGATACATTAATAAGAACACCATTCTTGGTACCTACTCTACTTTTCCAAATGTAAAAGAAACAGCCACAATTATCTTGAGATGATCCAAGTTTCTATGGAAGTTCAAAATGGTTAGGCACTGAACTCTAGTGGCCAGTAATAATTACAGTAAGTTACAGTTGCAGTAATACTGAAGTCAGTTCATGAAGTACAAGGAACACACAAGTCTGTGTAGGGCTGAGGTTGGGAGGTCAAACAAACATGGAGCTTTTGTCCAGGATTAATGCCAACGCCATTTATTGGTTTAATGTCATCTATATATATAGAGATGACATCAAACCATTAATGGCGTATTAATAGAAAATCATATATATATATATATATATATATATATATATATGATATGACAATAAACATAAATAAAACATAAACATGAATAAAACTTTTCAACAGCTGTAGTCAAACTTTACTTCTCCATATAGAACTGTACGCTTTTTTTAATTGCTTGATATTGAATGTCCTTTTTAGTCTATCATTTTGGTACAGACTAAAATTGAAAACGATATTTCTAAATACAATTTTAGCCACAAAGAATTTGTCTTTCAAAAACTACAACAGAGACTGGTTCCTTTCCAGTGTGTGTGTCTCAAGGTGCTTCTATGTGTTGGTGTCCCTCTGGTATACCTCCCTCCCTCGCCCCTAACCTTTTGCAAAGTGAATTATTTCTGTCTGTCTCTCTGTCCTTAGGTCTGGGTCTGGCGTTGAACTTCCAGCCGTCTCTCATCATGCTGAATCGCTACTTCAGCGAGAAGCGTCCTCTAGCCAATGGCTTGGCGGCAGCAGGCAGCCCTGTGGCGCTGTGCTGCCTCTCCCCACTGGGACAGGTACTCCAGTACCACTATGGCTGGAGGGGGGGGTTCCTCATACTCGGGGGCCTACTTCTCAACTGCTGTGCCTGTGGGGCCCTCATGAGGCCCCTGTTGCCCCCTAAGAAGACAGAGAACCTGGAGGAAAGCATTCCCACAGAGGAAAAGAAAATCCAGCCGAAGAAGAAGCTGTTGGATTTCAGCGTGTTCAAGGACAGAGGTTTCATCATCTACACCCTTGCAGCGTCCATCATGGTGATGGGCCTGTTCGTGCCCCCCGTGTTTGTGGTCAGCTACGCCAAAAGCCTTGGTTATGAAGACACAAAGTCTGCATTGCTCCTCACCATCCTGGGATTTGTTGATATGTTCGCTCGACCTCTCTGTGGACTCATAGCCGGCACGAAGTGGGTCCGACCCAGAACTGTGTATGTGTTGAGCTTCGCTATGATCTTCAACGGGTGCACCGATCTCATTGGATCACAGGTAATTAAGCAGCATTCGGTTAGAGATGATCATGCCTGTGTGAAGGCTTTTCAGTTTCACACACTGACTAGAAACCACATCCATTGACATCGTAAAGGTCAGAGAACTGGACTACTCGGCTCACACTGGGAACATAACAGGATTAAAAAAGAAACAAAACATATCAATTAAATATTTAAGAGATTATAACATTTAATGCCTATACAAATCAGTCTAGTAAAAAGTGAATGTTGTTCGGTAGATTATTTCAGTTGATTATCCTGAAGGGAAAACTGTAAATTAGACTGATATACTTTCTTATATGTGTATAGTTGGGCTAGGTAACTGTAGTGCCGTGTCTCAATTCACAAACTCCTGTACTGACGGGATTTTTTGAGAGCATCAGTCCGTCAAAATGCTAAGTATAGCAAAATGCAGTACCCAAACGACCACCATCTTGGCTACGTAACAGAAGTAACCGTTACTTTGGTCAACACAGTACTGTACAAATAAAGGTTTTCTAGTAGGTTTTTTTTCATTAACACGTACTACAGTGTCGAAAAATAATCCTGTTATTTTTATTATTGTTTTTTAGAGCAGATCATCTGCTACCAAGAACACTAACTGCTAGCTAGCTAACAGTGGTCATTGTCACTTTTGGTAAAGGGCACAGCAGCCGTGCGCAATGTTAATTGTATTGGGTTTATTGAGCAGTCTGTAATTATTTGCTAACACGAATAATAACGACCCTAGCTAGCTTTCAAACTAACAACGGTGATAGTGCAGTTTGAAACATCACTGCCTGTTAAAAATGCACAAACTGTGATAATAGTGTATGACATTGCAATGTACTAAGGAGAGCATCTTAAATCGAGACGCAGCATAAGTCTTTATCTTTAGTCATTCCTGGTCAAGTAGCCTCATTCCTTCACCTTAATGTCCTATGCTAACCTGACTTTTCTTCTACTTGCAGGCAAAAGACTACGGTGGTCTGGTGATCTTCTGCATCTTCTTCGGCATTTCGTACGGCATGGTTGGAGCGCTGCAGTTCGAGGTCCTCATGGCTGTCGTGGGGACGGAGAAGTTCCCCAGCGCCATAGGCCTGGTGCTGCTGGTGGAAGCTATCGCTGTTCTCGTGGGACCTCCCGGAGCAGGTCAGAACAAGGGAGGAAAGATCGAGACAGTGGAATAGTAAAGGGGTTGACAGTAATGCTAATGCTCTCCTTCTCTCCACCAGGTCGCCTCCTGGACTACACCAATGTCTACATGTACGTCTTCCTGTTGGCGGGCTGTGAGGTCACACTGTCCGCTATGGTCTTAGCCCTGGGCAACTTGTTCTGCATTAAGATAAAACACGGAGAGACAGATGCTACATTGGAGATGGCTGTGAATGCTGCAGAGAAGGAGGGTCTGAATCGCGGGGTGGAAGAGGAGGAAGACCATGGCGGCGAAGAGGAGCCAAAGGGAAAAGACAATGGGAAAGTCCGCGCTTTAAAAGCAGGGGAGGAGGAGATAACGGCGATGGAGACGGGGGAGAAAGAGGAAGAGAACACATCGATATGAAGAAACTGTTCACCAACAGGAAGTCAAATGTTCTAAGGAGGATCTGTTGCAAAACGCTGAGCTAGGAGCCACACAAAGGGAAAGGGTCTAAGTGTTGTAAGGGGAGAAAATATTGCCCTTTAAATAACAATCTATTCTGATGATGAGTGTTTATCATCAACACGTGTGTTTGCCCTATTCGGCTCTAAAATGTGTAGTACTGTTAATGAGTTAAATGGAGAGTCTGAAACACATTCCTTAGGGCATTAAAGGTCTCACTCACTCAACACCTTTTTGACTAGGCTCGGCTCAGACACAGATTACATTTAAGGACAAGGACATTTAGTTTTTTGCAGTTGTTTTACAGACCAGTGCCGTTTTCTTCAGAATTCAAGCTGTTCCACCTTCCATTTCCCTCGGGATTCCAAAAGGTTGACTACGAATGCCAGTCACCGTCCACTTGCTAGCTCTTTTATCAAGCTTTCAACAACTTCTCATAGCTTTGGTCAACATGGGGTTTGCTCGGCTGCCATCATATCATGTCTTTAGGGTATACCAGCAGAGATATTAGGGTGTGAGCGGTTTGTGTGCTGCGAAACACAAACTGCAATGGTCTCGGTTTTTGATTGCAGACCACTTCTTTAACTTTCTACTGCAGCGGTGCCAGATCTCGGTCCAAACTATGTGTTGAATCTCATAAGAGCTGAGCGCCGGAGCGGCGTCAGTCAGAGGCTGAGCTGTAGCAGTTTACGGTGAGAGCAACCACACACACATATCTATACTGTATGTCCACATTATTTACCAGCTCAAATGTTCACTATCTCACACAGCAGTGGAAAGACCACGGTTAATCATGAGTTATCACTGATTATCATTGCGATTAACACAGCACTAATAATGGTCCCTCTCCAGTCTCCATTATCACTTCGTATTAAAAAACGGCCTATATTTACAAACACCAGTTGTGCTTATGTCAAAAGAACTTGAACTGAAACACAGTTTAAAGCTTTCGAAGGCTTCTAGGACATTGCTTCAAAAATATATTGTCAAGCTAATATAAAAAACGAATGTATTTATTGTTGTTTGTTACAATGGGACAGCAACTCGCATTTGAAAATTGTTTGTACAACTATTTAAAAAAGGGGCAGCTAAATGTCATACTGTAGCTGTTCACTAATTGCTGCCATGATAAAGTCTTTTTTGTTTTGTTGTAACGTGACTGCTGTGAGCTACTGAGCTTTCTTCATACGTTGCCTGATTTGTGTAGGAAACTTGAATTGTCAATCTGTGTTGGTGTTGTTTACTCAGCTGATGAATGTACGTCCTCTTATGCCTTTACTACTGTTGATGCTGCAAGTGTTCCAGGGCTGTGTTGGTATGATGCCCAATGCCGGGACAATGTGCTCTACTGTCTGTGTTCGATTCAATGTTAAAACACTTAAGAGCAAGCACCCTGTTGCTTGGTGAAGAAATGGAACGCACCTGCTGCTTTTACACTGCTATGTTTCTGAGTGATGTCAAACACAATCTAGGCATGTGGTGCCTGATTTTCCCAAATAAATATATGTTTTCTGTGGACAAATGACATGTGTGTTCTGTTGTGTAGGACTCAGATGAACTGATTCATGAGCAGGAACTATGTACAAGTAATTCATTTATTTACAGTTTAAGTACACAAATACAGTGGCAAATATAAATGTGAGAAAGTAAATCTCGCTGATCTGTTTGCTTACATAATTCACACGATGTAAAGCGGCTGACCGAAGAGGTCAAGGGTCAAAATCCAATATTAGAGGAGCAGCAGCAGGAAGAATGAAGTACAACCATTTCATTCTGAAAGACATGGCAGAGAAGTGTCCAGATTGAAAACAAAACTCCACTGCTGCTGTAGAAGTTCAGCTTTCCTCTCAAAGAATGCATTTCAGTGCCCGATACTGCAGTTTGTCACATTGGTGGCCAATCCCTGAACCTCTAATACCAAGAACAGTGACAGCAAACATGTCGCACAAAAAGTATTTCACGTTCATCTTCCCTGCCAACAGCACGCTCTCTGCAGTCCCTCCATGTCTCTGCAGGGGCCAGCTGATGGGACACTACTACATCTAGGCCTCTCAAACAGGTCCCTAGCAAGCCACACCCATCGACAGATGAGCAAACATTTTTACAACATTATTACAAGTAATTCACAGCTTGGAAATTATACAAATAAGAAAAAAAATGTCTCTGTACAGTGAATGGACACCTGGTAAAATATGCTAGATGATGTCCTTGCCCCGTACGTAAAGTGCACTTCCTTAGTATGGAACACTAGAAAGGGAAGCGGGCTCATTGGACCCGGAGCCTGGAGGTGAAGACAGAACATATTGCCAACTAGCGTGTGAACACACAACCTCCATCACCCAACATACCAAAGCAGATTAGTGGTACGTTCAGGGGTTCAACTAGCAGTCGAGTCCACACCTGACGCTGAAGGCTCACCCCTAAAACATGCAAAGAAGTACTTTCTTTTTATTTAATACAAATGGCTATATAGTTACTGAAGAGAGCCCCATCAGTGGTGGTGGCCATCATTAAATCAGGAAAAGTGGTCAGTGGGAATGAAAAGTGAAAAGCATCACACCCCAACAATTATATATATATATAAAATGAAGAGCTGCTGCTTTATTTTTATACATTTTACTGCACAAAAGAGAGATTTTATTGATCAGGTATCGAAGTAGCAGTGGAAATGTGGGGTCCTCGATGACAGATGCTTCTGCAGAGGAAGGAGTCTCAACTCTCATCAGTGCGTCCGGCTGCCATGTTAGCCTCAGACACAGCACTGTCCATTCAGACTCTAGTGGTGGTGGTTTGTTTTTACGTCTCCTTAAAAAGCAGACGGAGTCTTCCCGAGGTCTGGTCAATGTTAAAGGTTCTGGGAGAGGACCAGAGTCTGAATGAGACAGCTGTTCTGAGAGCAGTCAGAAAGCAGTGAGTCAGAAGGTGCTCCCAATGGTAGCTGTAGTTAGGAATAGTAGTTAGTAAGAATATTAAGATTGCTTCTTAGTGGAAAGGGCCTGGTCCGCCAGGGTGCATTGTGGGTAGGCTCATCGAGGAGCTAGAAGATGGAGACCAGCGGTCTGTACACCGGACATCATCTGGGGGAAACACAGCACAGGAAACAGGAGGATCAGAAACTAACACACCCCTAGGGGCATTAGAGGAGCAGTGTGTAAGATCTGGAGGCTTCCAACTGAAACCCCCCCACCTCTCTCAGACACACCTATTTTGAATAGGTGTGTCTGTTCTGACTACTGTAGGAACATGTCCGTGCAACAGAGGTTTCCCTGAAGAGGAACGGCTCCCTATTCAGTTCTGGATGACTCGTCCTCCACTAACTATTGTTTTCTGTGACGATACACTGATGGAAACATAACGCTGATATTCCATTTCCTCTAAAAGATCCCCTTAGAAGTTACACACTGCTCCTTATAGCTTTACATGCATGCTTATCTGTACTGTCACACCTTCTGAATCAACATGTGGGTAGCATCTACATTCATCAACAGTCTAGATGTGTTTTAGAGTCACAAATTCACCTAAAGCTTTTAATACTCACGTTCAAAACGACCCAATTTCTAAACTGGAGTAACAGCTGGTAGTAACTAGAGATTGCTGATTGGTAGCTTGTAACAATATCAGATCATTTTCTGGCTACGGACAATATCAAGCAAAAATAACATCAGTTCTGAAAAATGGACAGGGAAGGAATACATTTATAGCATTTCATTAAGAAACACACATTTTATATGTGATGCAGGGAAGGAACACTAATAGGGTGGGCTTACAGTGCAGCTTACATCACGCAAAACATTTACAAACATTTATGAAATTCCAAAACTAGGAGGGTTAGGGAGTGAAATGATTAGCGGCTGAGCTCTCAAGCAGCCCCAAGATATAAATTAAGTGGACTGAGCAAAGATGATTACTCCAAAAACAACTCCTTCATTCTATAAAAGTTGTTTTTCAACAGTTGAGTAATTTCTTGCATTTAAATAACTGTTTCGATGTGTTCCAGTCAGGCTTTCGTCCAAACCACAGCACTGAGACTGCTCTTGTAAAGGTCTTTAATGACATCCACTTAAACACAGACAGTGGCAGAACTTCAGTGTTAGTATTATTAGATCTCAGTGCTGCGTTTGACACTGTTGACCACAGCATATTACTAGACCGACTGGAAAACTGGGTGGGACTTTCGGAAACAGTTCTAAATTGGTTTGAATCCTACTTAAAGGACAGAAACAACTTTGTTTCTAAAGGTAAATACACATCTGAGTTGACAAATATGACATGTGGGGTACCTCAAGGCTCCATCTTGGGGCCTCTTCTCTTTAACGTCTACATGCTACCACTGGCTCAGATAATGAAGAACAACAAAATAAGTTACCATGGCTATGCGGATGACACAGATGTACATAACAATTTCACCAGGAGACTATGCTCCAATTCAAACACTGAGTAAGTGCATTGAACAAATCAATGACTGGATGTGTCAGAACTTTCTCCAATTAAACAAAGATAAAACTGAGGTAATGGTTTTTGGAGCCACGGCAGAACGTATAAAAGTTAACACTGAGCTTCAGCCTGCAATGTTCAAAACAACAGATAAAGCCAGAAATCTAGGTGTAGTCATGGACTCTGACCTGAGTTTCAACAGTCACATTAAAACAGTTACTAAATCAGCCTACTATCACCTAAAGAACATATCTAGGATTAAAAGACTAATGTCACAGCAGGATTTGGAAAAACGTGTCCATGCCTTTATCTTCAGTAGACCCGACTACTGCAATGGTGTCTTCACAGGTCTCACTAAAAAATATATTAGAAAGCTGCAGCTGATTCAGAACGCTGCTGCTCGAGTCCTCACTAACACTAAGAAAGTGGATCACATCACTCCTGTTCTGAAGTCTTCACACTGGCTTCCTGTGTATCAAAGAATAGATTTCAAAATATTGCTGCTGGTTTATAAAGCACTGAATGGTTTAGGCCCAAAATACATTTCTGACCTCCTGCTAAATTATGAACCATCCAGATCTCTCAGGTCTTCAGGGACTGGTCAGCTTTCTGTCCCCAGAGTCAGAACTAAACATGGAGAAGCAGCGTTCAGTTATTATGCTCCAAATATCTGGAACAAACTCCCAGAAACCTGCAGGTCCGCTGCAACTCTTACTACTTTTAAATCCAGGCTGAAGACTTTTCTTTTTGTCGCTGCTTTTAATTGAACTGTTCATATCTGAGACTACACTGTAACTTTTATCCATGTATTTTTTTTTAATGTTTATTTTATTAGCTTTTCTATTTAATGACTGATTTTAAATGCCATTTTCTTAATGTCTTTAGTTTTTTGTAAAGCACTTTGAATTGCCTTGTGTTGAAAAGTGCTATATAAATAAATTTGCCTTGCCTTGCCTATACGACAAGGCTCAAAAATACAGTCACAAGAAAAAGATGCAAACATATTGCTCCTATAAACACATTTTGCACATTGATAATTGCAGTGTTGCAAACCAAATGTTGCATTACTTGCCCTCTGATATTTAGACGTGTGTTAAAAT
This sequence comes from Champsocephalus esox, assembly GCA_036324585.1. NCBI lineage: Eukaryota > Metazoa > Chordata > Actinopteri > Perciformes > Channichthyidae > Champsocephalus > Champsocephalus esox. Next base: position 26,074,230 of record CM070485.1, read on the forward strand.
TCAGGTTCATGAACTCATCTGGAAAGTACCGCGGGAATAAAAGCAGAATGTGTCATAATTGCTACACCTGAAGTTACAGTTTGTTCACTTCCTGCAGTGGAAAAGGCCTGCATGGTGATTCATCTTCTGGGTGTTATCCTGGTAGTCATCTTCAGCAAACCTCGAGGACATGTAACTGCCAAAACCTCTTTGAGACACTATGTATACATAATCTGTTCCTTGTCTTTTTCTTTAAACACTAGGAAGCAAAAGAAACGCTTTTCCTTTCAGAACATGCTCTCAGCCACAGCCAGTACAAAGCTGAACGCTGACATGCAGATAAGAAGCTTCATATCATGCAGGTGCTTGGTGGAAAGGCCAGGGGGGGGGAATCTGCAGGTGAACATTGGACTGCACCAAGCAAGGCTGGAAGGCGGGGGGTTGTAGGGACACATCCCTATTGGAGGATAACAACTGCTTCACAGCAACAGTGCAAGCAACAAGCCACAGAGCTGAGTAAAGGGGCATTACGTCACCCATGGGGAGGGAAGAAGGGACTCACATAGTTGGGCTGTGATGCACTGCGATGCATTTTCCAATCCAGTTCTCAGAGGACTGTTCAATGATGCAGCTGTGATGTCATCGTCAGCAAAGTGGCTGTATAACTGAATAGGGCTGCCCTTAACCAAAGATGTTCCGAGTCAACCAGTAATTGTCACTTCCAGGGGTTAATCGACTGGTGGTCACACGTTCATCATATTTTGATGATTATTAAATATACATATTTTTTATTTTGGCTTCACAAAATGGCTTCATTTCAAGGACTAAGAAAGAATGTTACAGGTATATTATTCATATATCCGTACAATTGGAAGGTGTGAAATTATCCCACAGTTAGGATTTCTTGACATTATTAACAAAAGTACATTTAAATCATGGCACAACTCCCAAATGAAGTTTGAGGGGTTTTCAGGCAGATGCAACAAAACTTGCTTGACTAAGACTTTTTTAGCTGACGAACATTTGGTTGACTATTGGGGGGGGGGCAGCCCTACAGTTTAATGACTGTTCTAGTCTCTCTCTAAGCACAGTGGTGAATAAAGCGAGACTCAGCGCAGCCAGGTGTAGAACTGGAGGTTGGAACCATGCATCCCGGTGCTGTGCAGGACTCACCCAGTGTTGCTGCCGTCACACAAGGACGTGGCGAGCGTCTACTTGGCGTGATGCTCGTAGGGAATACTATTCTGAGGTTGGGGGGAAGGGAGAGAGAAGGCCCAATATGTCAAGTCAGAACCCACAGCCTGCACCAGCCCTAACAGCTGGAGGAACAGGACACATGTGGCTGGTGGAACAGCATCAGGACTGTTCTGGATCTGAGCACTGTTTGAAGGACTACACATCAGTCTAGTTTAAATCATGTAGACTAAAGCTAATCCTATGAAGTAGCAAGATACAGACTTCCATAAAGACAACGTTTATATTACCATTCAAATGTAAATCCAACTGCAGGGTTTCCCACACAGACTTTACTTGGGCGGGCCGCCCAGGTATATTAACGGCCGCCCAAGTATATTTCACGACCCATTTAGGTTTTTGTTTGTTTTTTGGTCTGTGACCACGACGCCATCTGCGATCGATTAACTTGTGGACAATGACCCCTCGCTCTACACCTCCTGTACCCAGTCCCGGACTGGCCATCGGGAGGACCGGGGGGTTTCCCGATGGCCTGGCCTGTTAAGTGGCCTGCCTCACACAGGGTGACTGGCTGTCCACATGATGTGGCCTGCCGACATGGCCACTGTCATACAGATCATAAATCAAAGCCCTTGATTGGTCTCTGTGTGTCATTCAAGCTCGGGATAACCTCAGCTCAGGTGAGGTAAAGGACTCTGAGTGTTTAGATAGTTAACTTAGTCTAAGTTCTCAGTGGGTCTCAAATGGTTTGGTCACCATTTATGTAAACACATATTGCCATTTGAGGGTATCAGTGTTTTTTCATATTGGAAATGGTATGTTATTGGTTATGGCCATGATTTTATGATTATTGAAATCTATACAGTTATGTTTCATATAGGTGTTCCCATAGATCTAGTCTCTTTATTTCCCCCTCAAAGTGCACCAGATTGATGCATTTAACTCCAAAATATATATATTTTTAAAAATCTTGAGATCCACCCCCTCTTAAATTGTCCGTTTCCGCCATTGTTGTGGTTTTGCTTGTCGATTCCTAAGGAAATGCATCTCGCTTTCTGTACTGTCAACGGGGCGGGGCGGGGCGGAGCGGGAAGTGTAGCACAGTGGCAGGGTTGGGAAGCAAAACTCGGTTCCGAGTAAGAACGAATAACAATTGTCCGGTACCGTGATTAATAAGAGTTGTGAGGACCGGAGGCGAGGCTGAGCCCCGCGGACCGCAGCTCTCTCTCTCTATGCTCCGTATCAGCTGATCGCTGCACGGTGCTGCAGCTCAGCGCCTCTCCCTCTCTCTTTCTACACACAGCACATCCGCTGCCCGTTTAACAGCCGTATCTTTGTCAAACTTTCTTATGTTCTTTCTCGAACACGTAATGAAGGTTATTAAGCGTTTTAGCTCCTATGTTGTTAATATTGAGCGCCATTTCCTTTATGAAGTGAAGCAGCCTCCCTGTGTCCTCGCGCTGTCCTCACATCCCCGGACCCCCAGACTCGGTGGAGCACAGGGATGTCAGTATTGTTTATGAAGCAGGGTATAGAAAGGACATTATTGAAATTAAAATACTATTTATTTACTTTTACAAACAGTGAATAGCTGGGCAGCTGCAGCATGTGTATTGGAGGACATGTGTTGGACACACAGGCTGTGTGTTTGGACCAGAGTTCCCGTTAGCCGGTAATTACCGGACTATGACCGGCAAAATATGCTAAAGACCGGCAAATCTAAATCTCTCCGGTCAAAGCGTCCGGTCAAAAATAATTTCCGTTTAGCGCAACACCGCATCAGTTGCGCAACTTCCGCCACTTATGTGACAGACAAGAATAGTCAACTCTAATGTCTAACACGTAATGTGGAGAAAGAGATGTCCTGTATGGCTTGATTGTGCGTTGATCTGTTGGTAATGCCTCGGGGTTCCGGTGGGCATGTAAACAAATGCATAATGCTGCGCTATACTTTGCGTCCTCCCCGGTTGCATAGCGACGCTTATTGTTTAGGTCTCTTTTAATAAGCAGGTAGTCCTATAATTAGCTAGAACTAGCTGGATCTGATCGATATGGACATAAACGCGAGTGAAGTCTAATCTGACGGGAGAGAGAGAGAGATCAGCTGCTGCTGACGAGACGACACGCAGCTCTGCATGACCACATGCAGCGGTGAGCGGACAAAACACACACTTCAGGTTAGAATATCACACGTAGCTATTTTAATGACCTCTCAAACTACCTAAACTAGTTATAGACCACGTGCAACGATGTTTTGTATATAAACCATATATTGTTCCCAGAACAAATTACTATAACTTAACTTCTAAAAGGGGTAAATTAATAATCTTTTTAGAAAAGTCAGAATCAATATAGATTTTTAAAATTTTAAAAGTAAATTCAGATTGAACATAGTACAATTTTTTTAATTATTGTGTTCGTCCAAAAATAAATGTTCTTATAGTGAAAACCACCCTTGAATGATGGGATAGTAGACTAAAAGCTTTAGGAATCCAAACTATAACATATAAGAAGTACCCTGTATCAAGATTTAGGCAAAACAAGTGACATTTGACCTTTTTAGAGAGGGTTAGAAGAAAAAAAACATTTCTGGGGTCATTTGGGTGCATTTTCCATATCTCTGGCCCCCCTCGGTTGATTTTGATGATTGACACCTCTTTTTAACCGTTAGAGCCAATAGAATCGAGGGGGAGTTCTGAGAATCCATCTACACATTACCCATTGGTGAATGAGTGATGCGCACCCAGAATGCCCCGGAACCGGAAGCTGCGATACACTCTGGTGGCTATCATTAGCAGCTAATATGAAATCTCAGTTTCTGACATAAAAATGGAATGATGGATTATCAGTAAGCATTTCAAAGTGACACAGACACTTTGGATTAACCTTCAGCAGCGTTTTTATCGTTTTAATGCCATTGAACACAACTTTTGATCAGAACAACAGCTAAGGTGAGACGATCTCCCGTTTTTGCTCCGTAAAGCTACGTGTTGTGATGTCTGTGTTTGCTTCCCCTGTCGCGAGCTCTGATTGCTCAGTGATGATACGAATACCTATAGAATCTGTGGAATCTCAGCTTTAATCTGATATATTGTATGTGCAGTTACGATAAGTAATAAGGGTATTTTTACCTTGAGTTCTGTGCCAAGTGCGTTAGCATTTTTTCGCTAAGGGCTCATTTAGCCGCTTCTTGTGAGACTTGTGTTTTGTTTCAGTAAAAGCGGTCTGTATCGTCAGTTAGCTGAGTTTCTTCCCGTTGAATGGGTATGACACATTAACGGCCCGTCCACACAGCGGCGTGCGTTGACGCTTCCCCATTCACTTTGAATGGGGTGACGTCACTTTTAGCCGAAATGCATCGTGGGAAGCGACGTGGAGCGTAGCTGGCGTGTCTCGCAGCAAAAGTTGAGCAATGTTCAACTTTTGACGCCTCGGCGAGGCGTCAGCCAATCGAATCATATGCCAGTACAAGCTCTAGCCAATCAAACCGCTGCTTGTGTGTCAGGGGCGGGAGATTCATGTGATTGGTTGTTGGTCGAGTGTCAGACACGCCCGCCGGCAAGCGTCAACGCACGCCGCTGTGTGGACGGGCCGTAATAGGCTTTTAAATATTAAGAAGCCCTGAGACACAGTTTCGTGAAAAAACACCCCGCAGGCCCCGGATTAGGGGCCTCTCGGGTTTAACAGGTTAAACAACCTATAGATTACATTGTATTTAGGGTAAAATACACATGTTTCTAGTCTAGAAAACTGTTAAGTTAACAGAGTTAAGTGGCTGGATTGGAATTGGGCCAATAAGAAGAGAGCGGGTGCATCTTCAGGGGTGAGTTTTACCTGTGAAGTGGACATGCGGGAGGTGTCCTGCCGTCCTGTCAGATCTGAGGAGGACACGTTGACAGGAGCTCCGCGGTGCAGGCGCATGCTGACCTTTCTCTCACGCTCCATCCCGGACACTTGTCGAGGGGACGTGTTCGCTGGAGACCAGAGATCAAACATGAGGAGGGAATGCATGTGGCGATCATAATAAACACTATTTGATCTATTTATTCTGATACTTCCATCATTAAAACAACATTCCTACCTATAACTATCCACACTTTTTACTGCCGATACATTATGGTATACCATTGAAGTCTATACTTTAACATTACAATCTTAACTGCACTGCACTGATGGTTTTACCAGTATTTGCATGAGGAACTGACCTGTGTGTGAGGTGGGAGTTAGCGGGGTGGCTGGGGCTCCCTCTACGGCTGCTCGGGGCCGCCCAGATGCAGCAGGGACTGCTCTGGCCCCCGGGGTTCTGCCGTGCCTCAGCCTGTCCTCCCGGTCCCGCCGCTCCCTCTCTGCTTCCTCTGCTGCACGGTTGGCTCCCTGTGTGAAACAAAAAATAAATTAAAACCACTTCCTTCTTTATGGGACAGGTTTGGACCTAGTTGCAGTTCTCGAGAAGCCTTTAAGTGTAAGAGCTCTAGAATGAAAAGTAGGCATGGTAGAAATACACGTGAGTCACTGACAGCACATTGAGTGGTAAAACAAATTAATAACATGATGTCATTTCCTGTCAGCATTCTTCTCATATAGGCGAAATTACTACAAACTAGTTTTCAAAACAATCAGTTTTCCCTTTTATTTATCAGATATAAAATACGAAGATGTCAACACTCTCCAACAAATCAAGACAGGTATCTACAAACATTTGATTTTTAATTATAGCTTATATTATACAGTTGAGAATATAATTAGTACTCACAAACTTGAGCATGTTCCAGTCAAACACATAGTCGTAGGAGAAGCCCTGTCTGTGGAACAGGTTCCTGAAGAGCTGCCGGAGGTACGAGTAGTCCGGCTTGTCATCGAAGCGCAGGGAGCGACAGAAGTTCAGGTAGGTTGCAAACTCAGCTGTGGTAGAGAACAAGAAAACATCTCTTAGCTGATGGGATGACCGAGTGACTATGATTGGTCAAAATCATTTTTGAAATATCTTAATACTTTTATCAAAAGCCAAAACCAATTAAATGCCATGTCCCTTTTATTCGTTGCTTCACATTTTTGACAAATCAAAGCAGGTCTTAATTCCATATATTTTTTTTAATATGTTTAAAACATTTCTTGGGTGTATAACATTTCTTAAACACCACTGGCAGTGCAAGAGCAAGTTCTAAGCTGTGTAGATCATGCACTTAAAATGCATGTTTAAACTTGTGTCAATATGGACATGCTACACGAAACAAAGGGGGTAACTCCCTTCTTTTGAATATGTGGTAATCCTTAACTTATCATATTCCCAGTCCTTAAGGGGCCACTGTCAAAATGTTTTTGTTCATACAAAATGAATGAAAGTCACGAATGTAAAGTCTATTGCTCAATGTCTTCCACACTTGTACAATATGTTCTCTTCTTCCTGCATTGTACACTGTATTGTAATACGTTGCTAGTCACTAAATGAATGTGAACCAGGTTGTCGCTGCCGAGTTTCCACCTCTTGTTTGCCAAATAGTTGTGTTGCTGACAGGCAGGTGGCCTTTAAAAGATGTTGTGTCAGTATGACAAGTGCCTTATAATGAGCATTAACTGTTACTGAGAATGAACGCTTAACTTACAGTATACAAGTAAAATCCTACTGTTTAAATGAACATTACCAGTGTTTCCCCATCTTTGCTGAGCAAGAGTATTTTTGTTTAATGCCTATTACAAATCTAAGCCTGTTGAGTACAGGGATTGAAGCATTACAACGACTTATTACTTTGTGTTTTAGTGTATTTTTTGAATAATTTATAATGAAGGAAACCTAAAACAAGTAGATACTCACAGGGGTATCCCTTGCAAAGAACCTCAATGGGGGTGGACATTTTCTTCTCACTGATCCGCTCATACTTCTGCCTCTTGGTAGCAGCCTTGAGGCCTTGCCAGGGCAATGAGCCGAGGTTAAAATACATGAGAACATAGCCCAGTGACTCCAGGTCATCACGCCTCGACTGTTCTGTAGAGAGGGGCAACAGACAAAGAGAAGGGTCAATACTGCACTGTAACTTTCAATTCACTGCCTCAGAAATACAACAATGTGCTTCAAGCCTATTCCGAGTGTTTAGTGTGTTATTTACCAATCCCCAGATGTGTGTTGATTGAGGCGTAGCGGGCGGTGCCGGTCAGGTTCTTGTTCTCTCGGTAGGGGATGTGCTGGTGCGTTCTGGCATCGCGATACTTTTTAGCCAGGCCAAAGTCGATGATGTAGACCAGGTTGCCCTTTTTGCCCAGACCCATCAGGAAGTTATCGGGCTTCACATCTCTGTGGATGAAGTTCTTGGAGTGAATGTACTCAATACGACTGATCTGTAAGGGAGGAAAGAGAAAAATAAGCTCACAACACCATCATGTGAGGATATTTGGCAAACTCAATCCCACAGTTCAACCGTCTGAAAGATCCTTCTGTACACTAGCTAGGTCATATTTTGTGGGAGGACAAGGGGCAGATGACTGACTGATCTTGATATACATGATGTGAAGCATACCATTGGCCTTTCAAATGGTATTCAATTATTTTTGTCTGTGGACCATTAACACAGGGTTGGCTATGTTATCCCCTCCTTTCCACATGTGTGTGTGAATGAGAAGCCATTACATTGCAAACATTGAGGTATAAAAGCACTCTGTAAGTGCAGTCATTATTTATTAGATAACAATAACAACAAAAATGTATATCTCGTTGCTGCAAAGATCTATCAGCAATCTTTTTCCTGAAATATATCCAAGGAATCACCTTCTTTAGGATAAACTCAATACTAGAAAAAGGCTTCCATCTCTTCTGATTAATCGAAATGGAAAAAAATGATATACCAGAAAAATATCTGATATTCTAGTAGCAAGTGCCCATATGTCTCAATGACGGGACCAAATAAACACTGAAGCCCGGTCTGCTCTCATCTTCAGATGCCCTGGATGAGTAGTGGAAAGTGTGATGCAATCTGAAAGGAGGCTTTGCATCATAAGGTGTGTGTGTGTGTGTGTGTGTGTGTGTGTGTGTGTGTGTGTGTGTGTGTGTGTGTGTGTGTGTGTGTGTGTGTGTGTGTGTGAGAAAATCGTAGGCGGTCTCACCATCTGATCAGCGAGCAGCAGGACTGTCTTCAGGCTGAACTTGCGAGAGCAGAAGTTGAAGAGATCCTCCAGACTGGGCCCCAGCAGCTCCATCACCATCACGTTGTAGTCTCCTTCTGCTCCACACCACTTTATAGTTGGAATACCCACTGCAAAAACATAGAAGGAAACACAATTACAATGGGAAGAACACACAAATCTCAGGAGAACACCTCATGGTGATGTATTTCACCAAGCTGAAGGCAAAATAGAGAACAAACAATGAAGAAGATAGCAGGAAAACAAAGTAGATCAAAGTAATGAGGACGGTGAGGTGGGGCTGATGACATAGAAAGATGGAAACTGAACTCACCTCCTCCTTGCATCATCTTGTAGATCTTGCTCTCGATGTGGAGCTGGGGGTGTTTGGTCTTCACACATTCCAACTTAATGGCCACCTCTTCACCCACTGAAATGTCTGTGCCTGAAAAAGGACAAATGGATTCTCAGTTTACTCGTCTGTAGCCACAATGTTGCATATACAGTTGTGGACACATGCAGCAACTGTCCCTGTAACTCCTCACCACATGTATTAGTTAAGCTGCAATGTTGTGCACAACCTCTCAATGTGAAATGTCCAAGTGTGCAAGTTGTTTCACAGAAGGAGATTTCTCTAGGACAGGTGTATGGTGCAATTTGTACGACCATCTTAGACAGTTTGCACATCCATTCCGACTGTTTACAAAAGTTGACTGAACCATAAGGCTAAACAGCTGAATAAAGAAAACATTATGGACCTCTTTAAAGAGGTCTCTTTAAGGCGAGACACCCCAGGTGAATAGGGTATTTTGTTTAACTTAAAGGTATCAGCTAGAAATTTCTCCAGTTAATTACTTACAATAAGGCAATTGTTTTTTGTATTACAAGTTTTCTGAAATAGCATGTTTAAATATGCACATATTTTAACACATTTCAGGAATCGAAATCTGAACTTTGGATCAAGTCAGGATCAAAATTCTTGTTTCATTTTGTAGTCATATTAGTATCTAAGGCTTTTACAGAAGGGATATTGGATATCTCTTTTTATCACTCCATAAATCAGAAAATACTGTCAATAGCCCTAAAATATCAATTTTCGCCATATTTTTAGGTATAGAATGTTGTATAATTCAGGCTATGAATGATATATGAAGAAACCCTTCTGTAAAAGCCTTCATAATATTCAGACATGAAAACGGGTCAGGGGTGAAAAAGGTGAGAAGTATATTATCCCTCTAGGGGGGGTCCGGGGGCATGCTCCCCCGGAAGAACATTTTGAATATTCCATATTTTAAAGCATCAATCTGATGCATTTTGAGATGCATTTTTTTTGCCAACATGGGGAGAGCTGGAGAAACTTAACTTCAGCCATGAGTCAAAAATATTATGGCCTCCTTACTAAGTATTATCAGGGATGCAAACTCATCAGGTATGGAAAAGGTGACAAGGACCCGAGCCCCCCCGACCCCACGGAATATCGGCTTTAAAATGAGGAATAACAGAGGACTTTAGCAGTCAAAACAACTAAAGCAGCAGTGTTAATAATAACAGAAACGCTAAAGAGTCACATCTAATAGAAATATATAAAAGTATTTATTTTAATTGTGTAGCAGTCAGTTTATAATTTTGGCAGCACTGTTGAGCATTTTGAAAGTAACTAAATTCATAAACTCAAGTACTATACTTGGGTACAATTTTGAGATACTTGTATTTTATTTAAGTATTTCAATGTTTTGCTACTTTGTTCTTCTTCTCTACAGTTCAGAGGTAAATGGTGTACTTTGACTCCACTACATGTATTAATACCTTTAGTTACTTTACAGATGTGGATGAATGATGTGAAATCTAATCATGTGTTGAATCAGACTTTAGTTCCACTAGGAGTACATTGACAAGCTACCCTGCAGAATACAAAGTCATTCAAACTAGCTGCACCTTTACCAGCTTTGAGAACACTTTCATGATCAATCATTATAAAACATATCATATATATTATTCTGAAATGGACAACGCACAACGACTACTTTTACCGTCGCAACTTTCACTATATTTTGATGAGAATACTTTTCTACTTTTACTTGAGGAACATTTTGAATGCAGTACTTTTACTAACAGAGTATTCCTTCTTACACTCTGCTACTTCTACTTTTACTCAAGTACAAGATCTGAGTATTTCTGCTTTTAATCAAGTACAAGATCTGAGTATTTCTGCTTTTAATCAAGTACAAGATCTGAGTACTTCTACTTTTACTCTAGTACAAGATCTGAGTGCTTCTACTTTTACTCAAGTACAAGATCTATACTTATACCACCTCCGTTTATAGACTATGAAAAAATAACTATTAGAAAACGAAGGCTAAAGTTAACGTTAGCAGATAGTGACAATATATGCTAGCTAGCTAGCTAGCTCAACGATAATATTGCGACAGAAACACTTTTCAGTGCACATCACGCTCTGCGCTCCAACAGGGAGCTCTGCTCTGAACACCTGAACGGCCCGTTCTAACAGCTGTTCACCAGCGGTCCAGCCTGTACCACAGTGACTCCGGGCCGCACAGTTAATATTAACGAACGCACCAGTAGGTAATGTGGCTGCTGAAGCTAGACCATCATCGCGGAGCAGCAGAGCCGACAGGCAGGAAGACTCGAGCACACAGCTCGCGCTACATTATAATATATAAAAAAAGAACACCATGCATGTCATGATGGCACATAACAGCTCGCGGCCGCAGATTACTCCGGGTCCCAGACCCCCCCATACCCCAAAAATATTTTTTATTGCAGATCTACATGAATCACACAAACGACCTATTTTGGATTCAAAACGGCGAATTTCGCCGAAAGGTGAGTGATTTTCATGCCTGAATATTGATAGGAATATAACTGGAAGGTTTGGTGTATGTACGTGCTCAGAGTAGGAGAAAAAACGACCTTTAAAGATTGCAGTGAGGCGCTAGCTAAACCCTCCTGTTCTTTGGATGACAGTTTGCGCCTCGACGCACTCCGTGAAGGTATTTCATGTTCGGGGTCATTTGTTTTTTGTATAACCTTGCTTCGTGCAAGTGACAATTGTTGTCGTCTTCTCTGTGAACGTTTTTTTCGCCGTTCTTTTGCCATTTTGAGATTTCAATTTCTAGCAGAAAGCTAACCAGGAAGTGTTTTAGCATACCACGTGACGCATCTGAACGAATCACGTTGTCAGAAATTGACACCAGCCAATGAGATTTCGTTTCTTGGTTTAAGACCCCTTTGTGCTTTCACGATTAGTTGCTGATACAAAGGAAATGACAGATATCTCTGTTGACATGGTGCACACAGCTGTCGCGGTACTTTATGTTACGTTAGAATGCTAGCTTTTGGTGAATTTAGGAGAAATCTACAGACGCAAAGAAACTATCGTAAAATAAACACTTAAATGTGTATTTTGTACGTTTTCCTTCCAAAAGCCTGAAAGAAAACATGTTATAGAAACAAAATAGCACAACATCTCAAAATGTACCAGTACTTGAAAAACGATGTTTTTGCCTGCCGTGTCTCGCCTTAAATAAAGATGATGATGATTATTTTGTGTGAATAACAACTGCTGGGTTCATGTAATTGACCAAACACGAAGTTCTTGTTTCAGCTACAGTACAGTCAGTGAATAAGTCCTGTGTAAATACAGGTTTAGATCAAGAATAGAATCATGTCAACATCTATAAACCACATTACTGGCTCTGTGACAAGACATAAGTCCACTCCTTCAACATCTGCTTTCGACATGACAACATCAAAGTCAAGTTTTAATTAGGTAGAGAAGTTTTCTAAGCCTGCAAATCTAAAGCTATTTTTGACTGAGAGATAAATGATGCCTACTTCAACTGGAAAGACCAGTGCTCCCAGTGTTTATTTAATCACAAACACACACATAACTACTGAACAGTAAATACTAGGGATGCACGATATTGTTTTTTTGAAACCGATACCGATAACTTCCTGCTTCTCAAGACCGATACCGATAATATAAAAAAATACGCCACTAATTATTTTAACGCGATTAACGCATGTGTATTTTTTTTTCCTCGGCCGCCCCGTAGCTTCAGAGCGCATCGAGTTTAAAATACCATCTACAAGCTGATGCTGACAGCCCCGCTCCTGCCGCCCGCTTGTGGCAGACCACACTTCCACGCTCACCGGCAGGCACCGACTGGCCATCTGGAGGACTGGGAGGGTGTGTGTACGTGTGGTCCTTTATATATACAGTCTGTGGTCCGAGCGAGCAAGAGAGAGACCTTACGTGCATTGTTGTTGTTAGCATCTGATGCTAGCTAGCTGCGCTAACGGATATAAGGAGCTGTTTAAATGAAAACAGAGGAGCGCTCTATCCACACAACTGCGCCGAGCACTTGACTTTATGCAGGAAGCAGACAGCGGGACATTGTACGAAAAGTCAGCACACTCAACAACATGATTGCAGCGTCCAGGCAGCTCCGGTTCGAGCATATGCCTTGAGTAGCACATAGCTCCCACACACACACACACACACACACACACACACACACACACACACACACACACACACACACACACACACACACACACACACACACACACACACACACACACACACACACACACACACACACACACACACACACACACACACACACACACACACACACACACACACACACACACACACACACACACACACACACACACACACACACACACACACACACACACACACACACACACACACACACACACACACACAGTATTGTATTATTGTCTTCGTACGCTTTTAACACACCATCGTAGCGATGGCGATGTTTCAGGTGACTGATCAGGTTCGAAGTATTAGGGAGCGCTGGATTTGTGAAGAACTCCCCTATTCCTAAACCACTAACACCACAGTACTGGCAAAACGGGAGGAGCCGAGTGAAAAACAAGCGCCCCTCATCCCAATCCACCCACACCGCAGTATTTTTTCTTTTTTTTTACCCAAAAAATATATTGTATATTATCGGGGCTATTAATACTGTTATCGGGTTTATCGGGATGACGTCATAATTCCTAATATCGGACCGATAATTATCGTGCATCCCTAGTAAATACACATCAAATGAGTAATGCAAACTGAAAGAAGCCGCCTAGGAGAACTGAAATAGGGCAGTAGTTTGGGCTGTGGAAGGTACACTAGTTTCTGTTAATCATGCTTTAATAGCAAAGAAGCCTTTATTGTCACTATGTGTTAGGGCTGCTCGATGATGGCAAAAATCATAATCTCGATTATTTGCGTCAATATATCACGATTATTAAAAACGATTATCCATTTACTTTAAAAACATCCATTTATTGAAAAAAAAATGTGAACAGTATGTTTTTAACAGTTGATTACTCTGAACGTTAAGTATAATTCAACTGAAAAACCAATACAAAAAATATTCCAAAAAAATAATTGTTTTATTTAGATTGCAAGCCAAAATCGTAATTGCGATTAATTGAGCAGCCCTACTATGTATAAAATACAATGAAATTAAAATATGCCCATACAATAGTTGCTTAAAAAAACAACACACATATTCGCAAACCATTTTTACAAAAATAAATAAAAGGCAAAAACAAGAAGAAATACAGTTAAAGTGCTTTTGTTGAATAAATGAAGCAGAGGTGCAATATATGTGCAACGATATTAGGTCTCCACGATATGCCTTTTCAGAGATATCATATCTATCGTGATACAGAGAGTCACTCAGTCATAGAATGTGAGTAATGCCAGTGCTGCGAGTGCACCAGGGTAGGATTTTCACGGCGGCCATGCCGTCATTGCCCCTCGGTCTGGCCGTGAAGCCCCGAAAATAATTGTAGGTCCTACGGCCACCATGGCCTGTGTGCCCCTGATACTGTTAAAATCTCGAAGTTGCTTTAAAAGCGTAAGAACGGTGGTTTCTGAACTGCATTATGCTGCGTTCACAACAGACGCGATGCGAATATTCTCACCATTACGGCCCCTACACACGGTGGCGTGCGTTGCTGCTTCAACGCTTCTGCCCATTCACTTTGAATGGGGTGATATCACGATTCGCCGAACTGCATTGTGGGAGCAAAGCGTAGCTTCTCTCGCGGTGCTTGCTGCAAAAGTTGAGCAATGTTCTACTTTTGACGCCTCGATGGAGGCGTCAGCCAATCGAATCATATGCCAGTACAAGCTCTAGCAAATCAAACCGCGTGCTTGTGTGTCTGGGGCGGGAGATTCATGTGATTGGTAGTTGGTCGAGTTTCAGGGGCCGTTACCGCTGGAGTTTCACCGCGGCTGTCAGCAACTCCTGTCATTCAAACAGGACGCGCTGGAGAGGGGGCGGGGCTTATATCCATGTAAATACTGTGGTGCAACTATGACAAAATGAACCTATTTTACCGTGATTTAATTGTAATACACGTTTCAAAATGATGCCGAAGTAACTAAATACTGATAACGTTTAGTAAAAACCAAGCTGTCTCGTCTTCAGACAGTATTGCCTTTTATTATTGTCTTTATTGTCTTGGTTGATTCTATTGGCTTATATTTTATCAATAAGGTATTTATATTGTTTTTCCCTTTTGAAACAGATGTTCAGTTATGCTCAAGTCTTTGATTGCACTTCAAGTCTAAAGTTTACATTTGAATTGTTTGGCACTGACTTTTCCTCATTGATGTTTTATGTTTTACTCTCCTTTTCATGTTTATTGATGTTACATCACTGTGAGTGCTGCCTAAAACAGAAAGTGCATTTTTATACTGAGAAACTGTGCCTTGAATATTTTATTTTATTTAGCAAGAGAGTGCACTTTACTTGGTGAATAAACCAGTGTTAACGTTTCTTGTGTAGGGTGTAGGCCTACCTACTTGAACACTGAGGAAGCCATATCAAAATTCCTGTTGAATTGTTCATTCAGGGATTCATTGCAGAATTAAAACCAGCTTGAAATGGTATTTTGGTCTGTTACTCCTTTTTATTTGTGTTTGTGTTACCTTGTAGGTGGTTGTACTGTTAAGTAACTTGAAAAATAACCATAATAACCGACATTAAAAATTATCGTGATACTGCTTGAAAACTATCGTGATATTATATTTTTCAATATCGCCCACCCCTAATTCAAATAGATGTAATAAAATGACCAGTGATTTTCAGTTGGTGATGTGGGTTGCGGAGTAAAGACAGGGCAGTGTAGCTGCTGTCATACTAAGAACTGAACATTAACTCACAGATAGCAGGGATAAAGCTAGCTTGCTACCTATCATGCTATATTTGAAACATATATTGTAGGGCCATACCTATACAAAACATGCCTGAATTTTTTTTTCAAAATACCAAACAGATCACCCATTTTAGCCATGTCCCATACTGCTCAAACCCCTCTTTGAAGCCCTGCTAGAGAAACGCGGATCTTGGGCCCTTAGCTTGAAAAAAAGAAAGAAGAGGAGGCGGAGCTAATGCCTGATCAGAATTCTACCAGAGATAAAGTTAAAGGGGACATATCATGCTGTATTTGAACAATATATTGTAGGGCCATACCTATATAAAGTAGGGATGCACGATAATTATCGGCCCGATAATTATCGGTCCGATATTAGGAATTATGACGTCATCCCGATAAACCCGATACCAGTATTAATAGCCCTGACAATATACAATATATTTTTTGGGTAAAAAAAGAAAAAAATACTGCGGTGTGGGTGGATTGTGATGAGGGGCGCTTGTTTTTCACTCGGCTCCTCCGGTTTTGCCAGTACTGTGGTGTTAGTGGTTTAGAAAGAGGGGAGCTCTTCACAAATCCAGCGCTCTCTAATACTTCGAACCTGATCAGTCACCTGATAGCGCGTTGGAGCTATGTGCAACTCAAGGCATATGCTCGAACCGGAGCTGCCTGGACGCTGCAATCATGTTCATGTATCCGTGCTGACTTTTCGTACAATGTCCCACTGTCTGGCTTCCTGCATAAAGTCAAGTGCTCTGCGCAGTTGTGGCGAAATGTCGCTCCTCTGTTTTCATTTAAATAGCTCCTTATATCCGTTAGCGCAGCTAGCTAGCACCAGATGCTAACAACAACAATGCACGTAAGGTCTCTCTCTCGCTCGCTCGGGCCACACATACACACACCCTCCCGGTCCTCCAGATGGCCAGTCGGTGCCTGCCGGTGAGCGTGGAAGTGTGGTCTGCCACAAGCGGGCGGCAGGAGCGGGGCTGTCAGCATCAGCTTGTAGATGGTATTTTAAACTCGATGCGCTCTGAAACTACGGGGCGGCCGAGAAAAAAAAATACACATGCGTTAAAATAATTAGTGGCGTACATTTTTTTTTATTATCGGTTATCGGTATCGGTCTTGAGAAGCAGGAAGTTATCGGTATTGGTTTAAAAAAAAACAATATCCTGCATCCCTAATATAAAGTATATAAATATAGTTTTTTTTTCAAAATACCAAACAGATCCTGCATTTAGCCATGCCTCATTTCGCTCCATTTGCTCTTTCCAGCGCTGTTTTTGCAGGGGGCTGATTCTGTGAGCTGCAGCTGACCACGCCCCCCTGCAGGAGAGGGGAGCGTGCTTTGAGATCAGCTGCTGGGCTGTCAGAAGAGGGGGAGAAAAAGAGATCTCCGTCCTCCCTTACATATGATTATATAGTCATTATTCATTTGTTTTAAAGCAGGAGGCGCAAACGATTGCCTCGGGGAGGGAGAAAAAGAGCCACAGCGGAGAATAAACAGAAAGGCAACCATGGTAACCATGCAAGGGAAGTCTTCTTCGCTGCTTTTGTGGCAGACTACAGCGCCACTTACAGGCCTGGCATATGTACTACAGCATCTCCAGCGCTTTCGAGCGGCAATGGCCGGCCGTGGCACAACCTCTCATTCCCCTGATAGATGGAGAATTGACCACTAAGCAGAGCACCACTTTTGTGACGTAGAAAATAATTCAAATCTGGGTCAGTCAGACGGTTGTATTTGCTGACACTTGGTGAGTTCCCTGACACACTGGGGACACATATTCATGTATAAAAGACGTACAAGAGCGCATTTTGCATGATAGGTCCCCTTTAAATTCTGCTGTGATAAAACGCCATCCTGTTTAAACCACGTCAAGGATTATTTCTGAAATAGTATGGAGCTCAAAATGCTTTTTCTCTTGTAGGTTTATCGCAAGGTGAGTTCTGCTTTTTAAAACACATGTGCTCTACAGTACAGGTTAGCTCTGAGTGTTAGCGAGGCTTGCTAATGTAAACAAAGACGAGATTACGTCAAAACACTTTCTGTGGGTCTGCAGCCGATTTGACGTCAGTTCGGATGGAATCTGTATCCGCTCGTTGTACACCCGTTTTTAAAAGATTTGGGTACGGAGGAAAAGAGAAATGGTTTTATTTTCTGACGCTGCGTGAGTTCCCCGACGCGCCGGGGACACATATGTATGTATAAAAGACATCACAAAGTGCATTTTGCATGATAGGTCCCCTTTAGGCTATGACTTCATTTAGAAGACTGCCTATGCCTCTTGCTAAAGTGACAACTTCCCTGCTATGACATTAGTGAATAACTAAATTAAAGTCTGTTTCCTGTCCAATGTGCTTAACAAGTAACTGTATGTCAATCTACGGATACCGAAATACTAAGGGGGAAAAAACGATGACATTGAGATTTTAAATGCTAGGTGGATTGTGCCTTGGGCTTGGCTTCAACTTTGAAGCATTTCATTTAGCTATACACTGTACGACTATGAACTTGGTGAAGACTGTAAACTGGATGGTATCATTTGTTAATTGACCTTTGGCTTCAATTAAAGTGTCATGTATATATACAATAAGGGTATTTAGATGCTTTACTTGAGTAAAAGTACCAATACATTATTGTCAAAATACTTCATTACAAGTAAAAGTCCAAAGTACAAAAGGATTATCAGCAACATTTAATGTGTTATCTTATCATGAGTTATTGTGCAGTAAAATTGTCTTTATGATATTTATATATGTGACATTTCTAGAGACATTTGCTGCGTCAAGTAGAATTGTACTGTTGTAAACAAAGACATATTGTAAAATATTTATATATATATATATATATATATATATATATATATGTAAATATATTGTGACTGAAAGAGTTAGTCCACTAGTTTAATTTTTAGAGATGCATTTTGTTAGAAGTAGCTAAAGCTGTTACTAATAATGTAGTAGAGTACAGTAACACTATGTCCCTTTTAAATCGAGTGGAGTAGAAGTATAAAGTAGCACTAAATATAAATACTCAAGAAAAAGTACCTCAATGTAAATACTCAAGTAAAGTACAAGTACCTCAAAATTGAATTTAAGTACAGTACTTGGGTAAATGTACTTAGTTACTTCCCACCTCTGCAAGCAAACAACTGCATTAAGACTAAATCCACTTATACTGAGCCCTGTTCTTAAGAATAACATTACATACTGTCGATTAACCGATGTATGTTCATTAGGATGAATCCAAACCAGCAGCAATTTGACGTTTTCACAGGTATAATCGGAGATAATATCATAAAAACAAGCTAGCTGCCTTACCTGCATCTTCTATAATGCCTGCAATGCCACAAATCTGTCAATCTAGTTCAACTCACATCTCATCCTTTTCAGTATTTCAGTGGACAAAATAACGTTACAGTAGCTAATTTACTAAATTACGTATACATAACAACAAATGTTAGCTTACATAGGCAATTACAAACGCGATGTGAACCTAATACAACTCTGTAATGATAAAAATGTTGCTTAAAATCAACATGTCTAACCACATTTGGTTGGTGAAAGTACTGTCAAGATGAAAATAACATGTTTTACTCACCTAAATAGATGTCCCCGAAAGATCCACTTCCGATCTTCCTGCCCAGTCTGTATCGGTTCCCTACTCTCAGCTCCATCTCGCTGATAGCTAAGGCTGTTGCTTCGTTTGTACTTCGGGAGTTTATCGTTGCGTATCCTTAACGTTTAGCTTTTAACCTTTTGTTTACGTTACCACGGCAGATAACACCTTCACTAACCGATATACAACCCCCTTAATTCACATTCCCCCGCCCCCCAGAATCCCAGCTCCTTCCGTAACAATACAAATGTCACCATCCCTTTTTTACCTTTCTGAGGAACGGACACCTAAAATATCGACAGCGTTCGATAGTGTGAAAATCGTAGTTTATGTTCTCCGTATTTTCGGGGTCATTATTGCCCAGAAACAGAAGGATGGAGACGGATTTTGCTGATGGACTTAACCCCTAATATCGTAAGCAGCTTCACTCCGCTGTCGGTTGTTTTCCTCCGCCGTGAAAGCTGTCATTTGCAGCTGACGTCACTTCCCCTAGCAACTACAGGCAAATCAAGGAAAAACACCGAAACTGTTTGTTTAATGGTATAAAAAAAAACTGAAATGTTATTAACAAGCAATTATATCATTCATATTTAATAACTATATATTTGTATAATAAATTGCATAGTAATTAATAGGTCATTAACATAGGTAATTAACATAGACTGTATATATAGTTAATCCATAAAAATCATAATCAAATTACTTAATTTATCCGGGGGTAACTTTGGTTTTGTGACATTTGGTCCATTTTAGAATGAAACAAAGATAATACAAAAATAAAAATGTTTCATAAACATAAGAAGTTAAAGTAATAATATGCAATACAAATATTCAATAATTAAATTAAAATTAGAAACATTAAACATTAGAAGTTCAAGTAAATTGTCCAGTCAAAGATAAAAATGAGATGAAATAAAAATATGTATAAACATAAGAAGTTTAACACACCAGCATTTACACACTTGATGACAGAACTGTTGACTGCAGTGCCAGGGCACATGAAACCAAACTAGAATGAAATATGCAGGCCCATTTTTGCACATGGCCTGCGCTCAGATGAATGCAATAAGTGTGTGGTTTTGCCCATATTGTAGTAAGAATCAGGAGAAATTGTGCAAATCAAATCAAGTTTTATTTATACAGCACATTTATAAACGATTTTTGGTCGAGCCAAAGTGCTGTACATAAAATAAAAATAGCCTACAGTAGAGACATTTTACAGCAAATACAACAGCACAGATTGTTCAGAATATCAGTTTGAGAAAAACGACACCCTCTATCCTTAGACCCTCACATCGTATAAGGAAAAACTTCCGGAGAAAACCCACAGTTTAAGACATAGCAATAGACATAGCAATAGATGCCGGGTGTAAATCAGTGCAGACAATGTTATAGTGCATAATTGCTGATGGTCATTGTGAACCAAATAAAAAAAACTCAACACCTGCATCTTCAATGGGCCACAATTTCATTCTGTACTGTAAATGGATGTACGTGTATCAACAAACTGTAATCTGCTTGCTTTGCATACGACATAGTGGTTACTAAAAACGCCTTACCCCTATTCCGATGAATGTCATTTAATCTGCTGTTATCAGTTTCGATTGTCAGACAGACAAGTTTTGGTTAGGATGAGACAAAGATCTTGTGTGTTGTTACAGCATTTAGAATCCACATCATAGACACACATTTTGTCACAAAAAAGGAAATATTGTAATAAACAGGGAAAAACATTCTGAGTAGGTTACTGGGTTTATTACACAATTAAAGCACTGAACACAGTGAGCTAGAATGGAAAATAATTGTATTCAACATATTTTGGCAACCAGTCCTTCAATCTGTCTCAGTTCCTTTTAGAGAAGTAGGCCATGCTCCAATGTAACATCTAAGGTAGAACGGAAATATATTCAAATACAGTCTTATTCATGCCGTTATCGTCAGAAAGCCAGCCAATACATTAGTATACCAGCCGCAGCTTATTTATCTATTCCATTTGATTGATGAGAGAGAGAGAGAGAGAGATAGAGATAGAGAGAGAGAGAGAGAGAGATTTGATTTTTTGATTTTTCAAACCACTTTTATTCACAACTCAAATAACCAAACAGACACATTGACACACATTGTCAGTTCAGACAACTACTGAAAATAAGATCCTCATTCTCCACAGAACACAAAGCATTTTTAAAGCACCACATGGCCTCAAACTCTCCCACATTTTTGGTAAAGCAAAAGTAACCGTAGTCCGCTTTCAGTCTTGCTTTAACCATCCGCTTGAAAATCAAAACTGCATCGGTATCCAATGATCCCGCAACTTTATTCCTCCTGCTGAGGTAGATGGCCATTTTAGCCTGCCCCAACAAAACGTGCAAAAGCTGACTTTTGCACTTTTGCTTCTGGCTGTACCGACAACCCAACATGAACACTGACTTGGAAAAAACCACATTAAACAAAAACAACATCTGAGTGAATAACTTAAAAAGACAAAGGAGTCGACCACATTCTGTAAAGCAATGAAAAATGGTTTCCCTCTGTTCACAGAAAGGACAGGTGTCAGACACTGTAGGATTGATCACTGAAACAAACGCATTACCAGCTACCGCAGCGTGGAGGATCCTCCACTGGAGGTCCCCCCACTGGAGGTCCCCACCCCTCTTAGTCAGCGGAGGCTGTAGAGCGCTCTCCACACCGTCAGGCCCAGGTGGGCTCTCCACCGCGTGTCCACTCGCTCTTGGAGTCTGCTCTGATTCAGCACCTTTGTCACCAAATAATAAAATGTTTTGTTGGACATGGTGCTAAACTTAAAATCAGTAACATTGTCCAACTTTAACAAAACACCCTCACAACTGAGATCAGGAAAACATTGCATCTCTGGAAAAGAGTCATTGTCATTTGGAGACTTCAGTCCGTTACAGTGAGCAGCGATCAGCGCCAGCTTTGATTGGCTGAGCTGCTGCTTCCAGCTCTGATTGGCTGAGCTGCTGCTTCCAGCTCTGCAGCAGGAGGCTGACCACCCGGACTGACCTGAGGCTCAGGCGTGAGGCCAGGCCTGCAGCGTTGTCCAGACGGGGCCCACACACCTCCACCACCTGGCCCAGCGTGAGGATCTTCTCCTCACAGAGTCTCTGTTGTAGAGAAGGCCCTACTCCACACACAAACCGAGATCCACGGACCACCGGCTCTCTTGCGGCTTTCACACCAGCGCTTTTCAGTTTCTAGCTCCGAGCGGGAGCTTTTCTGGTTCAGCTCCGGTTTCCCGTTTCAGCTCCCGCTCTGTTCACACGGCCCACTGGCGCCCCAGAGCTGCCCCTGCTGCGTCATGACGCCACAGTTTACATCGCTGATTTGCTCCCCAACGGCAGCTCACAACAACAACAACAACAACAACAACTACGTCGGGTCGATGATCGTGTTGCTTTTAATCACACGAAGCCAGATTAAATGGAATAACGACTTCTCCAACCTTATACTTTTCTCCAGAGTGCCGTGGTTCATTGTTTATTCATGTGTTTCTGCAGCATGTACCGACCGCTGCAGTGCTGCTCTTCCACGGGAGTTTATTCTCCCGTTAGCTCCCGGTTAGCTCACACGGCAGCGGCCGCTCTAATGTATTCACTGTCCGACTCACACAAGCAGCTGATGCATATCCCCAGTTCCCCTTAGCCTAAGTGAATGTGTGTCAGTCTGAATTGACGTTGTTTGGTATCACAGCGCTGTTATGAAAGTTTCTCTGGTATAAAACGGGTGATGTTGGCATAGCAACCGAAGCTAAACTGACTACTTGCATCCGATAGTTGCAATAATCCAAAACAACACGTCTGCCTCTCTCCACAATGATCGATAACAGTGAACGGATGGTCAAAGTAAGGTACAAATAAACAGAACCACACGAAGCCTGGTTAGTGCTGCCTGACTTTATAAAGTGTGTTTATAGGCACTACTGCTTGTAGGCAGGCATAACAGTCGACCCGTGTTCAGGGGAGGTGGCTTTAGTTTCCTGCACGCCTCGACGTAAGAGAGACGTAAGCCACGTCGCCTCTTAGCTCCGAAGCTCTTGCCTCTGGACTGACAATTTTTTGGAGCTGGAAATGAAGCGTTTTCCGGAGCTAAGAGTCGGCGCCGCTGCGGTGTGAACAGGAAAACCCGGCGCTTTTCAGGCTCTAGCTCCGAGCCGGAGCTGAAAAGGCGCTGGTGTGAAAGGGGCATCTGAGGAGCCAGAACAGTGAGCCACAGCACTCTGGTCTCTCTTTTCTGAGTAGTCCCCACACCTTGAAGAGACCTCCATAGAACCCCGAGAGATTGTTCAGGCGTAATCCTTTCAGGTCCATTAGGAACAGCGACTCAGCCAGACCCAGCCCACCACAGCGCTCCAATAAGGCCCGAGCTACGGGTCTCCAGACCAGGTCAGCAGGTCCAGTCAGGAACCTCTGGACGAACCGGAGCCTGAAAGCCGCCCCTCTGCTTGCCAGGTGAACCAGGCCATGTCCCCCCTCCTCCTTTGGCAGGAACAGGACGCTCTGAGGGACCCAGCGCATGCGGTCCCAGAAGAAGTCCATCATGAGAGCCTGCACCCTGGACAGCAGGTTTACGGGCGGGTCGGTGCACGCCAGCCGGTGAGCCAGCATGGAGGAAACAAGGTTGTTTAAAATAAGGATACGCCCCCTTTAAAAGAAAGTTTGGGAAGGATCCACTTCCACTTCTTTAACCGGCCTTCCACTTTCTCTATAAGCCCGTCCCAGTTTTTTAAACAAAACGTGTCATCACCAATATAAATACCCAGGTACTTTAACCCTGCCCTTTTCCAACCAAGGCCCCCAGGTAACACCAAGCTGTCAATGCTGCCCTCGCCTCCTGCTAAGGCCTCACTTTTCCCCCAGTTGACTCGAGCAGATGAGATTTTGCAAAAATTGCTCACAATTTCAGTTAAAACATTGATGTCATCTTGTTTTTTAACAAAGACCATTATGTCATCCGCATAAGCAGACAATTTAAAAACATCCCTACAGCCAAGAAGAGAGAAACCCTGTAACTTTGACCCGGTGTAAAAAAGGCTCTATGGCCAGGGAGTAGAGCATCCCTCTCTGAGCTTCAAAAGGAGCACACAAACTACCGTTTATCTTCAGTACACTCTCAAGGTCCCTGTACAAGACCTGGATCTTGGCTATGAGACCAGAGCTGAACCCAAAAGCTTCCAGCGTCTGCCACAAGTACTGGTGTTCAACTCGGTCAAAAGCCTTTTCTTGGTCTAGAGAAATCAGACCAAGCTCACAGCCCAATGAACCGGAGAGGTCCAGAACATCTCGAATTAGAGTCACGTTGTCAGTGATCAACCTGCTGGGTACACAGTATGTCTGGTCTACGTGAACGACATGCTCCATCACTTTCCTCAGCCTCGTCGCTAACACTTTGGAAAGCAGCTTGTATTCGGTACAGAGTAGAGACTCAGGACGCCAGTTCTTAATCTCCTGCAGGTCTCCTTTCTTAGGGAGGAGAGTGAGCACAGCTCTCCTGCAACTCAGAGGCAACCTCCCGTTACTTAGATTGTCTCTGAGCACACTCAGCAGGTCGTCACCTATAACTGGCCAGAGAGCCTTATAGAAGTCTGCAGGCAGGCCGTCTATGCCAGGAGCCTTCCCACTCTGCATGCTCTGCAGGGCTATTTCGTATATGGCTTTGCCCTCTAAGGCTATCGCTATTGGGTTATCCCTCTGCGCCCCCTCGCACCACTGAAACACTTGTAGTCCACGCCCACCCTCGGGCTTCCTTCCGGTATAAATAGGAAGGAGGCCCGGCAATCTGCTCCCTCTTCTTCAGCAACAAGCAGTACTGAAGCACAAGAAGAAATCATGAGCAGCAATGATCGTGTCCGAATGTGTCCTTTGTGCAATACGGGATACATCATGAGCTAAGATTTGCACCCAATATGCGCAGCCTGCCTGGGGTCAGAGCACGCGGATGCGGCTCTCAGCCAGCAGATCGCATTTTCACATTGTGTTCGTCTCCCATCATCCGACAGGAAGCAAAGGGCGGACGCTCTAGCTGCTGCGGGTGAGGAGGACGACTGGCCCATCCAGAACAGGGACAACAGCCTGTTTCTGGAGGCGAGTGGGGGGCAGGAGTCGGACGACTCCTACCCTGTCTCCCTCCATGGCTCGCCATGCGGCTCTCCCCTCCCCCCTCTTCCCCGGACGGGGGAGACGGGGTCGGAGCGAGAGTCAGAGGTGGCGGCCGAGCACGTGGTCCCCTTCTCCGTGGCCACGGCGCTACCGGCGTTGGGTGGCATTATGCTGGAGCTGCCGGAGATAATCGGCAAAGCAGCAGCATGCAGAGGTCTCCCCGTTCCACGAGGACGGGAGAGGGTGGCTCTGGATGACATGGCCGGAGTGTTTTCCCGGGTTCAGACGGGCAGGAGTGACCCGATCTTCCCGCCAATAGGCGATACCAGGAAGGGGCAGCGGCAAACCCGAGGACCTTAAGGGCTCCGGTGGCCACCTTTGTTCCCTTCACTAAGGTGGAGCGGTTCACAGACGAGGTTTTTCCAACCACCCCCGCTCTGGAACCGAGCTTAACGGCGTTCTTCGGGGTTAGGCAGGCCAATTTGGTCGGCCGGACGGCACCCTATGTTGGCCACCCTCAAAGACCAGTATGTCGCCCGCCAGGCTGACCGGGCGCACCAGTGTGCGTTCCAGGCATCTGCAGCAGTGAATAACATCGCTTTGCTGACTCGGTGGTGACGTTGGTCTTACGGTCCACCACCGTAGCTCCAGAGGAGGCGGAAGAGATCGCTAAGGCGGCCAGCACGGCACTCACGCTGTGCGCAGCCGTGGCAGTCTCCCAGGCAAGGATCACAGCCTGGATGACTCAGATCCAGCGCCACCTCTGGTTGCAACAAGCAGCGGTCACAGAGCCAGCCAGGAAGGTTTTGCTGGACGCTCCGATCAGCTCAGACGGGCTGTTCGGACCCCAGTTCCTGGCCATGGTTGAGTCCATGAAGGCGGCATCGGAGCAAGCGGAGGACATCCGCCAGCACGTCGGCTGGCTCCAGCCAGCGGGGAAGCAGCAACGGCTCCAGCGGCAGCAGCAGCAGCCAACCCGGCCACAGTGGTAGACGGACAGACACCAGCAGCAACAGCAGAGCCGTCAGAATCGTCTGTCAGCGACGGCTGGGGCACCGTCCCGCGCCTCCGGGGCACCGTCCCGCGCCTCCGGGGCACCGTCCCGCGCCTCCGGCCCCCCACCAGAGAAGGGGGGTAAGAAGGGAGTGAGGTACTCCTGTTCGACGTCTGCTCCACGAGAGCCGCCGAAAAAACAAAGCCGGCCTTGACGGTTTGGGGGGAGTGTGAGGGAAATAAAAGAAGATTATTTCCCAACATGTTGTCTGAGTCATCAGTTACAAATGTATTTCACATATCCCCCACCCTGGGTGAACCAGCTGCCTATGACCTATCGGTTAATAGCCAGCAGGGTTCGTTACAAAAGCCGCTGCGCTATTTAATCTATCGATTAATAAGTTGCGGAGCACAGTAACTACACCAATCTGTTGATTAGTAGGCAGTGAAATGCAGCGTGTGGAGGTTTCCTCACAGCCCTTTCGCTCTAGGCCCACCTTGGGTTGCCTCACGGGCAGCGACGGCGAGGGCTCTGGCGTGGCTCGTCGTCATGACGACCACAACACATCTCGATCATGTGCGCCCGTTCTCAGAGTGTTTCTCGGCGTGGCAGCGCCTGTGTCTGATGGACAGATGGATGAGCAGGCTGATCAGCAGAGGGTACACCCTGCAGTTCGCCTCCACCCCCCCACAGTTCAACGGGATACAGGTGACACGCTTGTCATCCCGAGAACAGTGTCTTGCGCTCCAAGCAGAGCTACGGGAACTCCTGTTGGAAGAGGCTATTTCCAGGGTTCCCCAAGAGGAAGAAAATCAGGGGTATTACTCCCGCTATTTTCTTATCCCGAAAAAGACGGGGGGGATGAGACCCATCCTCGACCTGTCAGCTTTCAACGAGGCAATAATGAAAAGGCCTTTTCACATGCTGACGGTCAAAAAGGTGCTAGGAGTGTGTTCACCAGGGAGACTGGTTCATCTCTATAGACCTGAAGGATGCTTACTTCCACGTACACCCATCATCCCGCAACACAGGAAATTCCTGCGGTTTTCGTTCCAGGGAATAGCGTACCAGTACAACCGTCTGCCGGTCGGCTATTCCCTGGCTCCTCGTACTTTTTCAAAGTGTGTAGAGATGGCGCTGCAGCCGCTACAGAGGAGGAATGAGAGTACTATTTTACCTGGACGACCTGCTGCTGCTGGCTCGCTCCAGGGAGGAAGCGGCTTTACAGAAGGTACAACTCATATCACATCTGTCAAAGCTAGGTTTCATGATCAACTGGAAAAAGAGCTGTTCTCTTCCCTCCCAGAGTATTGTTTACCTGGGGGTGGAATTGAACTCAGCCCTCATGAGAGCACGACTCTCACGGCAGAGAGTGGAGAAGCTGACAGCTCTCCTTCGACGTGTCACACCCCGCAGCGTGGTGACGTCCTCTCCGTGATGCGGCTGCTCGGCATGATGGCAGCAGGTCACGTGGTGATGCCCCTGGGTCTCCTGCACATGAGGAGACTGCAGAGGTGGTTCATCAGCCTCCGCATCGACCCCGTATGACAGAAGAGGCGCATGGGGGTCATCCCTCTGTCAGTGGGTTCAGACTTAACATACTGGAAAAGACCCCACATCCTGTCAGAGGGGGTTCCCCTGGGCAGAGTTACGTCACACATCTCGGTGTTCACAGACGCATCTCTCTCAGGGTGGGGAGGAACGTGCATGACGCAGGCAGTGGGAGGACAGTGGCCGGCTCACATGTCCTTCCACATAAATGCTGGAATTGATCTCCGTACGGAGAGTAATTCAGCATTTTTCCCGTTGCTGCGGAATCAGCATGTGTTGATTCGCACAGACAACAAAGCCGCGGCGGCCTACATCAATCGCCAGGGAGGTGTACGCTCAGCGCAGCTGCTGAACACAGCCAGGCGGCTGTTGATCTGGGCGCGCGCACACGTGCTCTCCATCAGATCACTGTATGTGCCCGGAGAGCTGAACAAAGGGGCAGACCTCATGTCCAGAGGAGGTCCTCGCCAGGGGGACTGGAGCCTCCATCCCGAGCTGATCGCCCAGGTTTGGAGCCGGTTCGGGAAAGCGGAGGTGGATCTGTTCGCCGCACGCAGGAACGCGCAATGCGAGCTCTGGTTCTCCCTGTCAGCACGGGGCCACCCACCCCTGGGGGTGGACGCGTTCGCACATCGGCCATGGCCCAGGGGACTGCTGTACGCCTTCCCACCAGTCCCGCTGATTCCTCGGTTCCTGGACCGAGTACAGGAGCGGCTGTCTGTGATCCTAATTGCCCCGGAACGCACGGGAGCTTCCTGGTTTCCATGCCTACAGCGTACGCTGTCAGGCAGGCCATGGGAGATTCCGTGGCGGGGGGGCGCTCTCTCACAGGGTGGCGCGCATGGCGGCATGGCACCGTTCTCAGCGCCTGTTTGTGCACTATAGAGAGCGCTCGATCGGGCAACCTCTGTCTGCACATCGGCTGTCACACTGGCTGTGTCGCAGGCATATGTCTCCTCGGGGGTAGAGCCCCCGGAGAATATCAAAGCGCACTCCACCAGAAGAATGTCCTCCTCCACGGCTTTGCACGGAGGAATGTCAGTGGAAGATATTTGCACGGCTGCATCTTGGTCTTCCCCCTGTTCATGTATTCAATTGTATTTGAGGGATGTCTCCCTTTCCTCTCTGACACACCCTGTACTGGGTGTCCTGTCGGAGTGAGTGACGTCAGTGATCCAGCGGTGCGCCTCTCTCCTGCCTCTCGGCACAGAGAGCGGCCCTTTCTCCCTCTTATAGGAGGGATGTTCCCTTTACTCTGACACACTTTGTACGGAGTGTCTGGTCAGAGTGAGTGACGTCAGGGATCCAGCTGAGCGCTCTCCTACCTGTCTGACACGCAGAGAGCTGCTGTTCCCCCTCTATGATCGCTGGACAAGGTGGGACCTTCGTCTCTACTTCTCACAGCGATCGGTATGTATTGTTCCCAGCCTTCACCCCGTCGGGAAGATAGGCATGTTTTGCTATTCCAGGGACGGTGATGCGCCATTACACATGGCACAACAGGCAGGGAGTGTTATTGAGCAGGTGTGTCTGTGCTTCTAGTGCTGGACGAACCCAGTGGGGCGCAGACTACATCATGCTTCGCCCTTAACCCAATAGCGATAGCCTTAGAGGGCGAAGCCATATACGAAATAGAACTGGGGTTACCTACTGTAACCCGGCTTCTATGAGTAATGGCGCAGCCCTCTAAGCGCTGGGCCCCACTGGCTCTACGAATGGCTGAAGAAAAGTTATATTGTATGGGAGCAGATTGCCGGGCCTCCTTCCTATTTATACCGGAAGGTGGCCCGAGGGTGGGGCCCACCTAGCGGGTGGGCGTGGACTACAAGTGTTTCAGTACTGCGCGGGGGCGCAGAAGGGATAACCCAATAGCGATAGCCTTAGAGGGCTGCGCCAATACTCATAGAAGCTGGGTTACAGTAGGTAACCTCAGTTACTGTTTGTGTAATCTGCAGGCACGTGTACACCAATGCGCGGCATGGATTTAGCTCTCTGCAGTCTCATTCCAGGGAATAATAACTGAGGTTAAATAACCAATTACAGAAATTATTCAAAACAATTAAATTGCTCGTGATCATTTGTATACTGTGACTTCTTGGTTGAAATAATCGTTGTACTTCAGATATAATAATGTAATTTGCATAAAAAGTCAAGAGCAGTTTTAATTTTAGCGAAAAAAAACAACATTTGACATGTAATGAAGTCATCCAGCCAGTTAGATTTTACAATGTGTAAATTGAAGTGGAGTGTTTTCCGTAATGTGGATAACTTGATATTTATTCCCATTGATGAACAGAATCAGGCCCTTGTGAGTTGGTTGGCCTAAGTGGAGACTTTTAGTAAAGACTGTTCCAGGAACAAAGACATGCTGAGTCTCCAGAATACAGTGAACCTAAAGGACAGTGTTCTCTCAGCTGGGTGGAGCTGCCAGAGTTGAGGAGGTTTAATCCAATCATTAGGTTTTATGTTCTCCATCCGTGCATCACACATGTGAGACACTCAGTATTTTGCTCTCAATTCATGTGAAAGGGCCTCAAAAGACATGAACAGATCATCAATCACAAGATGCTGCTTCATTTGAATGTTTCACCTACTTGTTGTTTTAGAATTCTGACAAACGAATAATACATCATTTACCAGCTGTTCAAGGGTTTTGACATCTACTGTAAACTTAACATTTCTTAAAAGTGGCGAGCCAATCCAATTACGCGGCATCTAGAATAAAATCATTAGTCATGATTGTTTGCAGACATACTGTCGAACCATCTGATACAGGTTTCTAAATGCAGCACTTGTTGTCTCACTATAAATGAGCCAATATTATCCCGTGCAAAACATGCTGCAATATTTAACTATGAACTTATTCGCAGTGCAAAATTTGCTTTGCAAAGACTAAAGATTTACACAAACCTAACAAAGAATGAGATCCCCTCCATTACAGAAAGGAAACACTAACAGTGAGTAAAGATAAAGCATTTAGCTTTATCTTTTATAAAAGGGAGGAAGACTAAAACATTAGGACAAAGACAAACATAAAGAAGGTAGGAAGAAGGAAGCAATTAAGGAACAGAGTAAGGTGCATGTGAGAAGGAAAGAATAGAGTAAGAAAGGGGGAAAACAAAGTGAGGAAGCAAAAAAGTTGGAATATTTGAAAAAAGGGATATGAAACGAGGGAAGGAAGCAGGACATAAGCAAGGATAGAAGAGGGGGAGCAAGGGAGGATTGAAGAGAGGATACAATGATGGAATCAAGGGAGGAAGCAAAGTAAGGAGGATGGACTGAATAAGTAGAAAGGAAGAGAGAGAACGAATGAAGGAAATGATGAAGGAAGGAGGGAAATAAGAATGAAAAATAAGGAGGAAAGATGGAAGGGTTAAAACAAAAAAAGCATGGAGAAAAAAAGGAAGGAAGGAAATCAGGAAAGCATGAAGGGATGAAGGAAATGAGAACTGAAGGTAGGAGAAAGAAAGGTAAAATAAGAAGGAAAGGAAGGAAGATTAAGAGGAAAACATATATTCATTAATTAAGGAAGGAGGACAGGAAATAATGAAGGAGAGAAGAGAATGAAAATATAATGGAAGTAAAGGATGAAGGACTAAAGGTAGCATGGGATGAAGAAAGGGAGGATTAAGCAAGAAAATAAGGGCTGAGAGAAGGAAGGAAGGAAGGAAGGAAGGAAGGAAGGAAAGGAGAAAGGTATACAAAATGAAAAAGTAAAGAATTAAGGGTGGGGGGCAGTGGCGGCGCCATATATTTATTTTGGGGGTGCTGTGGGGTAGCTTGACATTTTATAGAGGGTGCTCAAACATTTAGGGTTTCCCATTAATGTACCGGGCGCTACAGTGGAATGTTCTACTGCAACAATCCCCACACAAACACACAGTGTTCATGACTGTTACAATGAAGGCTCAACATCAGCTCAAGGCATATAAGCAGGGGTCAAGTGCTATATTAAGTGGAGAGTGGACCTAACATCCTCTAGGGGGGTCCGGGGGGATGCTCCCCTAGGAAGATTTATTTTTTAAATATTGAAGTTAAATGCATCAATCTGGTGCACTTTGAGAGCAAAATGAAGAGATCTATGGATACATCTCTCAACACATTTGAAACAGACCTGGAAACAGATTTACTTTTTCTTTATGGATATTTTACAAATCACTCCCCTTTTAAACTTTATTCTTGTTATACTGTCATATAGTATTTCATACCTGTTTTTCATGTATGCTCTTATTGTTGTATAACTATAATAATCATATAAACGTGTGCCTCAGAAATACTTATTTACATTAATCGTGACCAAACCCTTTGAGACCCACTGAGATAACTTAGACTAAAGTTAACTATCTAAACACTCAGAGAGTCCTTTAGTTCACTGAGCCTCTCAGTCTGACAGGAGAGGACTCTCCTCCACCTTGTTGTGGAAAAAGCTCCTTATATCCGTTAGCGTAGCTAGAACCAGATGCTAACCACAACGATCTCCGGTACCGGTGCGCGCTCTCTCTCTCGCTTGCTCGCGCACGCACACAATATGGCTCGTGCCACACACACACAGAGCAGAGCTTGAATGAAACACAGAGACCCAGACGTAGGCTACTTGTATTGTACTGTAGCATATTATTTTCGAATCAATCATTTTTCAAATTATGAATTTCACACATAAAAAAAAGACTTAGGGGGTGCTATGGCTATCCTGGGGGGTGCTTCAGCCCCCCTGGCGCCGCCACTGGTGGGGGGAAGGAGTTCAAGTATCTCGGGGTCTTGTTCTCGAGTGAGGGAACAATGGAGGTTGAGATGGGCCGGAGAATCGGAGCAGTGGGAGCGGTACTGCAGTCGCTTTACCGCACCGTTGTGAGGAAAAGAGAGCTGAGCCAGAAGGCAAAGCTCTCTGTCTACCGGGCCATTTTCCTTCCTACCCTCACCTATGGTCATGAAGGATGGGTCATGACCGAAAGAACGAGATCGCGGATACAAGCGGCCGAGATGGGTTTTCTCCGCAGGGTGGCTGGCGTCTCCCTTAGGGATAAGGTGAGAAGTTCAGTCATCCGGGAGGGACTCGGAGTTGAACCGCTCCTCCTTCGCGTCGAAATGTCACAATCTTAAGAGGGACCCAAATGCAGCACTCGAGAAACCACGGAGTATTGGTAATGTACTTTATTGGTAATAATACCAGAGCAGAGGAATACCGCGGATGATGTACAGGCAAACAAACCGGAGGACAGCGGGCAGAAGGTGAGTCAGGGCCGGGCAGAGGGTCAGACAGCAGGCGAGGTGGTCAGCGTAGGTACAGGCAGGGTCAGACAGCAGGCAAGGCAGGATAGTCCAAGGACAGGCAGGATCAGGGATCAGGCAGGTCGGGGA
Source organism: Champsocephalus esox (assembly GCA_036324585.1). Taxonomy (NCBI): domain Eukaryota; kingdom Metazoa; phylum Chordata; class Actinopteri; order Perciformes; family Channichthyidae; genus Champsocephalus; species Champsocephalus esox. The sequence goes on from CM070485.1 coordinate 26,107,375, forward strand.
CAGGCAGGGTCGGAACCGGGTAGGCAATCTGATGACAAACATGTGAAAGACTAGCATGAAGGGCAAAGTACGATCTGGCCACGGGTGTGTGTATGGTGAGGGTTTAAATACTGGCAGTGAAGCTAATGGGTGCAGAAGAGAAAGAGAGTGAGCAAAAACGTGGGTGTGGTTAACAGGTGAGACAGGTGAATGGAAAACTACTGGTGAAAGATGGAGCAGACTGTGACACGAAAGGAGCCAGTTGAGGTGGTTCGGGCACCTAGTTAGGATGCCACCTGGGCGCCTCCCTAGGGAGGTGTTCCAGGCACGTCCAGCTGGGAAGAGACCAAGGGGTAGACCTAGGACCAGGTGGAGGGACTATATCTCTTCGCTGGCCTGGGAGCGCCTTGGGACCCTCCAGTCAGAGCTGGTTGATGTGGCCAGGGAAAGGAGAGTTTGGGGCTCTGCTGGAACTGCTACCCCTGAGACCCGACCACGGATAAGCGGGAGAAGATGGATGGATGGATTGATGGATGGATGGGAAGGAGACAAGTGAAGGGGCAAGATAAATGAAGACATGAATGAAGCACTTTAGGAAATTCGAAAGGAAGTTTAAGAGGAAGAAAGGAATGAAAGGATGTGTGGAATGAGGTATTTGCCTTATTCTTTGCATGAGTTAGCCTTATTTATTTATTTTAAAAAAGAGCACCGGGTAATTTGAAAAAAGGCGCATTTGCGTACCAAAATTGAGAGAGAAGAGGGAGAAGAGAAAAGAGAGGAGAGAGGAGAGAGAGAGAAAGATATTTGCGAGTTGCATATGAACTCAAGGCCCTGACACACCAAGCAGTCACCAGAGGACTAGACGACGCTGAAGTCGGCTGTTGCCTGGCCGTGTTCTCCTGCGCTTTGGCCATGTGTCGCACGGGAACACACCACACCGACTTCAGTGCGTGAGTGGCAATAACTCTCCTTACCAGCAGGCGGCGGTAGTGTGTATTTGTCATTCAAAAGAGGCAACAACCGGAAGACAGAGAAGAAGAACAGACCGTGATATAAGTATCTTTTCTCCGTAATATCATACAGAGCTGGCCTCTCCTGGATCAAGGTGATCAGCAGGTCCTCGTTTGTGTCGTTCCAGATCGCCATGATGAGATGAAAAAGAATAGCAGTCTGTGTGTGCCTTCTTTTAAATCGTTTGTTTACGTCCCTCACTTCTGCTTCGCTTCTCATGCACTGATTTGCTAGCTGAACAGCCAATCAGAGTGATTGCTTGGTCCAACTGCCCGACCCGATGCATGGCCGATTCAACATGTTGAATCGGCCATGCATCGGGTCGGGCAGTCCAAATAAGGCGTGTCACGGCAGACGGTTCGGGACACACCAACCTGACTACGGCGCCGCAAATGCCCGACAGCCTCTGACGGCCTCTGACTCCCAAAATCGGGTTGGTGTGTCAGGGCCTTCAGGGTCGGCCCGTAGCACTGGCGTTATAGATGTTCGCCTAGGGCGCCAGATCTGGGGAGGCGCTGCGCTGACAGCTCTGGGAGGGAAAAAAACATTTTTGACCGTTGGGGCTCATCCTAATGTTCGACCTTGATGTAAAAATATTCATAATTAAGTAAATGTAACACCCTTTTCACCACGGTTACACATTTCATTTGCCCTGTACGATGGGTGCTGTAAGGGATGAAAATGGGGGATGTTGGCTTATCTGGCGCCCGCAGCTCACAGCCAAAGTGCGAGTGAGCGAGGGAGAGAGAGAAGGGCGCACCGCCCTGTTTTGTTATTAGAATCTGGTGCTTGCTGCTCTAACGGAAGAAGAAGAAGATGTTTCTACAATAATGTGGAGGGAGAGTCCTCTCCAGTCAGACTGAGAGGCTGATACTACAGCTCAGTGAGGTAAAGGACTAAAAAAATGCATAAATAAATGTTAAGGTAAAATAAGAACATCACAAATAAAAGAAGTTACATTCATTTGTTATTGGCTATGGTAGGTTATTGGTTATGTTCACATACCTATTTGATTACATCCACTTGTCTAAGATGACAACAGAGACTTTCGACCCAAAACCAGCTGTTGACTTGTGGATGCAAGCAGCTAATCGCAGACTCAACCAGAGAGAAAGAAGTAGGCCTACATCATCAGCTACCATGTCTGACAGAGAGGAAGACAGTGAGGAGAACAGAGAGGAAGACAGAGAAAAAGTAGTAGGCTTACATCATCAGCTACCATGTCTGACAGAGAGGAAGACAGTGAGGAGAACAGAGAGGAAGACAGAGAGAAAGTAGTAGGCTTACATCATCAGCTACCATGCCTGACAGAGAGGAAGACAGTGAGGAGAACAGTCAGGAGAACAGTCAGGAGGGGAGTGATGACAGCTTGTAGGATTACTGGTAATGTTGTCTTGTGTTCACCTCTGCATGTGTGTTCTGTGTTCACCTCTGCATGTGTGTTCTGTGTTCACCTCTGCATGTGTGTTCTGTGTTCATCTCTGCACGTGTGTTCAGTGCCGTGTGTCTGGCAAATAAAGTCAAGACCCCCTCAAAAGTTACGGTTTATTTCATTTTAAGGATGAGCACCAAGCAACATCTCCAGGTGCTCCTTTGAGAACCAGGGCAACACAATTATGTGCACCCCTGTTAATAACCCTTTCCAGGTCTTTAAAAGATAAAAACGACTTGGTCTTGGCCAATAGTCATATTTAAAAAAAGCAGGTTTTGACTACGCTGCTGACCTGCTTATCGAATTTAAAAGCGCTATTGAAGGTCACTCCAAGGTTCGTGACAGAGGGGAGGATATTATTTTTGAGGAAGCCCAGAATATCAACCTGGAAGGCTGGAGGTTGGGGTCCAAAAAAGATAACCTCAGTCTTGCTCTCATTGAGGTTGAGGACATTTTGGCTCAGCCAGGATTTGATCTCTGCTAAGCAGTTAATCAATAGCTGTAATGAGTTGTCATTTGAATTTTGTGGCAGAGAGATCTGTACATCGTCTGCGTAGCAGTGGAAGGGGATGTTGTGTACAAACTACAATACATCCAGAACTGCGCTGCCCGCCTCCTGACCCACACCCGCTCCAGAGACCACATCACCCCCGTCCTTCAAAACCTGCACTGGCTCCCTGTTCGTCAACGAATACACTTCAAAATCCTTCTGCTAACACACAAAGCTCTCAATAACCAGGCTCCCCCCTACCTATCCGACATGATCTCTTCCACTTGTCGTATGCTGCTGTCCTGGCGAGATTTTACCCCGGGGGGGCGTAACGGAGAGACCGGAGCGGCTTCGCGTTCGGGCTGCGGCCTGCTTTACACCTGCTGTAGCGAAGGCCTGTATCCACCTTCTCCACCTGTCGTGCTCTACGGTGCCGAGGACGTTTTACCACGGGGATATCGCTGAGAGACCGGAGCGCCTCTACACCTCGAGCTGGTCCTGCTTCGCCTATCCTGCTGTAGGCCTACTGAGGAGGTTCTGCACCGGGGATATCGCGAGGAGAACGGAGCGCCTCCACATTTCGGGCCTGCTTGCACGCCTATCCGGATGCTCTGCTGGTCTGGGAAAATGGCCCATATCGGGATTCTGCTGTGCCTGTTAACTGTTTTGGACTATGACAAGATCTCTAGTCATTCTGAGAAGACTACTGGATTCAGGTCTGTTCTGCCACCCGCAGTGGGCATCCCCTGCAAAGGTTTGGATGTGTTACACAAACAATTACCGGTTGCCTTGTCACAGACAATCTGCTCGACAAAATATGTTTGTCTCTTTTGTTTTCCTGCGATGATGGTTCTTCAGGACTGCTTCTTAAGCTCTAATCACACTCTTGCAGACTTTTCCGGTGTTTCTAAATGAGATGACAATGTATGTGTGTCGCTTAAGAGGAAAAGATGCCTGTTTTTGTTGTTGTTATTACTGTCAGGAAATGTACAACCTAACCCTGGTCCGCCCAGTAGCAGTAGTCAGATCGCTACTCCTGCTGATTTTAAAGCTAGGTCTGGGTTGGGTTTCATCCACTTGAATGTGCACAGTCTGTTAGGTAAACTAGATTTTGTCCGTATCTGGGCAAAATCGACTGACACTGACGTCATTGTCTTATCTGAAACATGGCTAAATAAGTCTATGTTGGCCTCTGACATTGCCTTAAATGGTTTTAATGTGTATCGTACCGACCGGCCTAATAAAGGTGGTGGCGTTGCTGTTTATGTTAAGAATAAGTTCAGTGTAACCACATTAGTTTCCAAATCGATCAGTAAGCAATTTGAATTGTTAGCCTTAAATATAGAAGTGGCAAAGGGTCAACAGGTCATGGTGGTGGGCTGTTACAGACCCCACTCAGCTGTCAAAGACTCTCTTCACTAGCAAATCTTTTATCACAACTAGACTACAAGGAAATAGTGCTACTTGGAGATTTTAACTGGGACTGGTTAACTGCAGTGTCAGAGGATTTTAAAAACCTTTGTATCTCTTTAAATGTTACTCAGATTGTTGACAGTCCTTCTCGCCCAAATATTAAGTCCCCTAATAAATCCTCCCTAATTGATCTCATTTTAACTAATGTTCCCCATAAATATTCTTCTGTGGGAGTATTTGCAAATGATCTGAGTGATCACTGTGTTGTAGCCACAATTAGGGACACTAAGGTCCAAAAGGTTAAACCTTGCATTATCATCAAGAGAGACATAAAATATTTTGTGGAGCAGGGTTTTGTGCATGATCTGTTTCATTTTGATTGGGGTAAAATCGATGTGTGCTGATGTAGAAACTGCATGGTCTTATTTTTATCTTGGTTTTATGGAGATCATTGATGACATGCACCCTTGCATAAATTTAGAGTAAAGGGACGAGACAATCCTTGGTTTTCTGCTGAGCTGTCTAGTCTCCTTCATGAAAGAAACAAGGCCTGGGCAAAGGCTAGGAAATCAGGCTCAGAGATAGAGTGGCTGCGTTTTAGTCAGCTAAGGAATAGCTTCACTTCAAATGTAAAAAGTGCAAAGTCGAAGTACTATTTGTCAGTTACCACAGAAAACCTAAATAATCCTAGGAAATGTTGGAAAGCAATAAAATCGATATCAACCGGTGAGATCCGTAATGAGCTACCTCCGTGCCTTACCACAGCATCTGGCACTATATCGGACAGGGCCACTATGCTAAACTGCTTTAATGAGCATTTTGTGTCCTGTGGTTCTCTATTTGATTCTGTCACTAACTCTACTTCTGTGAACACCACAGTCTGTGACTCTGAACAACGTGGTCTGGAAAACCCTTTCAGTGTTACCCCTTTTACTGTTGATGTTGTTCATGAAGCCTTATCTAAGCTAGATCCTAGGAAACCGGCTGGCCCAGACAACTTATGGCGCATTTCCACTGCAGCGGGTAGCCCCGTTTAAGCGTCCTTAACCGTCCTCAAGCGGCCAGGCCAGTTTTTGGTGGCATTTCCATATAGCCTAGTACCGGCTAGCGGGTACTTTTTCCCTTTTTTTCCGGCCCCATAAAATCGTGGTTCTTTTTTATCAGACCAGGCCAGGGCTGTGACGTCAACACTCTCGACTGCTGATTGGTCAGAGAGAATCGTCACAAGATCGCGCGCGAGTTCATCCCTAGCGTCGCATATATATTTAGAAGCAAGCTTGCACCATTTTTATAAACAGCATTTTGTAAACGGAGGAGCTACAAACATGGCTACGTTTGTTAAGAAAAGCACACCGTGGTCGACCGAGGAGATGACGACGTTCCTTCATCTCATTGGGGATGATAAAATCCAGCGGGAGCTCGACGGAACAACAAGAAATGTGAAAGTGTTCCAGGATGTCTCTGCACAGATGTCCGAACGCGGATTTTCGAGGACTTTCCTGCAGTGTAGGGAAAAACTTAAAAAGATGAAGAGTGAATATCGCCAAGTAAAGAACAACAATAACACGAGTGGTGCGGGTCGCAAACAATGGAAGTGGTTCGACTTGTTGGACCAGATTTACGGCCATAGACCGGCCAACGTTGGGAGGGAGGGAGGCCTGGACTCTGCAACGGCTTTACTGGAGTCCCTGCAAGGTACGCTCACTTCTAACAAAGAAGTCTATTTTATCCTTACATTAATGTTCGACAACCCATGCTTTTATGGAGCCCCAAAGAGCTACATAGCTACATAGCTAGTCTATTGTTTGCTAACACCATATGTGCCATTGTTTACGTTAAGTTTTTCTTTTCTATAGTTGTTGATGCTATTTAGTATTGTGCTGCAGTAGTCTATTGTTTGCTAACACCATATGTGCCATTGTTTACGTTCAGTTTTTCTTTTCTATAGTTGTTGTTTCTATTTAGTATTGTGCTGCAGTAGTTTGTGGAATTAACAAGTCATTTTGCTGTTCTAGATGATTACATTGGGACTCGTGAGGAGGAACATTCCCGAACAACGGGTGATGGCAGTGTTCCGTCCACATCGTCATTGAATCCAGAACGGACCCCAGCTCGACCACAGACACCAGCCGAAGACCCTAACCCGATTCAACCACCAACACCGAGTGCCATCACGACACCGCAGCGTGTGGTTCTAGGTAAGAAATAGAAATGGCAAAACGACTGGAATTGTGTTTTGTTTTTTTAAACCTGGGATCATCCATCGTCAGTAATTAAAATGAGCTATACCACTGTGTGGAAATGCTCTGTTACAAGTAAAGTCTTAGCTAGTAAGCAGCTAGTACCGTTGTGTGTGACATCCAATCATATACATATATTTATATTCATTATCAACAGGCTGGACATAATGTAATTCACTTTCACAATCATTGTAAACATCTAGGGCCAGAACTTTCTTTAGTTCACCTTACTGTTGTTCTGTTTATACATGTTATTCTTATATCCTTGTGTGACCTGTACCTGTCCTGTGTGTTTTCCTTATTGCTAATTATTATCTTATTGTCATCCAGGCAAGAGGAAACGAGGAGGAGAGGATCGGGCCCAGCGGCACCATGAACAGCACATGGCCCAGCTGGAACGGCAACTGGACTGGGCCAAAGCGTCTGCTGAGCGGAGATGGGAGTTGGATGCGGCCTTGAGAAGGGAGGAGGCCGCCTTGAGAATGGAAGAGGCCGCCTTGAGAAGGGAGGAGGCAAGGGAGGAGGCCGCCTTGAGAAGGGAGGAGGCCGCTCAAACAGAGACCTTCAACCTAGCCTTCCTGCGCACTCTTGGCGAGGTGCTAGGGGGACTGGGCAACAGACGTGGCCCGTCTCCTCCTCGTCCAACTTAAAATAACATTAATAGTTATTGTACATATTATATATATTTTTTCTAGTTACTTTTTAAATTTGTACTTACTTGTTTATTTATGTTCTTTAAAATGTTCATTTTATTTGTACAATGCCATGTATGCTGGCTGCAATACAGTTTATAATTTTTAATTTGTATTGTTTAATGGCATGCCTTTTTGATACACCATTTTTTTTTGTATACTGCCATCAATAAAGTACTTCTTTGACTTATCTTATCTCTTGTTGATAATGAATCGCACCCAACAGAAGAAAATCAGATTCACATAATCTTGATTTAGAGAAGATATAAACATACATGAATTTATAAAGGAATAACAAACAGTTATCAGTTAGGAAAAAGCCCCTTAGTTTTAAGAGATTTAAAGCAAGAAATTGAGTTTGCTAGCTTGAGGTCCTCCTCTAAAACATTATTACATGTTTATTTTGTAATAGTATTAAGAATACATGATAAATATATAATACATGTAGACATTTCTCAATTGTAATACCCTCGTTCTAGACTCAAACACATTCCTTATATATTTCAAAGACGAGAGAACAAAAGAAACCTATAACCCATTCAAGCTTTTAACATGTCTAGAAGAAAGATTGAGGTTATATTTAATATATTTTATGTTGTGGATACTTTAGCCTCCATCCAAGTTTACAATTGTCCACACTATTTTACACTTGCATTTATGAATATAGTTTTGCTGTGTTTTACACTTTAGTATTTATAGTTAGCTTTGATATTTGCTTAATTGATTAGAAAGATTTTCTTTTCATGATCTGATATTTCCTCAAATGTTCTTATTATGGGGCAGTACTTACTGGTGCTTGAATTTCAAATATTCAGATAATATTTGTTTAAAACATTTGACAAACACATGTATATGAAAAAAAAAGGATTTATTTATGTTCAATACAATGAATACAATACAATGCATATGTAGGTATTCAGGTAGCGCATCAAACCCTCTCTGATGTTAGTGCCCTCCTCCTCTGCACCTTGAGCCGCTGCTACCCCAGCTTCTGCGGCTGCTGGTGCATTCCACCCATCATCATAGGCCTCTCCATGACTCTCGCAGAGGTTATGCAGAGCGCAGCATGTCAGCACCATGGATTTCACAAGTTTAACATCACAGTAATTTCTTTTCATGAGGCAACGCCACCTTCCCTTCAGTCTACCAAATGCGTTCTCAACCACAACCCGTGCGCTGCAAATGTTCTTGTTGTATACCACATGTTCTGCTGTCAGCCGTCCAGTGTCTGGGAAGGGTTTTAAGAGCCAGCTTTGCAAGGGATAGGCATTGTCTCCAAGCATCTAATAGCCAGCATTCACCCCACCAATGTCCCTGGTGCAAGGTGGAAAGTAGTTGCCACGACTGGCTAACTCCCACAATGAGGACAGCCTCAAAACCCGAGCGTCATGCATGCTCCCAGGCATTCCTGCAAACACATTCCAGAAATGTCCCTTTCCATCTACAACTCCTTGAAGGATGATGGAGTGCCAGCCTTTCCGGTTGAAATAGTCACAGTGGTATTCCTGTGGTGCCAAGATGGGTATGTGTGATCCATCAATAGCACCTACACACTGAGGGAGCCCCCACCTGTTCTCAGTGTAGGCAGCCATTTCTGCAAACTTCTGCCGGTCTGGTGAACGAATTAGTTCCGGTACTAACAACGCCTCTGCAGCGGCACAGAAGTCTCGCACACACCGGCACACAGTGGTGTTGCTCACTCCGAAAAGATGTCCAATGCTTCTGTACTCTGAGCCGGTAGCAAGCTTCCACAGTGCGATGGCCACTCTCTTCTTTAGAGGTATACACACGCGGAATGTTGTGTCCCGTCTCTCCATCGCTGGCCGCAGTTTGTTGCACAGGTAGGTGTATGTTTCCTCAGACATCCTGAAGTTATCCACCCACTGAGTGTGTGTGAAAGATGGAACAATCACAGACCACCACTCGGTAGCTCGGTCAAGCATCCAAACACATGGTCTGCGGCGACGTAACTTCTGAAATACACAAACAAAAGCATACATATTTTAAAACGTAAAAGTGGTAGCTACAATTAATTAAATATTTGAAACACTTTGGTCGTATTGTGAGCGTGAGCCTAAACACATGGCTAGTTAGCGAACGTTAGCTTACCGAGTAGTAAGTCCTGTTGTAGTCTCTGCAGCGTTGTAGGACTTCCAAAACTCTCTCATCAGCTTCTTCTGCATCTCGTCTTGCTATACGCAGCCTACTTTGAAACATCACTTTCCTTCTTGCTGTGATCACTTTCCTGCTTGCTGTGATCACTTTCCTTCTTGCTGTGATCACTTTCCTTCTTGCTGTGATAACAAGCCACACACCAAGAAACAAGTAAACGATCGCTTCCACATCCTCCATTGTTGTGTGTGTTTTGTGAGTTGTGTCGCATTGAAGATGACGCGACTGCAGTTTTACTCAGCGTCGCTCCGCCCAAAAAGCCCGCCAAAAAGCTGATCGCCCCGCCTACACTGCGTTGCTACCCCAGGTCCTAAACTGTAATGGAAATGCGCCACGGCCTCGACCGGCCAGCGAGGCAGCCCGAGGCCTGAGCGAGGACGCTTAGGGACGCTTAAACGGGGCTACCCCGTTGCAGTGGAAATGCGCCATTAGAACCTTTCTTTTTAAAGACAGCTGCAGACTTTATTGCTCCACCTCTTACTTCTCTTTTTAACCTCTCCCTCAGCACAAATACAATTCCAAAAGTATGGAAGTCTGCTTATGTCTTGCCTTTACTGAAAGGAGGGGAGGCAACTATTTTAAATAACTATAGGCCAATCTCTAAATTGTCAGTTCTGGCTAAGGTTCTTGAACGCTTAGTGAGTGAACAGGTAAAGGAGTTTTTATGTACAAATGATATCCTGTCTAAACATCAGTCAGGATTCAGAAAGAAACACAGCACCATCACTGCCACAATGAAAGTGGTAAATGACATTACTAGTATTTTAGATAATAAGCAGAGTTGTGCAGCTATGTTTATTGACCTTTCCAAAGCGTTTGACACCGTTGATCATCGCATCTTAAAGCAGAGGCTACTCAGTATTGGCCTATCCAGCCTTGCAGTGGGGTGGTTTGTGAACTACCTCTCTGAAAGGTCCCAATGTGTTCATTTTGATGGACTGTCTTCTGAGTGGTTAAACATTTCTAATGGTGTACCACAAGGTTCTGTTTTAGGACCACTTTTATTCTCCATATATATTAACAGCGTAGGTGATAATGTGGATGAAGCTACTTTACATTTTTATGCGGATGATACTGTGATGTATTGTGCAGGTCCCACCATTAAGGAGGCTGTTGTTAAATTACAAGCTGTTTTTAACACTATTCAGACTCAGCTCTCTGAATTAAAGCTTCTTTTAAATGTGGATAAAACCAAGGTAATGCTCTTTTCAAAAGCAAAAAAGACACCAGAGCCTGTTTTAGATATTGTAACTACGCAAGGAACAAAACTTGAAGTTGTTGCCTGTTACAAATACCTTGGTATCTGGCATGATGATTGTCTCTCTTTTAAACTTCATGTCAAAAACCTGCTAAAAAAACTGAGGGTTAGGCTAGGGTTCTTTTTCAGAAACAAGTCCTGTTTCTCGCTTGAGGCCAGGAAAAGGCTCTGTGACCTTTTTACCTGTGCTGGACTCTGGGGATCTGGTCTATATGAATGCACCTGCCAATTAACTGAGCAAGTTAGATGCTGCGTATCACAGTGCACTGAGATTTGTGACAAACTGTAAAGCATTAACCCATCACTGTACCCTGTATGCAAGGGCTGGTTTGCTTTCACTAACTGTTCGGAGGCTCAGTCACTGGTACATTTTTATATACAAAGCCATGCTAGGGAAACTTCCATCTTATATCTGCTCCCTGATCTCACGGAGAATTGGAAGTGGCTACTGCCTGAGATCGAATGCTGTGGTTTTATTAAATGTGCCAACTGCTAGGACTGTCTTAGGGAAGACAGCTTTTAGATGCGCAGCTCCTCTGTCTTGGAATAGTCTGCAAATTAAATGGAAACTGAACAATCTGGTGCCACTAAATGTTTTTAAAGCTCGGTTGGATGCTAGTGAATCAGAAGCTATTGGTACCTGTGTATGTGGATAATTATGTAAATTATGCTGTATGATGTCCTTTTGTTGTTCTGTTTATGCTTTTATGTTTCATGTGGAACTACTTGAACAGGTCTCCCTTGGAAAAGAGATCAATGATCTCAATGGGATTTATCTGTATAAATAAAGGTTTAGGAGCAACAGAATCCAGGAGCCTATTAGGTTACATGTCGAGTCAAACATGGAGATATGCTCATCAGCACTAAAAACACAGTTCACCTCTAATTTATAGATCGGAGAAGCATTAAAAACATCAGAGAAGGGGTTAGGGGTTAATTGAACACAGACAACGCGCAGGGGCACGTGATTCGACTCCTGCGGAAGGGATCGAGGTTGTAAACAGAACCGGTAAATGGTCTGAGATACGCATTGCTGCACAGATTTCATCCACAGATACAGACAGTCCAAACGATAATACTAAGTCCAAAGTGTGTCCTTTTTCGTGTGTTGGGCCAACCACAGACTGAACGAGACCAAAAGAATCAAGGAGATTTAAAAAGTCCCTAACCAGAGGTTTGGACTCGCGACACACATGGACATTGAAGTCTCCGGAGATCAAAACACGATCATGATCCCGGACAGAATGTCAGAAAAGTCACTTATGAAATCCTTATTGCACTTTGGCGGACGATACACGACTGCACAGACTATAGGCAAGGCCGGGTTCAGTTCAAAAAGCTGCAACTCAAAGCTAGCATAGCTAGTTACAGGGTGAAGCAATCGGCATTGGAGGCTAGCTCTAAACACTGATGCTAGGCCCCCACCATGGCCGGTGGCACGGGGGGAGCTGAAGAATGTACAGTCAGGAGGAAGAAGTTCAGAGAACGGTGTATACTCGCCAGTGTGGACCCAGGTTTCTGTCAGAAACCTAAAATCAAGTTCACGAGAGGTGAAGAAGTAATTTAGCAGGAACGTTTTGTTTGCTCTCGACCTAGCATTTAGCAAAGCCATGCAAAGTTTTCTCTCCGGGCTTGCCCAAGGTGTAGTGCGTCTCAGCTGACGAAGATGTGCGTGTTGAACACCGCGCAGGCCGGGAGCAGTCAGTCGGGCAGGAGGAGCTGTCAGCGGGCCCAGCAGAGGCCGCAGCTCTGGAAAAACAGGGCGAATCCACCGAACCCTCACATGGCGTGCAACGGGAGGGCCATGGTGTCCGAGGCGTGGATAAGTCCCAGAAGAAGCCGTCAGGTATGCCTTAAGATGGACCAGTGCACCACCACGCTTTTGTTTGTAGATGTATAGTGCATTAATGAATAAGGCAACTCAGGCTGTGTCTCAATGCCGTGTATTCACATTAAGCAGGCAATCATACAACTGAGGTATATTCACGTGAGGCAGATATATCTATAACACAGGCACAATACGTCCACAGGGTGGAGCTGCAACCTAGCCTAAACCACCCTGTAACATCTCCCTTCCTTTTGTTAAGTAACAACACAGGATCAATACTGCCATTAAACTGTTGACCTTCAATCAGAACATTAATCAAATGATTTCAACCACAAATAGTGCACATAGCAGAGACACTTCAATAATAGTCGGATCCGAACACATCAGCAATAAACTCAGAACAATCAATCACATTTGTTTTACAATCTCTCCACTTTTTTTTTCAATCTTTATCTTCCATGTGTGTTTGAGTGTGCACAGTCCAAGTGTGTGTGTGTGTGTGTGTGTGTGTGTGTATGTGTGCGTGACCTAGAGGTCAAGTCTGTCAGGAGGTCTAATCAGCCGTCCGCTCCGGGAGATGGCCCGGCCCTGTAACTCACGGCATGGTGTATCTCCAGTCTGCGGGGAAGAGCGCGACGACCCCGGGGGTGATGGCCTTGGAGACTCCTCGGGGACGCCGACGACCTCTCTGGCGCTCCCCCCCACTCGCAGGCTGCTCCGGGGCCGATTCTGGGAGAACTGACGGCTGGAGAAGGGCCGCCTCTGCTGGTCGAAGATCAACCCTGTTGCGCCGATACGTGGTCCCCTCCACACCGACCAGATAGGACCGGAGTCCCAACTGCTGAAGGCACACATCTCTCCTCCATCGGCCCGTCCTGTCTCCTGGGAGTGGCTTCATCCGTATGGGGTGGCCGACGTTCAGCTCCGGCAGATCCTTGGCTGATCTGTCATATGTCAGCTTTGCTGCTTGATGTTTCATTTTCAGCTTGTCAGGAACACCCATGACGACCTGAGGCACCAGTAGCTGGTCGGCCACAGGGAGAAGGGTTCTCAGTCTCCGCGACATAAGCCGCTGTGCTGGGCTGCAATGCATACCCTCAGTGGGCGTATTTCTCCAATGCAATATGGCCCTCCAGGGGTCCTCTTTGGCACGGTCTGCCCTTCTGCACAGGCTCTTTACAATGTTCACTGCTGACTCCGCTTTGCCGTTAGCCTTTGGGTGCCTCGGTGAGGACATGACATGCTCAAAACCCCACTCTCTCGCAAACGCCCGGAACTCTCCACCGGCAAACTGGCCTCCACCATCAGAAATGGCCCTGTCTGGGACACCATAGCGTGCAAACTGTGCCTTGCATCTACGGATTGTGGTGTCCGCTGATAGGTCAGGGAGGAGGTCGATCTCCCAAAAGTCAGAATAATGGTCCACCACGAGTAAGAAGTTCTGTGCTGCGTAGCTGTACATATCCATGCTTACTAGCTGCCAGGGGCGTGTGGGGAGCGGGTGTGACATCATAGTCTCTTTCTGTTGTTCGTGTGCATACTCATTGCACACAGAGCACTTTTGCACATAATCCTTGACTTCCCCTTGCATACCGGGCCAGTAAAGTGTATCACGGGCCTGCCTGTAGCACGCCTCGCCCCCCACGTGGTTGTAGTGGATCCGTCTCAGCATTTCCGGGCGCATAGCTTTTGGAATGATGACGCGCTGACTCCTGAAGAGCACGCCATTCTGGGCACTTATCTCATCTCTGCTGGCCCAGTAGTCCCTGACGGCTACAAGGGTCTCCTCTTGGTGTCCTGGCCATCCCTCCAGCACGACAGACTTAAGTGTTTGAAGACACACATCCTCCTCAGTGTGTGTCCGAATCTGTTTCAGGTGTTGGCTGCTGACATTTAAATAGTCTGCCTGCTGAATGGCCGCCGTGTCACCCTGCTCCTGCTGCATGCTGCAGACCATTTCACGTTGGTACAGTGTGTCTGTTCTCTGAAGTGTGAGGAGCATGCTCTGAAGGCGCTTTGGCGCACTGAGGAGGGGCTTGGTGAAGATGGACACCAGCGGGCGGTGGTCGGTCTCTGCAGTCACATCACCCCTCCCATATAGATAGTAGTGGAAGCGTTGGCAGGCAAATACAATACTCAGGCACTCCTTTTCAATCTGTGCGTAATTTTGCTCTGTTTGGGTCAATGCCCGGGAGGCGAATGCGACAGGCTGTCCCCCTTGAAGCAAGCAGCAGCCCAGACCCGCCTGACTGGAGTCGCTCTGTACGGTGACTGGCTTGCGGACGTCATAGTACCTTAGGACTGGCACCGCCGTGACCAGTGCCTTGATTTCCTTCATCGCGGCATCATGTTTGGGCAGCCAGTGCCACATCACATCCTTGTCCAGCAGTCTCCTCAGCGGCTCACATACCGCTGACAAGCGTGGCATGAATCTGGACAGATAGTTCACAAATCCGACACACCGCTGGACCCCTTTTGCATCTGTGGGGTTTGGCATGTCCAGAACCGGAACTGCAGCTTTTTCAGGCCCAGTCTCAGCTTTACTTCCCTGCATCTGTCCATCAGAGCGATGAGGTTTGTGTCATGGTCGCGATTGGCCTCATCCTCTGTGTCCCCACAGCCGACTATAAGGATGTCATCGGCAATGGGCTCAATCCCTGTCAAGCCGGCCAGCAGCTCATGCTGCTTCCTTTGATACAGCTCCGGGGCAACTGACACACCGAAAGGGAGTTTCAGCCAGCGCTTCCTACCCCACGGTGTCCAGAATGTTGTCATCAGGCTACTTTCTTCATCCAAGCGGCACTGCAGGAATGCATCACGTGCATCCACCAGGGTGAATATACGTGCCTTTGGCAGCTTATACAACACGTCATCTAAAGTGGGCATAAGGTAGTGGGACCGTTTCAGAGCACGGTTGAGAGGCTTCGGGTCAATGCATAGTCTCAATTTGTCTGGCTTTTTCACTATGACTAGATTGCTAATCCAGTCCGTGGGTTGAGTGACTGTGGTCAAGTGTCCCTCCTCTTCATATCGATCAAGCTGAGCCTTAACAGCTGCCTTGAGGGCCACTGGAACATTCCTGGGAGCACACTGCACCGGTGCCACAGTGCTGTCCAGCTCAAAGTGAATATCACCGGGCAGAGACTCAACAGGGCTGGTGTACACATCGTGGTAGGTGCTGACCAGACACTCCTTGGTCAGGTCTCCCTTCCTGCAGTGCTCCACCTTATTCAGCTCCTCAGGAATGGTGAAGCGTATCAGACCAAGTCTCTCACATGTCTCACCCGAAAGCAAGGGCCTCTGGCCAGTATGCACAATCTCAAAGTCCAGTCTGTGCGTCTTACCCCTAATGACGCATTGTGTGCTGTACACACCTAGTGAGCTCATCCACTCACTGTTGTATAGTTTTAATCTGGTGAGACTCTTCAGAAGAGGGGTTCTAGGCGCCAGTCTCGTCGTGTCCTTGATGCTCATCACATTGCAAGTGGCTCCAGAGTCGAGCTGGCACCTCTGAACCCCACTTTGCAGTGGCAGGTTGACAAACCACTTTTTACCTCGAGTGTTCACAGCCCCCACGCTCTCCGGTGTGTACACGTCTCTCTCATCGCTGTCCTGCAGTTCCCCTGGCAACGGGTCATCCACAGCATTCAACTGACGTGCCTGCTGGCCTCTTTTCATGCATACTTTTGCAAAATGGTTAGCAGTGCCACACGAGCGGCACGATTTACCAAAAGCAGGGCACAGGTCCCGCCCACGCTTGTGTCGTGTGCCACAGTACTTGCATTCGCCAGCGTCTCTCATGCTCTGTGGTTGTGCAGATGTGTTGGTGGACTCGGATGGCCTGCTGCCAGACCTCCGTCCATATCGCTGTCCTTGTGTGGCATTAATGCTGTCCCCAGGTCCAGAGCTGCCCAGTGACATGGTTTTTAACTTGCTGTCCATGACCTCGGCTGCACGGCAAATTTTAATGGCCTCGTCCAATTTAAGGTCCTTTTCCCTTAGTAAGCGACGTCTAGCACCCTCGTCAGTTATCCCGAGAACAAGCCTGTCCCTTATGAGTTCATCTTTTATAGCTCCATATTCACAAGAGGCAGCCTTTTCCCTCAGCCTGGTAGCAAACGCATCCAAGAGCTCTCCATCCTCTTGTTTAAGGTTGCCAAAAACGTACTTCTCAAAGATTACGTTCTTTGCGGGTGTGAAGTATTGCTCCAGTCCCACCAGTATAGCACCCGCATCTTTTTGTTGGTCCGCGGTGAGTCCCAGGTTGTGTTTGTAAACATGTTGGCAGTCGTTCCCCATTAGCCTCCTGAGCGCAGCTGCTTATACCGGCTTTACGTTCTTGCTGAGCCCGGTCGCAAGCAGATAATCCTCACATTCTGCTCGAAAGCTCACCCAGTTGCCGTGGATGTCCCCCGCCATCTTCATAGGCTCCGGAGGTGGGATGCTGGATGCCATTGTTCCAACGTGACGCTAATGCTAACAGGCTAACTGAAACTGCTAAACCTCACCAAAACAAATAAACGCACTCTGTCTCAGCGACGGACAGTAGCATGCGATCTCCAGCTGGGTCCTATTTGAGCTTCTGACACCATGTTTGTAGATGTATAGTGCATTCATGAATAAGGCAACTCAGGCTGTGTCTCAACGCCGTGTATTCACATTAAGCAGGCAATCATAAAACTGAGGTATATTCACATGAGGCAGATATATATATATAACACAGGCACAATACGTCCACAGGGTGGAGCTGCAACCTAGCCTAAACCACCCTTTAACAGCTTTGCCCGTCGTCGAAAGCGCTTTCGGCGAGGCAGGATGCAGGGCAACCGGCGCAGGTAGGTGGGAATATCTGACAGTAGAGCGATTTATGGTTGCCAGATGTAGGGTTGGGCAGCAATATCAACTCCAGTGAGGGTCTGAGGTGGAGGAGAGCTTGGCGATCGTAGACGAGCAGAGCAGAGACATTCTGACATACATACAACAAAAACAGGATCGCTAAAGGTAGAGAGCTGAGGGAGCGGCGAGCCGACACAGACGCCATCTTCCCACACACTGGTCACAGCTGTACGGTACTTTGCTTGGCGTCCTCATCTTTTCTAACCTTAACTAGCCATAGAAACAATTTGTTAGGAACTGTTATTCAGTTTTAATAAGTTTCAGACAGGAAAGTAACCATTCCTGTGATTAGTTTATCTAAAAACATGAGAGCGGCTTGTCGGCAACAGCAAGGTCATGTAAGCTTAACCATAAGGTATTTTTTTTGCCTGTTTTAATTACTATCTCTCTTCTTTTCGATTCATTAATCGATGTGTTTTGGTGTTCTTATTATATATGTTATTTGTTAAGTGTTTTTCATTCACCCACTGTGCCTGAAGTCCACAAACACAGAGCCATTGAGGATGATGTGTGCAAGAAAAATAGATAAAAAGGACACCCTATTAGTCAGGATTCGGGAATATTAGGACTCAAATGCAATTTAAAAAGGGAAGCGGGTTTCAAAACAAAAGCGAGCTTTATTTTAACAAAGCTGATGACATGAAAAAACAAGACAAAAACAATGAATCGTGAACAGGTAGCACAAGGTAAGTGACGAACATGGAGGGTGAGAAAAGACAACGAACCGACATGGAGCACAGGGGAAGACAAGACTAAGGCCCAATCCCAAACCGCCCCCTACACCCTACCCCTACACCCCCCGTTTGCGCGTGCGGAGGGTCCGCCAAGTGCTGTTCCAAAGCAACGAGTGTGGAGCGGTGTGGAGGGGGAGTGGGCTATCAAGCCCTCAAACAGCGAGTCTGCAGCGATGCTGACTGGAGACCGGTCTCCACCTGACCGGAGTCACGCTGTGTGTGTCCGTCAGGAAACAAGCTGTTTACAAGTAGTTCCAGCAAACATCCACTGATAAACTGCGATGTTAACAACCTCATGATAACCTCATATGTTTTTAACTTAGGATCAAAACTGGGTTTAGTTTAGAAAAAGGTAAATGTGTACATTTTATTATAAAGTTGTGTATATTTACAGACTGTTGCAAAAACTAAGAAGCTTATAAACATCAGGTTTAAAACTAAAAGAGTTTTACAAAAAAGTAACACAATTAAAGATGTTTGGAGTTTTATTTGAGTTATTAATTTACATTTTTTGTCAAAGAGATGCTGATTTCAAACCGTTGTTACATACAGTTACGGCATTTCCTGTTTCTCCCGGAGAGAGGGGAGGCCGTCCCAAAGCTTGCCGCTGTATTTATACCCTTAACCCTAATGGAGGGAACTTCATTCAGCTGCGAGTGTGGCTACAGACGGAGTTCACTCCGTCATGGAGGGGTAGGGTCGAGGGGTGATTTGGGATTGGGCCTAAATATACAGAAGGCCGGGAAATCACAGGACAAGACACAGCTGGGCAGGGGAGGTAGAAACACAAGGGCAACAGGTGAACACAATCAGACACAGGAGGGCAAACACAGGAAGGAAGACAAGACACAGGGAGAACATAATTTCAACATAAAACCATGACAAGACAGACAAAACTAAAATGGTGACACTATTGGCATTTGCTTCACAGACTGAAGGAAATGTAACTCTTATTCTTCATGAAACTGTGTGGCCTTTTCTTATAGGCTCTTGTCACCTTTTCAGTTAGCCTATTCCTTAATTTCTAGTATTTCCTTTTTATATTTTCAGCATTAAGCAGATAATTTATTCATAATTTTCTTTAGTTTATGAGCAGAAACAACCTTATAAGGTGGCATGCTAAATACTATATACTAAATCGTATATAAACTGTTTGCGCTTATTGAGAAGCCGCAGTGTTTATGTCTCAAATATGTATGCTAGTATGGTTGTTCACAAACTCCAATAGGAAGACTTTCTTAATATGTCTACAGTATTCACACTGGATGTGGGGACAATAAGGAATATTTACACTTTACTATCATTTTTTGGGACACATTTTCAAGAGATATGGTATGGCATATATGGTTTTACCAAGATCTTTTTTTTAAGTTTAAATATCTGCTCAAGGTGTGATTAAAGTTGTAAGAGTCTGTCCTTAAGGCATCCTAAACGGTGCTAACTCCAGCCAGTGGTAATGTCCCCCATTCCCCACATGATGGCAGGCTTGACTGTAGTTTGCAACACAACGTGACACGCAGCCTCTCGCCACCTCATCATTTATTGTGCTTGAGACAGTCCAAGATTGATGTTAGGGTATAACTTTACATACATCTTTGTTCACAATTCCAACACATTACTTCAATTGACCACAGACTGAAATAAGGTATGTGGTTAAGCTAAAAAGATATTCATGATTTGTTCTACTAAATGTAACAACATCACGCAAAACCCAAGTACGCCTTTAGCTTAGTGGTGTTGATCTGAAGTCATGTGACCCTGATGTTGTTCTTTTATAGCCTATTAGCAGGGGTGCACCTAACCTTTTTGCCCTGGTTCTCAAATGAGCACCTGGAGATGTTGCTTGGTGCTCATCCTTAAAATGAAATAAACCGTAACTTTTGAGGGGGTCTTGACTTTATTTGCCAGACACACGGCACTGAACACACATGCAGAGGTGAACACAGAACACACATGCAGAGGTGAACACAAGACAACATTAGCACGACCAGTAATCCTACAAGCTGTCATCACTACCCTCCTGACTGTTCTCCTGACTGTTCTCCTCTCTGTCAGACATGGTAGCTGATGATGTAAGCCTACTACTTTCTCTCTGTCTTCCTCTCTGTTCTCCTCACTGTCTTCCTCTCTGTCAGACATGGTAGCTGATGATGTAGGCCTACTTCTTTCTCTCTGGTTGAGTCTGCGATTAGCTGCTTGCATCCACAAGTCAACAGCTGGTTTTGGGTCGAAAGTCTCTGTTGTCATCTTAGACAAGTGGATGTAATCAAATAAGGAAATCATTTACCGAGGAGGGGGGGGGGCACACACTGCCGTCAACAACCAACACACCAACGCAACTTCAATTTAAAAAAACATGCTGTGAAGTCTATTGTCTTTCACAGACATTGCAGAGGTGTAGTGATATTGTATAGGCACCTATGACCTGTACATACATGCATGGTTGTGGCAAGACCACCAAAACAGAAACATATGGACATAGGCCACCATATAAAAAGTGTGCAAATATATTTATTATCCTATCCATGTGAACATGTTTTAGGTGGGGGTGGACCTAACCTCCTCTAGGAGGGTCTGGGGGCATGCTCCCCCGGGAAGATTATTTTTAAAATATTGAAGTTAAATGCATCAATCTGATGCACTTTGAGAACAAAATGAAGAGAGCTATGGATACATCTCTCAACATCCATATGAAACAGAACTGTACACAGATTTACTTTTTCTTTATGGATATTTTACTAATCACTCCCCTTTTAAACTGTATTCTTGTGTTACTGTCCTATAGTATTTCATACCCGTTTTTCATTTATTCTCTTAATAACTATATGATCATATAAAGGTAGCCTATTCCTCGCAAATACTTGTTTACATAAATGGTGACCAAACCGTTTGAGACCCACTGAGATAAGTTAAGTTAACCTACACCAGGGGTCGGCAATAGGCGGACCGCGGTCCGGATCCGGACCCAGACGCCGACCAATACGGACCCGGAGCTATAATCAATACATTAGAGCAGGGGTGCCCAACCAGTCGATCGCGGGCAGATTCCCAGTCGATCGCGAGATGTGTCTAAAAATAGAACAACAATATTCTGTTTTATCGTTAATGTCCTATAACATAATCTTCCTGTGCCAGAATAATGCACTTGAACGCATCAAAGCTTTGTGATTGGCCGGCGTGACCCCATGTGTCGGGGCGTGGCTGGTGGGCAGTGGGCAGTGCACTAGTTCGCTAACGTTGTCGGTGTCAACAGGAGTGACAGTCCGCACACACACAAGACCGCAGTCATGGCAGAAGCAACCCATATATAATTTGCACTCCTAGTGGGAGGATGATTATTTTTGTATCTATTACAATTCAAAGTTCATCTGTCTCATCTGCAATGTGAGCGTGGCTTTATCGAAGAAGGGTAATTTAGGAGCGGCATTTCAAAACAGTGCATAAACGCTACGAGACGGAATTCCCTCCTAATTCTGTCCTACGCTCCAAAAGGGGAGGGGCCTGAAAGGACAGCTAAATGCACAGCAGTCCATTTTCACCAGGCCAACAACAAGAGCAAGGCTGCTCCAGAGCATCTTATCGTGTCAGTCACGTTCTTGAGAAACACATGAAGTCTTTCAAAGACGGCGAAGTTGTGAAAGAAGCATTCCTGGAGGCTGCCGATGCGTAATAAAAATAACAGTAGCATTTCAACAGGTTTTTGATATAATAAAAACTCAAGTTAGATACCGTTATTAATCAGCTGTGAGTTTGACTTTGTTTGAACTTATTCATTATAATTATTGGACAAAATGGTAAAAGAATACAAACTTAAATTGATTATAGTCTATTATCAATTCAGGTTAAGAAACTAGTGTTGCTTGCATCCTATTTTAAAGGCATTTATTTTTATAATCTACTAAAATGCAACAAAAAAGGGTTTGATTCTATTAATTTTGTCTTTTTTATTACACTTTGGCAGCAGATTCCTGTGTAGCTTCAGATCTGAGTTGTCTTATTAGTAAGCCTCATTTATACTTTTGTAGCAACACTATTTTTATATAATGGCAAAGAAAGGGTTCAGAATATTTTCTTTTTTTCCTGTGTCATGTGTGGCAGCACTGTTCAATGTTTCTTGAAAACATTAGGCCTACCCACTGTAGTATGTGACGTGTGAATACACTCCAACTCTGTATCAACAACACTGTTGGGTAAATTCAGTAAAATACTTGTATGTATACTTGTGTGTATACTTGTTTTCGGCGCCTCCCGCTTTTTTAACGCTGATTTGGGTGACTTGTGTAATTCGTCGAGAACCGAAGAGTTTTCGTTTTGGGGGTGGGGGGGGGGAGGGAGTCCCACTTCAAAAAAGAAGAAGAAATCTAGACCGCAAAAATAATTAAACAAGCGAGGAGCTGTTTTTCCTGGCCAAGGACAGGTTCATGAACACAACACGAGCGTAACGTGTCTTCACTTGGTATATGTCTCGTCTGAAAGGAGTGCTGAGCACCGGAACGCCCTCCAGCCCTTAAAATATTTCAATACCCATAAGGAGCCGTACACATGCCGCAGTGTTTGCGTGGCTGTGTCTTTAGTTGTAAGCACAGTGGTGATCTGTTGTTATTAGCATCTGGTTAGCTAGCTATGCTAACGAATTTAAAGAGCTTTTCTACAACCAGGTGGAAGAGAGCTATCTCCTGAGAGGCTCAAATAACCTCAGCTCAGTGAGGTTAAGGCACGCCTTGATATGATCATTATAGTTATTAATGAGACTAAATGAAAAACAGGTATAAAATACGATATGACAGCAACAAAAAAGTTGTTAAAAATAACAAGAATAGAGTTTAAAAGGGGAGTGATTTGTAAAATATCCAAAAAGGAAAATATGCTACAGTTCTGTTTCATATGGGTGTTGAGAGATGTATCCATAGATCTCTTAATGTTGCTCTCAAAGTGCTCCACATTGATGCATTTAACTTCAATATTTAAACATTACACATATCCACAGTATTTAAGTAATGTTAATTGACAATAAATATTGTTGTTTTTGAATTGTACTTTCTTTATTTGATTGGCAGTCAGTTGTTGATTACCTGCAGACGTTGATAAAGCTACAGGTCACTTCAATATATATCACACTAATTAATGAAGCAACTTAGACATTTTGATGTTCTGGACCTTTGCATGGGGAGATTTTCTCTAACTGGACCTCGTTGAATTTTAGTTGAAGACCCCTGACCTACACTAAAGTTAACTATCTAAATACTGAGAGAGTCCTTACCTCACTGAGCTGACGTTATAAGATCCTCTCAGTCTGACAGGAGAGGACTCTCCTCCATCTTGGTGTAGAAACAGCCCTTTATATCCGTTAGCATAGCTAGCTAACCAGATGCTAACAACAACATTCCACGTTACCACTTGCGCACTCACAAAATGCGCTCGTGCCACACACAGAGAGCCGAGCTTGAATGAAACACAGAGACCCAGAAGTAGGCTACTTGTACTGTACTGTATATCATATTATTTTCGATGGCTTTTACTGTATAATCAGTGTAACAGATGAACAGATCGTCTCTGGGCTTTCATCTAAACACACAGCCACGTAATGATAACAAAACAAAAGTCAGGGGTCATTGGTCAAGCAACACACCAATCAGAGAGCAGCAGTGAGCACATCTCCGGCTGTTTCATATTTGTATTATTTATTTCTGATGTATTTCACACAAAAAACCTTTAGTGGAAACGTTTTCACTTATATGATTAAAAGAAAAAAACGGCAAAGTGGCAAGACTTGCCCGCCCTGCGTTGGGGGGTCACAGTGACTCATTTGGGGGGGCATGGCCCGCGAATGACCCCCCATGACACCGACCCTGACCCGGTGCTCCTTTTTTTAGCGGAAGTGCGCATACCACCCAACTTTATTCACCACCAGAACAGAGGGATTCTACCTGGTCATTAATATGTATCATTCAACAGATAAAAAGGTGCGAGATTTGTGATATGTATGCTACGAACAATTTACATTTTTAATACAGTGAGCATTTCTAACAGACTGTTTCAGACATTCTATCTATTAGCATATCTCAACAGGAGGGGCTGCTGGCGAGCAGTATTATTTCATAAAACATGCTGTACCTGAATGTCTTACATATGATTTTCATAATGGTTTATTACACATAAAACATTCAACTCTTGCATCAGGACGCTCGTCGTTTCTACCCAAGCCCTCATAAGATATAACCAGAACAAATACCTTCTTTTTAATGTCTGGGTCAGCCTAACATTAATAATCATCACTGCATGGCTCCTTTTCATTAAATGTGTCAGTTAACACTCTATTGGGAAATTCAGAAGCTTTTACGTGTAGTAAAAAAGGCGTTTGTAAACCAGGGGCTAAATGAGACTACTAAAAATCATCGTGCTAAATACCTCTGTGCCAACGTTTGTTTTTTGACTTCTTCTTATCAGGCCACCTGATACTCCCAATATGTTAAAGTGACGTCTGCCAGGGTAGAATGAACGGCGAAAGCTGCTCAGTCTGTAGGGAATTGGCTCTGGAATGGAAAGGGTCAACAGTTAAAGTCCCAATCGGACCAAAGAGTGTGGACTGGTAGCCGGAGAGGTGCCAGTCCAGAGGTGTCCTTGAGCAAGGCACCAAACTCCAACTGATCGTGGGCTTCGGAACAGTGGCAGCCTCTTTGCTCTGCCACGTCTTCATTAGTGCATGTCTTATAGGTACAGTTTGAGTCTAATTTTAAAATAACCGCATTGTGAAGAACAGAATTTTCCCTGGGTGTTTTATAAAGGTGATCTTAATCTTACAATCAAATGGAGATGAAGAACGATAACGGGACAGTTTGGACCTTTGGCAGAAGCAAGATGATGGTTTACAGAGGTTTTAAAAACTCAGGTTGGTTGAACTGAAAGCTGATATAAGCTGAGTCTGAAGCGGGAACAATTGAGAGAGGAAAAAGCAGAGGTGGGAGAAGTACTCAGATCTTGTATTTGAGTAAAAGTAGAAGTACCAGAGTTTAGAAATAGTCCTAAAAATGTTACTAAAGTAAAAGTATTATCATCAAAATATAGTGAAAGTGGCGACAGTAAAAGTAGTCGTTGTGCAGATTGGTCCATTTCAGAATAATGTATATGATATGTTTTATAATGATTGATCATGAAAGTGCAGCTAGTCTGAAGTACTTTGTAGACTGCAGGGTAGCTGGTGGATTTACTCCAGGTGGAACTAAAGTCTGATTCAACACTTGATTATATTTCACATCATTCATCCACATCCGTGAAGTAACTAAAGGTATTAAATACATGTGGTGGAGGAAAAGTACACCATGTACCTCTGAACTGTAGTGGAGTAGAAGTACAAACTAGCAAAACATTTAAATACTCAAGTCCTGCTCCTCACTCTTCTTTGTGTGTGTGTGTATTCTTCATTCATCCTTTTTTTAATCATGTAGTCTTACTGAGCTCAAGATCTCTGTTTCCAACGACATGAAAAAGGAAAAAGTTCATAAAAACGTCAAAGAAAATCCTCGCCACAGTTCAGTCACACAGACAGCAACAGACAGGGATTATTCAGAGCAATTGCAAGTGTCTGGAAAATGTGATGCAATATTGCTTCTTTACAAATAATTAAAGGAGACAAGTAGCTTTAATTTCTTTACCGTCCATTGCTGGAGGGAAGGCTTCAACATAAGAAGCCTTATATATGAAACACCCTTGTCAGGTACAGTGCTTATCTATATGTGAAACAGAATACTTTAATATCCATCCAGATACAGCAGTGGGCTCTGTGGCACCTCCTGTCACACTGTGCTGTTACAGTGACGTTTACTTGAATACCTTTTAAAGGGGCCCTATTATGCTCATTTTCAGGTTGTATTGTGTGCCTCTACTCCCTCTGGAACAAAGGAATTTGAGCCTTTGCAGGCCATTTACATGCACACAAACCTATAGAACAACTACATGGAATAGAAACCCCCCCACAAATATAAAGGCCCCTTTAATAGACCAGTGTGAGCTCAGGGAAGTGAGCGTTACATATAATGCTTTGCTCTGGACAGATTTTTTCCCCAGCTTGCCACTGATGTTTTCCACTTTAGCACAGATCACAGTTTTAAACACCAGCAGTGGAGTGGGAGGAGATTTTGGGTACAATTTCAGAAAGTGTTTCTTACACTGTAGGAAAAGTGATGATCGTTGTGATGTGGGTGTGAATGAGACATGTTACAGATCATTACTGGTAACCTCGTGGTGGTACCAAGAGGCAAACTCTGGGGAAGAGCCGGGAAGCCAATACGGAAGTGCCACACACTGCAGTTCATATATTGGCCGATAGGCGATGGCTGCAGAAAGGAGCAATTTCCATAGACCCCCATGTTAAAATGCCCAACTTTACAGCAGAAAAAAACATGTTTCTACCCATGGCTCCATACATTTTATTATCGATATAGTTAGATTCCATCTTCATGATTATGGATCTGTGAGTGAATTATTTTCTAACGCGACCCTTTTATTTATATTAGGTCTTAAAGTGTGTGCATAAATTAGGGTGTGGTCACATTGAGTGACGGCTCTGTCAAGTGCCTGCCGCTGTTAGCTTCTTGTCTCTCTGCTAGCTGCTCCGTGAAGCTAGCTACAGGGACTCTGCCTGCTCAGCTCATCCAGGAAACGCAACTTGTAGCCGGCCGTGATTGTTTGTTCTTCATGCTTATATATCGGACTATTGTGACTCGCTCTGCGGTTAAAACAGACGGTGCATGAATGCGGTAAGTAAAATTCGAGTGCTTTATTTATGTGTTAATGATTTTAATCAGCTACGTAATGAATAGTAAGGCTTGGGTTAGCATGTAAGCTAGTGGTAGCTACATCGGTGCTAACGATGCTAATCGTAGCCTCCAACTTAAAATCATAGACTGTATATATCAAGGTTAAAACGAAATAGACAAGTGTTAAGTGGGATAATACTGTTGAACAAACGGCTTCTGTTTGAGGTTGATAAAATAAGGTTACATCCTTGTAACTTAGAGATATTTTATTATGTAGGAGGAACTGTATGCATCTAAGGTTAATTTAAATTGGCTATTCTCAAGTATGTAGTGTATGTAGAAGTAGTGTATGTGAAATCAAGCTCACAATAAGATGTGTGTATATTACAATTATTAATGTCATATTTCAAGATGATTACTTAGATATTACAATATGGTTGATTGAGCTGGAGTTCATTATTGAGCTTACACGTTAACGTCACAGTCATCTGAAGAACGAACCCAAACCTTGTTGTTTTTATTAATTGCATTACCAAATGGGTATCAAATAAACAGTAAGCATTGGTAACAACACTTCCAAAGTTACAGTAAAATAAAAATGACCCTGACTCGGACAATACACAATCCAACATGTTCAACAGAAGATAATCAGTAATATTGTTTGTACACATGGTACTTTACATATATATATATACATATCTATATATCTGTTTGTTTAAGGTGTCCAGGTGATGCAGACAGGCTGGACCAGAGAGTGAGAGAGTTGAGGGTTTATTCCATGCAAAAAGTTACATTTAGATATTTAGCAATATCACTTTGTCAGCTCTCTAATTTAATGTATTGAAGGCAAAGATATTTAACACATAGTGAGAACTGCTACTATTTATCTCTCAATATTGTCTGTAAAACGTGGTAAAAGTTATTCTTTCAGTGAGACAACAGAGCAAGCTTCTACAGTTGCACTACGTTTTGAAACAGTTAACTATTATTTTGATAATAACATATATTTCAATGTTGATGAACTTCATACTGTGCATTCATAATCTGATTGCTCACTGTTAAAATAAAATAAAAACATTACAATTACAAAATAATTATATCTACAGCCCCTAAACACACAAACACACCGCTTTCATAAATAACACACTTGTTCTACAATAATATGTTTTATGTTTCCTGTCATTTTTGTTTGGAAAGGACATGCCTGAAAGACACGACATGTTCTCCTTCTCTGAGGGTCAAGAAGAACATCCAAGATGAACATTAAAAGCTGATGTTATGAGATTTTAAGACCAGTACTGTCACAAACGAGCTGAGGACCAAAATGCAGAACACGGGAAACCAGGGATAGTCGGTAACCAGCTTTATTGATGGCAGTAGGCTGGTAGAAGACAACACGGCAGATAGTAGGCAAAGGGCTGGTCGGGGACAGGCGAGGGTTCCAGGAGAAAGCAGGACGGGAGTCGCAGGTACAGAACTGGTCAGGGAGCAGGCGAGGCAGGCTGGTCAGGGACAGGCAGGGTCAAAACCGGGAGAGCAATCAATCAATCAATGTTTATTTATATAGCCCAATATCACAAATGTTACATTTGTCTCAGTGGTCTTCACAGTGTGTACAGAATATCAGTATGACAATACGACACCCTCTGTCCTTAGACCCTCTGTCCTTAGACCCTCACATCGTACAAGGAAAAACTTCCAAAGAAAACCCAGTTTAAAGGGAAAAATGGGAGAAACCTCAGGGAGAGCAACAGAGGAGGGATCCCTCTCCCAGGACGGACAGACGTGCAATAGATGCCGTGTGTAAATTGAAAAGATAATACATTTGCAACATAGGTAGTCCAAATGTTTGGAAATGCATGTGTGTATAATAGGAAGATGAATCCACGAGGATATCCATCCAGGACCGATGATCCAGGACCACAGCCACGACTCAAGATCCAGCGCTCGCGATCCAGGACACAAGACCGCAGGATCATCCATGACTCCGGATCCCAGCATATATAGACCCGAAAAAGAAAGACATTTGGGGAAGCTGGGTTAATCGGAACATGAGAGTACACGGGTATAGACAATCTGAAGGGTAATGCGGGAAAGACTGGCATGCTGCAAAGTACGATCTGGCACTGAGGTGAAAGTGAAGTGGGCCTAAATACTAATGGAGCTGATGGGTGCAACTGAGTGAGAGAGAGACAGGGTGTGACTACCAGGTGACTAAGGAAAGTTAATGCAGAAAATAGGTGAGTGAGAAAGCAACTGTGACAGAACCCCCCCCTTAATGGATGGCTCCTGACGTCTAAGAAAATTCTAGGAGAAAAAAAAATATATATATATATATATATATAAGAAGAATAGACAAAAACCCTACAGACAGGTGGAAGGTGGAGGTATGGGGAAAGGCTAATACTCATCTGAGAATGCTCTCTCGGTTTCTCCCTCCTGGAAATTCTCGTCCCCCTCGACTGATGACGCTTCCCCCTCATCCTCGACGAAGCCTCTGGTCTGTAGCGGACGAGTGCCCCCTGGCTTAACGCCTGGTTGAGCGTGGGTCCTAGAAGGCTGCTCCGGGTAACGCAGGTGGATTCTTAGTAATTCTGTCTCGGATGAGTTGAGGGTTGAGGATATGACGAGCAGGAATCCACTGCCTTTCCTCGGGACCATAGCCCTCCCAGTCCACCAAATATTGAACCCCTCTTCCTCTGCGACGGGAACGGAGTAGACGACGAAGGGTGTAGGTAGGGCCCCCATCGATCATCCTAGGGGGTGGTGGTGGAGGGGCGGCGGGAATCATAGGACTCTCTCGGACAGGTTTAATCCTAGAAACGTGGAAGGTGGGATGGATCTTCATGTTCCGGGGCAAACCCAGTCGAACTGCTGCAGGGTTAATGACCTTGACAATCTCGAAAGGTCCAATAAACCTGGGTGCTAACTTCTTAGACTCCACCCGAAGGGGAATGTTCTGAGTGGAAAGCCACACCCTCTGGCCTACCTGGTACACAGGTGCCTTGGTGCGTCGGCGGTTCGCTGCTGTGGCGTACCGGTTAGCAGACTGAAGCAGAGTTGTTCGAGCCCGCCTCCAAGTCCTCCGACAACGTCTGATGAAAGCCTGGACAGATGGGCAGGTAACCTCCCTCTCCAATGCAGAGAACAATGGGGGTTGAAAACCATATGCACACTGAAAAGGGGAAAGACCAGTAGCGGAATTGATGAGGGTGTTGTGGGCATACTCCACCCATAGGAGTTGTTTTGACCAGGTTGTGGGATGATCGGAAGCCATGCAGCGGAGAGTGGTCTCCATCTCCTGATTCTTCCGTTCGGTCTGGCCATTGTCCTATGGGTGGAACCCGGAGGTGAGACTGACCGTCGCCCCGATCAGTTCACAAAACTCCCTCCAAAACACAGAGGTGAACTGGGGCCCCCGGTCGGAAACCACATCAGTCGCCAGTCCGTGAATGCGAAAAACGTGGATAAGAATCAGTTCTGCCGTCTCCTTAGCTGACGGGATCTTAGGCAGGGGTACGAAATGAGCCATCTTACTAAACCGATCTACCACCGTCAAGATGGCAGTATGTCCGTGGGACCGTGGTAGACCAGTCACAAAGTCCAATGAAATATGTGACCAAGGGCGACGTGGGACCGGTAATGGATGAAGGAGTCCCGCTGGTGCTTGGTGAGATGGTTTGTGCCGATTGCACACAGGACAGGCGTTCACAAACTCCCGGGTGTCAGCCTCCAGCGTGGCCCACCAGAACCGTTCTATAACCCTCCCCTTGGTACGTTGAATTCCAGTGTGGCAGGAAAGTCTGGAGCTGTGAGCCCACTGAAGCACCTCAGCCCTCAAAACCTGAGGCACAAACAAACGGTTGAGAGGACAAGAACTTGGACCGGGTTGGTCCACCAAAGCGGTCTTAACCCTCTCCTCAATCTCCCAAGTGAGGACGCCGATCACCCGAGGAGCAGGAAGAATAGTGTCCGGAATACCCCAGCTGTCTCCCCCCCTCTCGAACTGCCGGGACAAAGCGTCGGCCTTAACGTTGCGGGAGCCCGGGTGGTAGGAGAGGAACAAATTAAACCGGGTAAAAAATAACGACCACCTGGCTTGCCGGGAATTCAGTCTTTGGGCCGACCTGATGTATTCCAGGTTCTTATGGTCGGTCCAAACCTGAAATGGTTGTTCCGTCCCCTCAAGCCAGTGTCACCACTCCTCCAACGCCAACTTGACTGCTAGAAGCTCCCGATTCCCCACGTCATAGTTCCTCTCCGCCGGACTCAATCTCCTCGAAAAGAAAGCACAGGGGTGGAGCTTCTGGTTCTCACCAGAACGTTGCAACAGGATGGCCCCCACCCCAATGTCAGAAGCATCCACCTCCACCACCAACTGACCAGCAGGATCCGGTACCTGCAGGATAGGAGCCGATGTAAACCGGCCCTTGAGGTCCTGAAAAGCCTCCTCGGCTGCAGGGGACCATCGGAACGTCACCTTGGACGAGGTCAGGGTGGTGAGCGGGGCGGCTACGGTGCTGTAGGCACGGATGAACCGTCTGTAAAAGTTGGCGAATCCCAGGAAACGCTGCAGCTCCTTCCGGGAACCAGGGACCCGCCACGAAGTAACCGCTGAAACCTTAGAAGGATCCATCTCCACACTTCCTTGACCCACGATGTAACCGAGAAAGGCGACAGAAGAAGTGGGAAACTCGCACTTCTCCGTCTCGACGAACAGCGAGTTCTCCAGAAGTCTCTGGAGGACTGTCTGGACATGATGGACGTGTTCTTTGAGGTTCCTTGAAAAGATCAAAATGTCATCCAGATAAACAAAAACATAACGATCCCGATAATGTCCCGAAGTACGTCGTTCACCAATGCTTGGAAAACTGCAGGGGCATTGGTAAGTCCAAATGGCATCACCAGGTACTCGTAATGTCCCGAAGAGGTGTTGAAGGCGGTCTTCCATTCGTCCCCCTCACGGATTCGTACCAGGTGATAAGCGTTTCGTAGATCCTGCTTAGTGAAGGTAGTAGCCCCCTGTAGGAACTCGAATGCTGACGAGATGATTGGCAAGGGATAACGATTCTTCACCATGACGTCGTTCAGGCCCCGATAGTCAATGCAAGGTCTCAGGGTCTTGTCCTTCTTCGCCACAAAAAAACCCCCTGCTCCTGCGGGTGATGTGGAAGGACGAATAATTCCTGCAGCCAGAGAGTCATTGATGTAAGTCTCCATGGACTTCCTCTCTGGTGCCGAAAGCGAGTACAACCGGGCCTTGGGTGGAACTGCTCCTGGATGTAGCTCAATGGCGCAGTCATAGGGCCGATGAAGTGGGAGAGATGTCGCCTTAGCCTTGCTAAAAACCTCCTTAAAGTCCAAATATTCTGCCGGAACCCCTGTGACATCCGGAACCAGGTTCATATCCACAGATAGTTGAGGTGCGGAAGCCTGCTTGAGGCAAACCTGATGACAGGAGGAACTCCAACCTAGGATAGACCCAGTTGCCCAGTCAATGTTTGGGTTGTGGCGGCGGAGCCACGGATAGCCCAAAATCAGAGGGATTTGGGGGGACCGTAGCACATGAAACTGGATTGTCTCATGGTGGTTCCCCGACATGAGCATATGTACCGGCGTCGTCTGGTGTGTCACCGTTCCCAGTAGGTGACCATCCAAAGAATTAGCCGGTACCGGCTGGGGCAACCGAACCTGTTGGATGCCCAGCTGTAGTGCGAGCTCCTCGTCAATGATGCTAACATCTGATCCGGAGTCGATAAAAACAGCCAGAGCCTGAGATTTGCCTGTCAGGAGGAGTTGAGCATGGCACAAGGGTCTTAGATTGGGGATCAGCTCAGAGGTTTGGCCCACCAGTATACTCACTCGCGTCTGTTGCTCTCCTCTCCGGGTCTGGATTCGTCTGTCAATCCGAGAGGTGAGCTCAATCAACCCATCCAAGGAAGCAGGGAGATCATAGGAAACCAGCTCATCTCTCATATAATCCGCTAATCCTCTCAGAAATGCGTCACACTGCGCCGGCTCGTTCCAGCTGCTGCGGCGGCTGCTGGTGCGGAAGTCAATAGCGTAATCCACCACTGTGCCGGAACCCTGGCTCAAACTCAGCAGACCCCCGGCAGCGTCGGGACCCAGACGAACGGAACCGAACACCTTCCGCATCTCCGCGGAAAATGCAGCAAAAGAGGCGCAGGCTGGAGTCTGCTGCTCCCACTCCGCAGTTCCCCATAAACGGGCTCTTCCCGTCAGATGATTAACGGTGAAAGCTACACAAGCCGCCTCGGAGGCGAAGGTGTGTGGCTGCAGTGAAAACAATATGGAACAGTTTGTGAGAAAAGGACTGCATCCCTCCGGCTCACCAGCGTAGCGTTCCGGTGTTCCCACACGAGGCTCCGGAGCGAATCCCGTCGGGCCAGGGGCTGGAGCGAGCATCGGAGCTGCGGGCCGAGGGACGGTAGCAGCCATGGTAGCAGTTAGCTGTTGTACGGTGGCGACCATCTGTTGCATCTGGGAGGTAAGGTAATCCAGCATTTGTCCCTGGGTTGAGGTTGCCTGGTGAGTCTCGGTAGCTAAGGTAGCTATCGTGACCTCCTGTCTTTGGATGGCATCCTCAACCCTTTCAAAGCGGTCTCTAGAAGACCCGGTGTTTGCTTGGTCCATTTCTGGCCAGATCGTTCTGTCACAAACGAGCTGAGGACCAAAATGCAGAACACGGGAAACCAGGGATAGTCGGTAACCAGCTTTATTGATGGCAATAGGCTGGTAGAAGACAACACGGCAGATAGTAGGCAAAGGGCTGGTCGGGGACAGGCGAGGGTTCCAGGAGAAAGCAGGACGGGAGTCGCAGGTACAGAACTGGTCAGGGAGCAGACGAGGCAGGCTGGTCAGGGACAGGCAGGGTCGAAACCGGGAGAGCAATCTGAAGGGTAATGCGGGAAAGACTGGCATGCTGCAAAGTACGATCTGGCACTGAGGTGAAAGTGAAGTGGGCCTAAATACTAATGGAGCTGATGGGTGCAACAGAGTGAGAGAGAGACAGGGTGTGACTACCAGGTGACTAAGGAAAGTTAATGCAGAAAATAGGTGAGTGAGAAAGCAACTGTGACAAGTACAGGACATTCACTATGAAACTACTTTTATTGTAAAAACAGTCAGCTGATCGAATGCAGCTATTTCCACATCTACACTCCATCCGCTGATTAATTCTATTTGCCTCACTTTATGAGCTTCACATCGCTTGTGCCTTGTACCGCAGAATTTGCAACGTCACAAATAAATGGGGTCAATCTTCAGTCAGATGGGAATGTGTAATCTAACATTTTCAGTAAGTATAATGGACAAAAGGAATGCAAATACAAATACAATTTATTGAAATATGAACCAAAAGTTAATCAAATGTTTTAAATAAAAAGCACATATGGACAGAAGGTGTAAACCTATTAAATGTATAAGTAAACACATTTAGTCAAATAACGTGACAGACTAGGCCTGTGCAGTTGGTATCAGCTTTGCCCAGCATGGGCTCCTCCATCAGGCCTGGTCCTCCATCGCAGAGGAAAGACCCTCAGTCCTCTCCAAACCAACAGACAGGACGTCCATCACACAGAGGTTTCTCCCTGAAGTCTCTGCTGCTCTCTGGACACCAGGCTGTCTCAATCCGTCCACACTGAATATGAGAGGGGGAAAATGAAAATAATAGATGCTTTAGACAATAAGAAACATAAAGTTGACTGTTGAGTTGCTCAGTTTTTTTGAGATTGTCAATACTATTACTGTATAACTAATATCTCAGGTTAAGAGGCACATTCAAATAAAGATTGGTCTTTAAATACATTTTGTCTTTTGAATTGTTTGTCTAAAGTCAAGGATCTAGAACTGGTACTTAGTTTGAATAATACAGTCTGGTTATTATGCTGTTTGGAGGAGGCCTCACAGGTAAGAGCACTAACTAGCTACCATCACATGTACCTTAGCTTGACTTAAATGTATTAAACGTATAGTTAAGTGATATCAAAATATAAATAACTAATGTCATGCAAACATTAATATTTGCTTGATTCCAGTGTTGAATTTAGCACAATTGCATACAAACGTTAAAGAGCCTGTGACACCATCCCAACAACTGTTGTGCAATGAAATATTGGTCTACTAGTAATCTCGAACCGTCAATTTAAAAAAGAAAAAGCGATACCGTTCCGTTAAATATCAATCATTTCGAACATTGCGGGGAAATTCCTTCACTCATTTTGAAGTCTTGGGTGAAGCCGGAAGTGACGTCAATGCGGGAACGCTTCGAGAGCCAAACACGGACAAAGTGTGTTGTGTCATGCGTAGAAATGGTGAATTACTGAGATTAGGCACGTTAATAACGTTTTAATGAAGTTGACTACAGTATATTCATATTTGTCAGTGCTTTCATGTCAATTCGGCGACATAAACATAAATGATCGTGGTGAAGATGATGATTACATTAGGATTAAAAATCGGGAGTGAGAGCTGCTGAATTTCCTCCCGTCGGATGTGATATAAAAACAAATCGATTATTTTTGTGGTTGTAAACTCAAGTGGATGAAACTACATTTATTAGTGCTTTCATGTCAATTCGGCGAACATATGATACATTAAATGATCGTTTGTTTGAGCCGGTCTGCATTTCCTGATGAGAAAACAAACCGATGCTTTTTGTTGTAGTACACCACCAACATGGATTAAACGTGTGTTTTTTGTACCACAATGTTGGGGAAATTAATGGATAAAATGCACGGATTATTATTATTATTCCTACTCCGATCGGGACACTAGGTCCACCGTTTCCCTGCAGCGAGGCTCCCCCCGTTGACAGTTTACGTGGGCAGGGTGCAGTGGCGGACTGGCCGGTACCGAAGTGGGCCGGTCGGATACATCACCAGCACATCCCCCATAGGCGGCGCGTGAGGCTCAGGTTTGAGAAGGCTAAATAACTTCTTTTACCTGACGCTGCCTCTATAGAAAAGAGATCAACTCAGTGTGCGGAGTTTAAATCTCTCAAGTCATATTACAGGATAAAGGAAGTTTAAACTGCCGTATGCAGAGAAGACGCCGACGTGTCGCACTTATCATTCATATTACATCATCAATCAGTCGATCATCGATCATATAATATCATAATATATCATATATCTCCTTATCTGAGTCAGCTTCTCCAGCCTCATCTGGCCGTGCAACACTCACAGTGTCACAGACTGTATGCAGAAGTATTATTTAACACATTATGTTGACGAAACACTCGAGACAAATGTAATTAAAGTCAGATCCACGCGTGTCTTAGACGTGAACGCGCTCTCAGCTGGAGAGAGAAACCCTGGCTTGATTTACCGAGTTGATAACCAGCGTCGTCGGACCGCTTAGCGAGATCTCGTTTGTTAGTTTGTTGTTGTTAGTTAGTTTGTTACTCAAACATATCCAGGGTCTGTTGAACTCGCTTCGTAGTACAGGGCACAGGTGGCTTGCAGCGCTAATGTCAAAGACACAGACATTATACTTTATATTTGTATTTTACCAGGATGCAGTGACACACATATTTACATATTTACATTTACTATATACAGCACCTGCCGCCCCTGACATCCCCACTCCCCCCGTTGACAATTTACTAGCGGTACCGAAGTGGGCCGGTCGAGAGTCCCGGGATGATTTGTAGTCCTATTCCACCACTGGCTACTTGACCATATGATCGCCCATATTGACGCACCTCATTCCTAAACTTCTAACAGATACAACATAAACCGATCCTTCAGCCTCATATGAGCTCTCAGACACGTTCAACATTAACCTGTCATCGCTGTCTGAGCTTGCTGCTGTGTGCGCCGTCGTGCGTTTACATCTGACTGTATATATATAAAGGTTTACATGCAGATGCTGGGATCCTGGACGGTGCAGCTGGAGCGCTGTGCCCGCAATGACGTAACCCATCATTTGGCGGGACTTGAAGAATCCGCGAGAAGATCCAGAACATGGTCAACATTGAAGGCAGATTAATGGTTATCAAAGTACAAATATCCAAAATCAGTTCAGTAACTGTTTTCAAGGGGATAATATGTACTCAAATTGAGGGTTTGGATGATGGGGGAAAACCGTGTCACAGGATCTTTAAGGGGTTTTAAGATTCTGAAGTATTATGCTAAAAACTCAATAACTTAGATTATAATTTATAGTTTTGCTGAATAGTTTCAAGGCCGCTTACCTTAGAAACGTAAAATGCGACGGCAGCATGCAGATGGGGAGCATGTTAGCTTAGCTTGGTAGCTTCAGCTAGCTCTGGAACTTCCAGCTCGGTGGCAGCAGGTCCCGCCTCGGCTCCGCCTCTTTGCCCTTATTTGGAGCAGGCGGGAGTTGAACTCTGACGTAACTGTTGAGCCGTTAGTGGCCGGCTCCGCCTACTAAGGGCTTCACGGCAACTCTGCAGAATCCTATGGGTGACGTCACGGACCCTACATTCATTTATATATACAGTCTATGGGTGGTACACGCTTGTTAGAGAGGCTAACACATCTCAAAACATATTAACAAAAAACTGCAGTAGAATGTTTTGCTAATAAAAAAAAATGTTGCTCAGAGTTTGAAAGCGAGAGTGAATAAGTGAGTTAGGAACAGTATTCCTATCTGTTTTGAGAAATGACTTTTCTATCCTTTCAAAAACAACTTTTTATTTACTCAATTTCCATGAAATCAAACACCCTGCTCTTCTGTTTATGAATGAATGTTGTTACATTTCCTCTTACACAATGTGACTTTCTGAGCTGCGAAATCTGTGAATAGACTCCAACTGACATGTCAATATATTCCAGTTATCTATTTATCACTTACATCTCTATCTACACAACAAACATTTCACTGATTTAAGTTTACTGAGTAGCTCAATTTAAAGTAAGAATTTAAACAAATAGACAAATAAATATAAAATAAATGACTAAAATGAACTACAACTAAATGATTCAAGCTGATTCCTTGCTTATACTTCCTACCCCTTACTTCTGGCAAACTTGTTCAGACCCAACAATTGCTTTAATATTCCCTATTCAATTATTATTCATATTAAACATGTCACAGGTCCAAATTGCACCATTTGGGTTAACCCAGAATACGCCCAAAAGGTGTTCTCTTGTGCAATTTAACCTTTCACAAAGTGTACAATTCTTTGTGCACGTTATCTTCAGAACAATCTTTAGACATTTGGAAATCAAACCACCCAAATCACATCAAATCAAAGCATCAATCAACAAATCAAAATGTATATTTATGGGTGTTCAAAAGTGGATGCAGAGAAAGACAGTAAAAGAGTCAAACCAAGCAAAGGCAGACTGGACCTGTGCAATCCTGTTACCAGCTGTGTGTGTGTGTGTGTGTGTGTGTGTGTGTGTGTGTGTGTGTGTGTGTGTGTGTGTGTGTGTGTGTGTGTGTGTGTGTGTGTGTGTGTGTGTGTGTGTGTGTGTGTGTGCGTGCGTGCGTGTACTGGACCTCTTTTTGATGGCTGTCTACCCAACTATTGTTGTTGGACATTTTCTTGACACCTCAGGGACAGAAAAAGGGAAGAGAGAAAAAGTAAATGTTGACAACATGAAATAATCATCACCTCCTTCCACTGCTCCAGTGAAATATGAAACATTAATACA
The DNA here is from genome assembly GCA_036324585.1 of Champsocephalus esox. Lineage (NCBI taxonomy): Eukaryota > Metazoa > Chordata > Actinopteri > Perciformes > Channichthyidae > Champsocephalus > Champsocephalus esox. Next base: position 26,145,921 of record CM070485.1, read on the forward strand.
CATATTCTCCCTCCTCCTCCTTCACTCTGTCTCCATCCTGCGCTCACTTCTCTGGAGAGAAAAACTAATAAAGAGGAACAAAAATGCAGGAATGATTATAAGCTGCTCCTATGCAACAGAAACATTCACATCAAACAGAATGGGTGGAGAGAAAGAGAAGCTGAGGCTGAGAGATGGGGGGCAGGTTGAGATTGACAGAGGAAAGTAGTGTGTGTGGAGGAAGATGGAGGAAAGGGGGAGGTGAAGTAAGAGGTGGGTGATGCAGGGAGAAGTCTCTTTGTTTCTGCCGAGAGTTAATATTCCAGTGGCTGGCTTGGCACCTCCACCTCATTTCTGTCTGCACATATTTACACTGGATAGCCCTCCATCCATGTGTTCCTCTGATACACACGCGCACACACACACACACATGCATGAACACACACGTTGCTAAGGACGCTCTGTTTATAGGATCCACTCATATTTACTGTCCCGAGTGAAGAAAAGAAAAGCGGCAAGAGAGGTTGAAAGAAACATAGAGCTGGACAGTAGATAAATATCAGATTTAACAAACACAAGTTATATATTAAACACATATTATACTCATTTGCCGGTCTAATTTGCATTTAGTGTCTCTACTGTGACATATTTACAGGCTTTCATTTTCAAAAAGATTTAAAAGATTTATTCTTAGTGTTACTGTTGTGATTTGACAACCTCTTAGAGATGTCCTGCCCCTTATGTACGATGTGTTGGAAGTTGGAACACTAGCCAATAGTGTGATGACACTATGTTAAGGAAGTTAACAAAGGTGTCGGGGAGAAGCTCCCTCTGGAGGGAACACAATGATTTTAGCCTTTGCAGACCATTTACATGCACACAAACCTATAGAACACACGACATGGAAGGGGAAAAAGCACAATAGGGCCCCTTTAATTCAATACTCTTGTCGCTGCTTTTAATTGAACTATTCATATCTTAAACTGCACTGTAACTTTTATCCATGTACTTGTTCTTGTAATGTTTAATTGAACTATTCATATTTTAAACTGCACTGTAACTTTTATCCATGTATTTTTCCTTAATGTTTATTTTATTATCTTTTCTTTTTTAATGCTTAATGTCTTTCATTTTTTTTGTAAAGCACTTTGAATTGCCTTGCGTTGAAAAGTGCTATATAAATAAACTTGCCTTGCCTTACTCACAATGACTTTACAAATACTGCAGTGGATCCACCAGTTGTTAATCTGCATCATTTTTTCTTTTTCATTTGGCGAGATGGAGGTCTCTTGCTCAACTCCACCCCTGCATGCATGACTACCTACATAGGAACACATATTTAAACCTTTTTGTAAAAACAGTACTGTGTGTTTTCAGTGTCACAGCATGCATACAAAACAAAAACGGTTTACATTTTAACCAACAAAATAAAGTGATAATAATTATATCCTTCAACTGCAATGTTTGTTAACAGAGAATAATAAGTAATCACTGCCCTAAAACGGTCAGACCCGCATGTTTTCCTACTCGTTTCAACAGATCACACAGGTGCCTTGGGGGTGCAACACCATTTTGGTTTCACTTAGCAGTTAAACATCCTTTAGACAAAGGGAAATTAAAGAGTATATAAGAATCCCTAAATGAATGTTCCAATAAAACGCTTGAACCATTTTGGGTTATTAAGTTCCGTGTGGATTTTTCAAACCCCTTTTTAAGGACCAAACTGGGGCTTTTCTGCTCAGATTTCTTATATTTGTTAATTTATCAAATCTTTACAGCAGTGAAAGCAATGAAGCAATGTTAGGTGGGAGGATGTCTCCGGTGACCCGAACACCATAACGCATTTATTGTCTTTGTTGTTGTTATTAGAGTGCAAACACACCAGCTGAGGTGTCTGTAGGGGGTAGAAGAAGAGAACAAGCACCCAGCGGGGAGGTGTAAAGCAAGGTCGGTGCCACTTATGGCCTGTTTCAGCGCCTATTTTATGGGTATTAAAACTGCAAAATAGGCTTTTAATGCAGGCCGAGGCCAGATGTCGATGTTGTTTGGGCTGCTTCTCCCCTCCTGGCTCTCTGTGCACTTCATTAATCGAGATGTTAAAAGATGTATCCGTGCCTTGCGCTTTGTCGTTTTTTCCTCCTCTAACTCCTATCCTCCCTGTTGTCCTCTTTTGTAATTAAACGGTTCAGTATGCGGCCCTGTGTGTGTGTGTCTGTGTGTGTGTGTGAGTATGCATGAAAGCATTTTTTCTCTTTCTTTTCCTTTGCAGCAGCTGCTTCTGTTCTGTCTTACCGGCCAAAGATTCCAACTTAATTAACACGAAATAATTAACTGAATAAACATGCTAAGCACAGCAAACACACACACACACACACACACACACACACACGCTCTTCCTGCATCATCTTGAGTTGGTCATCGAAGCTGTGGGAAGGATGAGACATTTCCGAAAATGTTGGTAGGGAAGCTCGCGGCAGTAAAACAGGGTTATTTCTAATCAGGGAAGTAATGAATGTGCCTGATTTAGTCATTAATCATGTTGTACAGCAGATGTAGCAAACCGAAGAAATAGTATGTCTCTAAGGCTACAACTGGCTTTACATGTACCGGCTGACACACACATTGCTTTAGGGTTCATGCTGGAACAAATAACAGTCTTCTGGTGCATTCACACCGGAGGCAAACCCAAATTAACTAAAAACGCCGTAGAGGAGTCGGGCGTATCTTCCTGTACATAACACTGAAATAACCACTCTTGCTGCTTGGTTCATGTTATGAAAGTCACAAACAGCATCATGTCTAGGTTCAAACGTCATCCGGTGTATTTGCTGTCTTTAGCAAGTATCAAGGCGGCTGAAGACATCTTGTTTAATACAGTGGTATGATCCAAATGTATCATATTAGGCAGTGATTTTGTTGCAATAAACTTATCGGAAGGATGCCGGACTAATGTCATAATAATAGCTATTATAGTGCAAACCCTGAATTAACGCTTTGTCAGGTCTGTCCACATGACGACGAGCAAAAAACGCTTAAAAACCCGATCAGGGCTAGGCTACGCTAACATTGTAGCCGCTCCCTTCACTCTCAAAGTAACGTCATGTTAAATAAACAAACAGTGACTTTATTTTCCATGCCTCAGACAGTCTATATGGTTTGTACACATACATTTATAAACAACGATTATGGTCCCTTCTGTTCAATTTAAACATTCTGAGAACCCCCCAATATGTATAACATATACATTATTCTTATGCAACAACAGAAAAAGCAGTCAAAGTGTCTTTTGAAGGTGCTAGCTTCCAGCCTGAAAGTCTTTTCCCTGCCTGGCAACGTATCAAAGGAGAACGTCACCTCTGCACGCTGGGTGCCGATCTCCCCTAGCCTTACATTATGGAATTTGGGTAAACAAATGAAATACAACTATCAACTCCCAAGGAACTCCATATTGTGACACGTCTCATGTGTTGGTTGTGTTTATTTTGTGTATCTTCAGACACTGGCAGTGGGGTTTTGCACATGTGATGTTCGCCTGTAAGAGAGCATGTCTGTGTGTACTCCAGAGAGCTTCATCAGAACTCAGTCAAGGGTGTCAAGCAGTGATGTGATCTGGTCCAGTGTGAAACACACACACACACACACACACACACACACACACACACACACACACACACACACACACACACACACACACACACACACACACACACACACACACACGTCCCTATGCCGTGATTGTGTTAACAGATTGCTGTCCCCAAATAGTGATAAATAAACGCACCCACACACACACTAAAATAAATGGCTGTGTGGTGTGTGTGTCTGAGAGAGAGTGGGAAACACAGTTAATGAACAGGAAACTTAGAAAGTGTTCGGCTTTTTTAAAACTCAACAGGCAGCCTTTGAAGTTTCATTGGATAAGTTACAGCACACTTGGAGATGATCACCACCCTATGCATCTTCTGACCATCAAGCCGCGGGGAGAGGGAAGAGAAGGGGGAGCCAACCTAACCCAGCCAGGACCTGAGGCTACTCCACTCAGCGGCTTTGGAAAAAGCTTGCCGGCGGGCGTGTCTGAAGCTCGACCAACAACCAATCACATGAATCTCCCGCCCCTGACACACAAGCAGCGGTTTGATTGGCTAGAGCTTGTACTGGCATATGATTTGATTGGCTGACGCTTCCACCGAAAGCTTCAGAAGCTTCAAAAGTTGAACATTGCTCAACTTTTGCAGCCTGAAACGCCAGGAAAGCTCCACTCTGCTTCCCACAATGCAGTTCGGCGAAAAGTGACGTCACCCCATTCAAAGTGAATGGGCAGAAGTGTTGGAAGCTTCTTCCAACGCCGCTGTGTGGACGGGCCGTAACTCAGCAACAGGAGTGGAGTGCACCAGCTGGGCGTAAGAGAGTAGGCCTTAACTCTAACGTCGGGCTTAGCTACGTCCGACTTAGTTTCTCTCAGGGCTTCGCACGGCTTAGTACGGTATAGTTAATCCTTGGTAGGCCAGGCTCACTTTATGCTGCGTTTCCATTACAGTTTAGTAGCTGGGGCGGTAACTATGGACGGTAACGAAGTGTAGGCAGAGCCGTGACGTCATCTTCAATGCGAACCACAAAAGCAACATCAGCCATGAGCTGTTATCACTCAGAGCTCACAGCTCCTCATATCTGTTCAGAAACTAGACAGAAGTTAAACAAGTACAAACCACAGACTGTCTGTGTCATGGTAAATACAATCGCTGGTTTATTTATGTCTGTAGGCCGTTGATGTGAGTGTGGACGGTCGGAGCTTAGCCGATCTCCATTCAGAAAACACGCATTTTAAAAGGTTTGTTGCCTGCCGTCTGTCTGCAGACTTGTCAAAGCGTTAATTCATGGTTTTTACTAACCGGTATCAGTATGTTGTTGCTTCTGCATCATTTTGAAACGTGTATTACAATTAAATCACGGTCAAATATGTTCATTGTGTTGTAGTTGTAGCCACTCACGTCACTAGTTTCAACCCAGTTTCAAGGCATTTCGTGTTATAGTCACACCATTTAATCTATTAATGCAATTCGTGTTTTTTCCCCTTTTCTTCGTGTCACACAGAACGATTTTTAAAAGCAATGTATTTCTATTGGTAGTATGTTTCGTGCCTGCACCACGTCTTTTTCTCCGGTCGGGTCTTGGAAGACCGGAAGCTGTGGGGTTCATAAAAACATGTTCTTAGCATAGACTCTTTATATAAAGGTTCTTACTCATTATCAAGCCACGATTATTGTTTTTATTTTAAATTGTATAATGTCCTACTTTTTTTGCCGTCCGTGAGGAAAAGAAATGGGGCTCAGAGCCTCAGAATACTGAAATCTGTATTTTTTTAAATCTTTTTTTCCTTCTAATTTGTTTTTCTTTTCTAAATAACACACTGTTATTTACTCAACAATAACACACAATTATGCTTGTTTTTATTTATTTGTTTAATTCAACACACTCTCACTTCATAATCGTCCAGGAGCGACGTTTGGTCAGTGTCCGTGGCGTGCAGTTGTGACGCTCCTAGGCTCCTTCAGCGTCATAAAGGGACGCAAATATCTTTCAACTGATTGCAATGTATTCCCATCTGTGGCGGGATTTGACGCTCATGGAAGCACGGCATTCGTTTATGTCGGCTGCCCTTAAAGGCAATGTGAGCGTCCATTCCCATTGGATAACGGAGAATTGTACACCCGGATGTAAGTATTCCCCTTACTGTCTATTGATTTTACAGTGATATCTGCACTACTCATCGACTAAAAAACACCAGATTATCCTTTATTATCGTTTGGACTACACCATGTGCGCTGTCAACTGAGCGGTCCTAGCGCCCTTCGCATACAGCACACAAACACACAGGCACGCAGCCAGACACACTGCATTGCGTGCAAACAGAAAAATATTTTTTATTTTTCCCTTCACACGGGAGTCCGGGACAAACAAAGTCCCGTACGGGACACGCCCCTTTTGGCTCAAATACGGGGCGTCCCGGCTAATACGGGACGGTTGGCAACCCTACCGCATATTTGCCAACCCTCCCGATTTTTGCGGGAGACTCCCGATTTCATTGCCCTCTCCCAGTTTCCTCCCGGAGTCATATTTCTCTCGCATTTCTCCCGATTTCTGACAAAATCACATTTACTCAGGACTGTTTCCACTCGGACTTTAATACAGCTACACCATTGTTTGGTTTCCATGGTAGCGCGTCTCTTTAGTCACAGGAAACAGAGCAAGAATCGACAACTCTACCCTCTGCTCACTCCTTTCCCGTAAAGGAAGTACCAGCCCACACATATTCTCCATCAAGGATGGTGCTACAGGCCGCAAGGCATTGCACTTAGAACTACAATAAGCATGTTAATGTTAATCTAACAGCTCCGGCGATCCACTAGCACCGCACCCCCCCCCCAAACTGTATAATAACAAACTGTGCCAGGTGTGTCGTATGCACAGTAAATAGGCTCAGCAGTTGACACACCTTTATTATATATTCTCCTGAGAGCAACTGCATCAGTCTGCCATGAACCCTACCCTACGTGTTAGTTTTGGGCGATAATGGACTCCATTTTCTGTTGTGTAAAATGGAGGAAATACAAAGTTAGCAAATCCCCATGTCCTCCAGAGAGGACATTCATAAAAACATTTAGCTTTAGATCAAATAATTATTACACTGCTCTGAAACTCACTACACTAACTCCTAAGATGTTCCCTTACTATAATTAATAAAAAAGATTGAACTCACAACACTGGTAATTACAAACTTAACCATTTCTCTTTCTATAAAAGTGCTTGTGTTGATGGATGCCATTTTGAAATACAATGAAATTATCTTTTTCAAAGCCACATATTTGGGGTGGGACACAATAAATAAAGCTTCGCCAGTTTATAACCGATGAAACATGATGGTATCAGAATAATCACTTACATGTGATACACTGTAAAGATAAAGTCAGAGGAGAAATAAGCAAGATACAGGATCTGTTTAATCGCCATGTAGGTTCTCTTTTATTTATCAGCAGCAGATCAATAAGTGTCAGTAGTATCAAAACAATATAATAACAGTGGCAATATATATATATATATATATATATATATATATATAATAACAATAATAGGTAGGCTCAGCAGCAGACACACCTTAGTGCAAAGTTATGTTATTAATAACAGTGGCATATATATATATATATATATATATATATATATATATATATATATAATAATAATACAAAATTGACTGTCCCAGATGTAGGGATAGACTGAGCAGCAGACACACCTTAGTGCAAAGTTATGTGTCAGTATTAATAGCAGTGGCATATATAATAATAAAACAAAATGGACTGTCCCAGATGTAGGGATTATTTTTGTTCCGGAATGATTTAGCTAGTTCTCTGCAGTTTTCACCACCCTCTGTAAAGCCTTACGATTGAGGGTGGTGTAGCTGCCGTACCAGGCCGTGATGCAGCCAGCCAGGATCCTCTCTATTGGCGCATTTCCAACATGGCGCGGAGCGCGGTTTAAGCGTGCCCTGCCGGGCCCGTTTTTGGTTGCGTTTCCACTATGCCTAGTTCCTGCTAGTTTTTCACCTTTTTTTTGGCCCGACAAAATCGTGGTTCTATCAGGGCCAACCAACAGGGCTGCGTCGGGCTGAGTTTGCTTAACTAGAGAGAGAATCGCTGGCAAAGGGTCTACAACTACAACAAGATGAACATATTTGACTGTGATTTAATTGTAATACACGTTTCAAAATGATGCCGAAGTAACAACATACTGATACCGGTTAGTAAAAACCATGAATTAATGCTTTGACAAGTCTGCAGACAGACGGCAGGCGAAAAACCTTTTAAAATGTGTGTTGTCTAAATGGAGCTTGGCTAAGCTAATGCAATATATGCTCCGACCGTCCACACTCACAACAACGGCCTATACAGACATAAAAAAACCAGCGTCTGTGGTTTGTACTTGTTTAACTTTTGTCTAGTTTCTGAACAGATATGAGGAGCTGTGAGCTTGAGTGCTAACAGCTAACGGCTTTTTCTGGGGTGCTCATTGAAGATGATGTCACGGCTCCGCTTACACTGCGTTACTATAGATCAGGGGTGGGGAACCTCCGGCCCCCGGGCCGTATACGGCCCGCGAGACAATTTGGTATGGCCCTCGAGGTAATTTATAAAACACACGCAAAAAATTAAAGAAATCTAGACCGCAAAATAATTAAACAAGCGAGTGTCTGTTTTTCCTGGCAACGTGTCATCACGTGGTATATGTCTCGTCTGACAGGGGTGCAGTTCTGACGCAGAGCACCAGAATGCCGCTCCGGGACTTCAGAAATTGCAGTACCCATAAATCCATACACATGCTGCAGTTTTTGCGTGGCTGTGTCTTTAGCTGAAAGCCCAGTGGCGATCTGTTCATCTGTCTGATCATACAGTCAATAACTTTGTTGTTATTAGCAGCTAGCTATGCTAACGAATATAAGAAGCTTTTTCTACAACCAGTGAGGTAAAGGCACATCTTTATATGATCATTATAGTTATCAAAAAACAAGAGAATAAAGTAAACAGGTATAAAATACTATAACAGAAAACAAAAGTTGTTATTAATAAACAAGAATACAGTTTGAAAGGAGAGTGATTTGTAAAATATCCATAAAGAAAAAGAAATCTGTTTACAGTTCTGTTTCATATGTGTTGAGAGATGTATCCATAGATCTCTTCATTTTGCTCTCAAAGTGCACCAGATTGATGCTTTTAACTTCAATATTTAAAAAAATCTTCCCGGGGGACCCGGACCCCCCTAGAGGAGGTTAGGTCTCCCCCACTTAAATAATGTCCACATGGATAGGAAACTAAATACATTTGCACACATCTTGTGTCCATATCTTTCTGTTTGGTGGTCATGCCATACCGTGCATGCATGCGCGAGTCATGGCAAGATATCTGCATTAAGAGGTTGCTTTTTCTTTGCACAGCATGAAAGAAAGGCCAAATGAATGGGCTGTGATTTTTAAGCAGAGGTCAATAATTTGTACGGCCCTCGGAGAATGTTGAAAAAATTGAAATGGCCCTTGAGAGGAAAAAGGTTCCCCACCCCTGCTATAGATACTACCCCAGTTCCTAAACTGTAATGGAAGCGCAGCATTAAAGAGGGCTGGGCCTAACAAGGCCTAAGAAAACCGTACTAAGTCGAGCGAGGCCTGCGGTGGAAATGCACCATATGGTGCACCTGTAGAAGTTGCAGAGTATCCTAGAGTCCATGTTGAACCTCCTCAGCCTGCGGAGGAAGAAGAGCCACTGTCGAGCTTTCTTGGTGATGGTGGTGGTGTGAAGAGTCCATGTCAGGTCCTCAGTGATGTGGACCCTAAGGAACCTGAAGCTGCTGCCTCTATCCACCGTAGTCCCATTGATGACGATGGGGGCGTGTCCCTCTCCCTGCTGCTTCCTGTAATCCACAATCAGCTCCTTGGTTTTGCTGATGTTGAGATGGATGTTGTTATCCTGGCACTGTTGGAAAATTCTAAAGCCCCGAAGGCAGGAGAGACTGAAAAGAGTCAAGGGAAGCTTATAAAAGTTAACAGCATTTAATTACACAAAAGATGCGGTGGTGTACATTACAACATGTAATGTGCGAGTGGAGGCGGCTCTCCCCATGCGTCCGGTCAGTCCGGGTCAGCCGGAGGAAGAGCCGCCTCCACTCGCACATTACATGTTGTAATGTACACCACCGCATCTTTTGTGTAATTAAATGCTGTTAACTTTTATAAGCTTCCCTTGACTCTTTTCAGTCTCTCCTGCCTTCGGGGCTTTAGAATTTTCCAACATTTGGCGTCACTGGGTGGACCAGACCAAATCTGACTTGACAATCAGACGGTGTGAGTGTGAATGAATGCCGGCATCTGATCAGTGTAACTGCATGATTCTAAAACAATAACTAACCAAGCATGTTTTTGGACTAACATATTATTTTGGAGCTCCAAGGGAAACGAAAGGTTTCCTAAAAATTCCACAAAAGGGAAAACCGCACATGTGACCCGTTTCTAATCTACTTGATATTTTACTCCCACAGGAGTTGGCGGTTTGCAAATGTAAAACTCAAACTAAAATCTGAAGGACGGAGAGAAACACTTCTTTTCACTGAAGTGTTTAATGTGGAAATGATGATAATGGATGTAAAATTGTAAATAATGTTTGTTATTCACCTAACAGTTTTTTCCCCCTCCCCATTACAGGGTGTTGTTACACATGAGTTCATGTGTAAAAAGGGGGGAGTGTGTATAATGTCAACAGCACCAAGATGCCAGGTTTTCGACCTCCTCTCTGTACGCCGTCTCGTCGGTGATCTGACCGATGACGGTCGTGTCATCAGCAAACTTCACGATGGTGTTGGTGATGTGTGTGAACAGGGAGTAGAGGAGAGGGCTGAGCACGCAGCCTTGAGGGGCTCCGGTGTTGAGGATCAGGGTGGAGGATGTGATGTTGTCCCTCCTGTCCTCCCGACGTGTGTGCCTCTCCCCTCTGGATGTTTTTAAAACCCCTCTCTGCAGTGATTGCAATCCCCCTCTCTAGACCTCGGCCTGGGTTTTAAACACTTTTAGGGATACTTGGTTGACTTTATTTAAAAAATATTTTCCCTCCCCGTGTGCCTATAAACCTGTGTGTATTTTATATTTTTTATTTTATATTTTACATTTTACATTTCACATACGCTTTATATTTTCCCCAAAAATGAGAAACACAGAAGAAGAGACGAGAGTGCGGCAGATAGAAGCGGAGAGGAAAGTGAGTGAAGAGAATAATTAGCGATACAGGGAGAGAAGCGGAGAGGAGAGTGAACAGGCGTGTTAGCGGCAGACAGGGAGAGACAAATAATTACACATAGCGCTCTCCAAGAAGAGGAAAGTGGACAGTGAGAACAGAGCTTTTAACCCTGAGTGGACTCATTCATGTTCGTCCTGCCCACTGGGAGCACAGAACCAGTGTGTCTCATTTGTTCAGAGACCGTGCAATAAAAGTGCCAATGTGAAATGCCACTATGAGACAAAGCACAAAGGGTTTGACCAAACATTCCCTCTCAAGTCAGAACTGAGGTCACAACAAATAAGCATATGATCATTCCACCTGGATCAAAATTAAAACTAAATATCGTTCCAGGGCAGGCTAACCGAGGCTAACCAATGAGCACCTGCATGTGTGTATGAGAATGGCCCTGACACCAATTCAGCCCAGATTTCTCGGGGTGGTGTGCAGGATGCTGAGCTGCGGACAAGAAAGCCCTGCAGAGAAAACCAGCAGCTGCCCCCTGCCCTCTCTGAAACACATCTCCACCTCCCGCTGCCTCAGCAGAGCTAACAAAATTATAAAGGACACAGACTGTTCTCTCTCCTGCCTTCTGGGAGTAGATTCAGGAGCTTCAAGAGCTTCACGGACAAACAGACTCAAAAACAGTTTCTACCCCTGGGCCGTCAGGCTGCTCAACCACCACACATAATGCAATAACTGTAACCATTCTCACACATACACACACTTTTAAATGCACTTTTATATATTATTTTTTATATCAATATTTTTAACTATTTATTCCCCCGTATGATTGTATGTTGTCTGTCCTATTGCCATGTTTTTTTAGTGTTATGTATTTGTTTGTATTTTTTGCACACCGGGACAGAGTTGCACTCTGAATCTCGTTATACTCTGTGTATAATGACAATAAAAGGCTTTAACTTAACTTAAATGTACAAACTCCTGGCAGGACAAGCTCAAGCTCAATTCTCGCACTGAACAGACAAAAGTGAGTGAGGGACTGCAATATAAGAGGGAAAGAAAGATAAACTTTAAAACTGTTCAATTGTTATGATGTGTAAAGACTGATATTGTTCTATAATCGTCTGAAACAGTTAAGTCATGATGTGAAACGGTTAACAAAGAAAAAGAGAAACTCAAGCTGCTGCTACACTTTATTTTATTTATCTAAAATTAAGCACTTTTAAGATGCACATATTTTCAAAAGCTATTTTATTTATTTTATGTGTAAATGCAGCCCGAGAGGAAGATTACACATATCCACAGTATTTTACTGTATATCTGTATAGTTCAATGTTAATTGACAATAAATAGTTGTTTTTGAATTGTACTTTCTTTATTTGATTGGCAGTCAGTTGTTGATTACATGCAGACGTTGATACTGCTGCAGGCTACTTAAATATATATCACACTAATTCATAAAGCAAGTTAGACATTTTGAAGTTCCGGACCTTTGCATGGGGAGATTTTTCTCTAACTGGACCTCATTGAAGTTTAGTTGAATACCCCTGCCCTAAACCTAACCCAACGCGGGAGTCGGGACGTCACGTGCCTCAAAGGTTGAGCTCCGCCCACGTTGAGCTCCGGCCACATTGAGGCATTGCGCACTGCATTGAGAAGTATGCACGGAGTGTCCACACAGCAGCGTGCGTTGACGCTTGGAGGTGGGCGTATCTGAAGCTTGGGGATTTTTTGCGAGCAACGCGAAAAACAACCAATCACATGAATCTCCCGCCCCCGACATACAAAGCAATAGCAATGTTAAAACGAAGTAAACTGGATATAAAATCCCCAAACAGGCGAAAACCTACCAGTTTCACCCACTGTCTCTGCCACCTCCCTCCATGCCTCGCTCCTCCGGTTTGTATCCCGGTAGATGAACAGAGACTGATCATACAGCACCGGGTGATTCACTACGCTATAATGAATTTTCCCTCCATTTTTTGGAATATGAGGAAATGACGTGCGTAGTCTCTCCCAGCATACAAGCGGTTTGATTGGCTAGCACTTGTACTGGCAGATTTGCATAAACAGGATTTCATTGGCTGACGCCTCCGTCGAGGCATCAAAGGTTGAACATTGCTCAACTTTTGAAGCGAGCCACGCTCCACGTCGCTTCCCAAAATGCAGTTCGGCTAAAAGTGACGTCACCCCATTCAAAGTGAATGGGCAGAAGCGTTGGAAGCTTCAACGCACGCCGCTGTGTGGACGGGCCGTAAGAGCTAAATGCTCAACACTGCAATATCGGAAGTGACCAGCAGGAGTCACTAAAACGCACAAAACAATTGGCAGAGCCACAAACACTTACATTATCATCCTCACTGCAGGCAGGAGGCACCACATATTGTAAATATTGAGTTTTTCTTTCATGCATTTGGTAATTCCTGACATAACATTTTCTTTTAGTTGTTGAATTTAGGCTGTTGAGGTAACGCTACACTTTAAAGGGGACCTATCATGCAAAATGCACCTTTGTACGTCTTTTATACATGAATATGTGTCCCCGGTGCGTCAGGGAACTCACCAAGTATCCGAAAACACAACCCTCTCTCTTTTCCTCCATACCCAAAATCTCTAAAAACGGGGCTGCAACAGATCTGATACAGACTGATCCAGATTTGAAAATAGTCCGATGTCAGTGACGAGGAGCTCCGCCTATATGGTCAACTCTCCACCAATCAGGGGAACGAGAGGTTGCCGTGGCATGGTAACAGCATGGTAACAGCATGGTAACATGACGCTCGCAACTCGGCCCCCTCCTTTGCAGGGGGGCGTGGTCAGTTGCAGCGCATGCAAAGACAGGGTGGAGGAGAGGAAAATAGAGCAAAATGAGGCATGGCTAAAATGCATGATCTGTTTGGTATTTTGAAAAAGAAAACGTATAAATATACCTTATATAGGTATGGCCCTACAATCTATTATTCAAATATAGCATAATAGGTCTCCTTTAAATATCTCATAACCCCTGCTCTGCCTACCTAACCAGTTCACCACACACTCTTGTTTTGCACTGGGATGTCCTGAGGGGGGAGGAACCTCTGGATCTATAGCCGCGTTCACACTGCGGTACTTTTCCCACAAAGGTTCATGCGAACTTAGTTCATGATCGCGTTCACACCAAAAAGAGCCGGTACTAAAAGTAGTTCATGCGAACCTTTTTACCCCCTCGAAAGTCCCTGCTAGAAAGCAGGGACTTTCGAGCGGCTCTTTTTTGCAATAGAGTCTGGCTGCAGACCGCAGCAAGGAGGCGTTTCCTATAGGGGCGGGGCGTTTCCTATAGGGGCGTTTCCTATAGTGAACGACGGGAGCCGGCTCTCGCCCGCGAACGACGGGAGCCGGCTCTCGCCCGCGAACGAGCCGTTTTTTCTAGGGATCTAGATCGGCATGAAGGCACATTATGCAATGTGCAATGTGCACATTATCCCGCTTATTACACATGGCCACATTCTCAACAAAGTAACGACATGACTCCCAATAATAATTGAAATGCTTTTATGGATTTAGAAAAAGATTTTATTGATTTAAAAAATTGTTTTATGTATTGATTTAAATTGACATGCATCCGCTAAGAAAAGTAGTCCGTTGTTACTGTTTGAACTAACGTAACAACGGCAGGAACTGCTTCTATAGTGTTTTTGAGGAGCTTTTTGATTACAGATTTGAAAACATCGTTGCTTGCTTTAAAAGTAGCACAATTCATTATGTCAAATCTTGGAAAGTATCTAGATATCCCTGCCCTAATGCCAAAGTAACTGCACACTGAATATATGTCGCCATAGCTATGATGTCTATGTCTGGACCGCTACGTAAAAAGGAGGGTTTCTGACCCATTACTTCTCTTCTTACTTCTCTAAGAATAAAACACGGAGGACGGAGATCTCTTTTTGTCCCCCTCTTCTCCCCGCTGCAGCCTAGCAGCTGATCTCAAAGCACGCTCCCCTCTCCTGCAGGGAGAAAAACTATATTTATATACTTTAAATAGGTTGATACAGTAGCCCCTTTTTTTAAATAGTTTTTATAGGTGTTGCTATCTGTTTTGTGTAGCGTGGTTCTACAAGCAAGTCAATGCATTCATTGGGTGGTATCAGAGAGTTACACGGGTCTGTAAATGCAATGAAAACAATTGGCCACAGCAAATAATTTATATTAAACATGTCATTTTTACTTTTGAATACTTTAGTACAAAGGATGTCTTGAATAATTTAAGTGATGTGTACACATATAAATCATTAGTCAAAACAGGGCTACATTTGATTTAATTAAAAGGTATAATATGTGGTAAACTGAAGAGCACTTTGGGAGCCGAAAGAGCCGGCTCTTCTTGGTGAGCCAAATGATCCGGCTCAGCAAGAAGAGCCGGAATTCCCATCACTAGAACAATGACTTCTTCTGTGAGGATTTATAAAAGCAGCTGGAATCCCTTAAATTGCTATTGGATCAAAAAAGTTAGAAAACGCCCCTATAGGAAACGCCCCTATAGGAAACGCCTCCTTGCTGCGGTCTGCAGCCAGACCCATCTCCTTTTTTGAGAAAAGAGCTATATTCCTGATTGGCTGGGCGAATTGCAAACCACGCCCCGTAAAACTCCCAAAAAGTTTTGTGAAGCCGCCATTTTATTATCTTCTGGCGATTTACTCGGAAGGCTTCAGTAGAAGCTGCTGGGACTCCCAGCAGCTTCGACTGAAGCCAATCCCCAACTCCGGGGACTTTGGGCGTCCTGAAGTGGGTTGCGACCTGCCAGTAAACCCAAAGCAGAAGAAGAAGAAGAAGAAGTGACGTCAGCGGCTTCATTTGCCTAATCCACCCCCAGGGACTTTTTCTGGTGTGAACGCGATCTGTACTTAGTTCATGCGAACTAAAGAGTTCGCATGAACTAAGTTCGCATGAACCTTTGTGGGAAAAGTACCGCAGTGTGAACGCGGCTAACGTGGTACAATCAGCAGACACATGTTGTCCTCTGCACAGTAGGAATCCCCAAAAACGTGCAGTTCCTCTTCACACCACTGTTGCCTTGACAACGTGGCACAAGCACAATGTCAAAACCTCCTCAGAGATGCATTCTTTGCACAGTTCTTGTTTCTGTAGTGAGCAACTCTTCACCAACACACTGATTCAGAGTACAACCCAAAGGTGGCGCACAACTTTCCAGTGCTGCTGTAATCATAATAAATCAGCTACTGGAGAAAAACTCAATTTAAATCTCTCCCCCAAAGGGTTACAAAATAAAACGGCTGAGTGTCTATATGGTCAGGAATGCTGAAACATGTGAATGTTAAAACAAACCAATGGCAGTAGTCTACCCAGATTCTTTACTTCATTAAAAGTAGTAAAACCACATTGTAAAATCTCTTTTGTCTCGTTGAAGTCCTGCTTCTAAAATTCTAGTCAGAAAAAAATAAAAATAAACTTCATCTTTAAAATCTTCTTTAATTTGAAACCAAAAAGGTCTTCCTTCTCCACCATGATCCTATCTCTACATCAAAGTCCATACAAACTGATGATTTATCTTTAGAAACCATGAGGAATGACAGTTCTCACAAAACACTATTCTTCCTTACTTCAGTTCTAAATCAAATGAGCCAAACAGGGAAACCCCTTAACCACTTGCTTATTCTATTATTTTTTCAAATTGTTTATCTAAGTTGTGTTACAAGCATGGTTAGATTTGTAAGAGAATACAAAACTAACTGTATTTAGCGCTATATTTGAAAAACAAGTAATCTGATTACAGTTAATGAATATATATTTTTGAACACTTATTATTGGTGGAAAAGTTTCCTCACAAAATGTAATCTTCATTACTAAAGCTCAAACCTAAAGAAATCATCACGGAACAGTTTTCTGTCCTTATCACTTAATTGTCTCAATACAAACAAAAAAGCGTTGTGAAAACTCCCACTCTTGAGAACTTTATTCCATCTAAGCACGAATGTTTATGACAGACACGCCCTATTAATCCAAAACGGTCTTTAATGGTATCAATTGTGAACTTCCTTAATATGAATTGTAAATGCAACATATGTTCTCTTTAGAACACAGATAGGACAGTAGCTGCTGAAACTGGTTAATAGCAGTTTTCTGTTAACCTAGATAAGCATGTTGTTCTTATATCTAGAAAATATATTTTTACTTCATGTTTACTCACAAAACAATATGACATTTTCCAGACTAGTAGTTAACTTTATATAAGTTTTACTCTCTCTGAACTCTTCCAAAACATCTACTTCTCCGGTCTCTCTCTCCCTGTGCCCTGCAGCTGCCTGCTCCTGCACAAGCTTATCTCATCAATCACCTCTGTGTTTTGCCAACCGTGTGAGATGGCTGGAGCAAACCTCTGTCATGCTTAACCATGAACAGATTCCTTCTGACTGACAAACTTATAAAAACCTCCTGTTTACTTTCTACTCTTTCTTCATAAACTTAAAAACACAATTGTGGTGAATTGTTTACGTTTTCAGTTTCCTATCTACTTTTAAAAAATCAACTGAGCGCAACTTTATATGATAACACCTCCTAAATAACATTACAATATATATTTCTTTCAGTGAGTTTGTTGTTTAATGTTTAACAAATTCTCCTCTTTCTATGTCTTTATAATAAGTGGAAAAATCCACCTATTATATTTAATTGGAATAAAACCTTAACCTTAATGTACTTTATATACTCAGTAAACCTCTTTTTACTTTCCCTTAAGGTTACTGTATGTAATATAATTTTTCTTTGAAATATAATTAAGTACAATTCTCAGTTAATGACAAATACCACGAAATTCACAATGCAATGGTAACAATCAGTTCTCAAAACTTCTCATAAAAACCACAATGTGACATACTATAACTGTATCCCTCAAAAACTATGTTAAAAACAACAAATTATAGTTTCTTATTTATTCCAATATCTACCACCTCAAATCACATATCGATCTATTAATTTTCAATGTTATTCACTCCAACTTCAGATCAGTCATTGATTATTCACTCCTTGTTTTAAATTCAACGCTCAGCAGCCATTTTTCAGGCATTAGAGAAGAGAGCAAGCAGCCGGGCTGCTGCACAGCAATTAGAGCAATGTGGAGAAAGGGGGGCTTTTCTTTTTTCCTTTTTTTTTGTATCCTTCCATTATGACTTCGCATTTCTTTATCTGACTAAGGCTATTCTATGTTCAATGATATATTGTATTTATTCTAGGGCTGTCAGTCGATTAAAATAGTTAATCGCGATTAATCGCAAATTAATCGCACATTTTTGATCTGTTCTAAATGTACCTTAGAGGAATATTTTCCAAGTTTTTAATACTCTTATCAACATATGAGTGGACAAATATGCTTTATGCTAATGTTTATTATCATTTCAACAATGACAAATATTCTCATGAATATTAAACACAACAACCTCTGAACATTACAAATATTCGCCTCAATTCAACCTGGAACCTCTCTCATACAATACAAATGGTGCGTGTGTGCGTGTGTGTGTGTGCGTGTGTGTGTGTGCGTGTGTGTGTGTGTGTGTGTTGGATCTATGTGCAACTCAAGGCATATGCTCGAACGGGAGCTGCCTGGACGCTGCAATCATGTTGCTGCAATCATGTTGCTGCAATCATGAGTGTGCTGACTTCTCCTACAATGTCCCACTGTCTGCTTCCTGCATTAAGTCAAGTGCTCTGCGCAGTTGTGGCGAAATGTCACTCCTCTGTTTTCATTTAAACAGCTCCTTATATCCGTTAGCGCAGCTAGCTAGCACCAGATGCTAACAACAACAATGCACGTAAGGTCTCTCTCTCGCTCGCTCGGGCCACACATACACACACCCTCCCGGTCCTCCAGATGGCCAGTCGGTGCCTGCCGGTGAGCGTGGAAGTGTGGTCTGCCACAAGCGGGCTGTCAGCATCAGCTTGTAGATTGTATTTTAAACTCGATGCGCTCTGAAACTACGGGGCGGTCGAGGAAAAAAAATACACATGCGTTAAAATAATTAGTGGCGTAATTTTTATTTTGTATTATCGGTTATCGGTATCGGTCTCGAGAAGCAGGAAGTTATCGGTATCGGTATCAGTTTCAAAAAACCAATATCGTGCATCCCTAATGTTTTTCTTTATGAAAGCCATACTTGTTGGGGTTTAACTGTCATCATCTCATGACCAGCTAACCAACACAGCTTAACTGTTCCCATACCCTAAGGCCATCTCTGAACTGCCCTTCCACTCCGAAGTCAGCTCACCCAGAATCAGAAGGACCATTGTCTCTCTAATTGTGTGTGACCCAATCGTCTCCTGCTCTCTAGGAGTCTTGAAATGAACGCACATACATTTCTCTCATTAACTAACACTTAACGGGTAATCTTTTCACTCAAAACAGAAATCACAAGTAATTCTGCATTTTACCAACTTACAGATAGCCAAAAAACCACCCTTTTGATTACACATAAAAGTGGAAGAAAAAGACTATTGCGCTAATCTACTTTTAAGAAAAAGGGAACATTGTTTGAATATATAAAAAACCTCTCTATATTTAAGAGGAAAGATTTACTTTGTTCCTTCAACTATTAACACACAGGAATGTATAAAACCACACATATTAGTGATAACATGTAGCAACACACCTCTTATATATGGGTGACATTAAAATGAATATACCAAAAATACGCTGTATCAAACTGTCTGTCTGGGAACGAACAGTTTTCAGACTAATGATCAAAAAGTGGAGCAGTTACGGCGAGCGGACAGTCTCAGCACTTCTACCAAATGAAACCAAGCTGCCACTTCAAACTGCACACACGCACACGCACACGCACACGCACACACACCTTTTACCCATCTCAGTACCCAACGACATACTGTGATAGCTGAGTGTAGTTGTATGACAACTATGAGGGTGGGTTTTTATATCGAAGAGCTGTGTATGTGTGCGCGCGTGTGTGTGTGTGTGTGTGTGTGTGTGTGTGTGTGTGTGTGTGTGTGTGTGTGTGTGTGTGTGTAACATTCTAAACAAGAGATGCTGCTTAAGTTAAGATAAGTCTTTTTTGATAGACGGAGGGGAAATTCAGGTGATGAAGCAGAACAAAAATAGGTCCAGATAATTTGAGAAAGTGCAAAAATAAATAATTAGAGGTATATAAAAGAAAATATTAAGAAAATATAAACTTTTAGGCAAAGATAACTTGATAGAAAGTGTTGGTAAATTCTCATTGACTATGCCTTAAACGTATCATAGCCATCACCATCATCATATCAACATTTGCTAACCAAGTTATTTCTCTAACCTTGATTCAATTATGAACATCAACTCTCAATTACAGTAAAAAGCAAGACAAATGTAGCCTAATTATTTCCATAGTCTTTTTTCTTACTCTTTTACCATTGTGTTGCTTATCGCTCCTCTTAACATCTCAGACCATTTATTTTCTTCAGACTGGGAGAAAAGTGCAGTAAATAGAAACGGGAGAGGAAAGGAGGAAGAGGGCAGTGGAAGTGGATAGTGTTGTAAACAGGATCTGGCAGCCCACTCCGATTGTATTCATCCACTTTAAATACGACTGGCTGAGCAGCAGGCCTGTCTTTCGGCCAGGTCTGTGTGTGTGTGTGTGTGTGTGTGTGTGTGTGTGTGTGTGTGTGTGTGTGAGTGTGTGAGTGAGTGAGTGAGTGAGTGTGTGTGTGTGTGTGTGTGTATGTGTGTGTGTGTGTGTGTGTGTGTGTGTGTGTGTGTGAGTGTGTGTGTGTATATGTGTGTGTGCAGTGAATGGATGTGACTGAGATAGATGACCAGTAGTACATATAGCTATTCCTCACAGCCAACGTAGTGAGCAAGGCCACTGGCCACACAGCAGGAGAGTGTACACTATATCAACACGGTGTGTGTGTGTGTGTGTGTGTGTGTGTGTGTGTGTGTGTGTGTGTGTGTGTGTGTGAATGACAGAGAGAATATGCTAAATACATCTTCTTTGTTACCATCGATAGTATCTAAGAGCTGTTACTCACAGTCAAGTTTATACTAAGGGAAGGAGAACTCACAGGACAGGATCGCAGAGGAAAATAAAACATATTTCTATAGTCCGCAGCTTGTGGCTAAACACATGACCCTCTCAGCACCCAGCCTACCTACAAGACCCAGGTCACCACCATGCTTAAATCATTTGGCTAGTTACCTGGTTCTGTCCAGCTGTCTGATCTTTGGATTGGACACTCCCATCTCCCCACCCTAACCACACCCCACTGCCACTATAGGGCATATGCTACTCTGAGATCACTGCAAACTATTGAAGCCTTGAATCAAATGCAGTAATCCAGCTTTTCTCTATGGAAAGGGTACTACCTAGACATGACTTCCCATGTGAGCAATGTGGGAATACTACATTAGTGAAACAGACCAAAACACAGGGAAGAAATTAAGAAAAAGGGTTTGACCAGGAGTCAGTGGATGTCTTAACATTTTCTTTGGACCACAGGTTAATGCTCACAAAATAAAAAAAAACTCAATTCCAAAAACCTAAATAACATCATCAGGGTTATTTTCTTAGACTCAAAACCAACTGTTATCGAAGGATGAGTACTAACTATGACTACAATCCAAGTTGTTGTATCTCTGCTTGTCTAGCTGACATCTCTCAGTGGATGTCTGCTCATCACCTCAAGCTCAACTTTGACACGACTGAACTGCTTTTCCTTCCGGGAAAAGATTGTCCCACTCTTGACCTGACTATCAACATCGGCCCCTCTGTTGTTTCCCCACTCAGACTGCAAGGAATCTGGGTGTGACCCTAGATAACAACCTGTCTTTCACTGCAAACATCGCTGCTACAACCCGCTGCTGCAGATACACGCTCTACAACATCAGGAGGATGCGTCCCCAGCTGACCCAGAAAGCCACGCAGGTTCTGGTCCAGGCTCTCGTCATCTCACGCCTAGACTACTGCAACTCCCTCCTGGCTGGTCTACCTGCATGTGCCATCCGACCTCTGCAGCTCATCTAGAATGCAGCGGCTCGTCTGGTCTTCAACCTTCCTAAATGTTCCCACACCACGCTGCTCCTCCGCTCCCTCCACTGGCTTCCTGCTCGAATCCACTTCAAGACCAACACACCATAATCGTCCAGGAGCGACGTTTGGTCAGGGTCCCGTGGCGTGCAGTTGTGACGCTCCTAGGCTCCTTCAGCTTCATAAAGGGACGCAAATAGCTTTCAACTGATTGCAATGTATTCCCATCTGCGGCGGGATTTGACGCTCATGGAAGTACGGCATTTGTTTGTGTCGGCTGCCCTTAAAGGCCATGTGAGCGTTCATTCCCATTGGATAATGGAGAATTGTACACCCGGAAGTAAGTATTCCCCTTACTGTCGATTGATTTTACAGTGATATCTGCACTACTCATCGACTAAAAAACACCAGATTATCCTTGTTAATTACACAACATTGATTGGTTTAAATTGTGTGCAATGCTTTTGTATTTTTCCTCTTCGATTCAGAGAAACAAATATTTTTTCGGAGTAGAGGATGGCTGAAGACACTACACTACCCAGAATCCCCAGCTATCGTTTAGGACTACACCATGTGCTTTGTTTGACAAACCACGTTTTTTCACCATTCATTCCAATGGCTGGCGTCTATGTCACATGATCTTCAAATTTCTCCCTGCAGAAAAAAAAACATGGCCGAACTTCGTTTTATTCTCGGTGTAAAATGCCTATTTTAAAGTTAGTTTGGCCATTAAAATGCGTTTTGATGTCATTTGATGCGAGAAATATGAGTTGTTATTTCAGATTATGTGTGCAGTGGATGTACACGATGTGGATGTACATGTAGCTCGAGTGCGCTAGAATTTGAAAGTACACAATCGGAACAAATCTGCCCCTTCCTTCAGACTTCCTTACAGAGCCCTTCCTGCACAGATGGAAGGCTGACAGGCAGGTAGGCCACCCAGTTATTTTAGCCGGGCCGGCTCAGATGATTGGTCGTGCTTTTTACAGTACTACGGCTTCCACAGATTTAATGTATTTATTGTCAAAGCATTTAATATATTCATTGCTATCGGGATGCTAAGAGTATTCCATGGAATATAACAACAAGTGTTTCTGAAGTGAATTACCTTCCCCACCTTTAAGTTCCTCGACCTGGTTCCTTCTCTTTAGCATTAAGCCTCTTTCTTTGGTCCATTTCGCACATAATTCCCATTGATTGTGCCTTTTAGCTGCGAGCACACACACCTCTGCCGGTTTGAGCCAGTTCACCTGCACCTGGAGTGACAGGATATCGTATGATGTCAGGAGAAGTCAACAGTAATTGTCAGTAATTCCCCCCGCTAATTGCCTAAAGCTCATGTACAGGGTGTCAGGTGTGTGAAAACTGGACCAGTATTCCAGGTTCTTAAAGGATGGGTAATATATGAAGTCGAACACCAGAGTGAATGAAGTGAAGACTGAGATTTTATAAAGATAACATTATATATATTGGCACAGGAATAAAAAACATTCTTCCAAATAATTCCAACTGTTTTAAAGCGCTTGACACTTGGGTGTACCCCAAATGAAAATAAAAATAAACCCTCAAAAGAAAATTGTCCTTTGTTCAGTTCCTGTAAGTTCTTCTCAAAATCCTACCACTGGTAGCGGAAAGATGAGGTGTTCAGGTTATCAATGGTAGCTCGCCATCCCCCTCGTCAGGGAGAAGATCCAGAGTCCACAATCCAGAACATCCGGAATCTCTTTATCCAAGGGTATCATAAAAACCCAGCCGAGGAAAACAAAATAGCAATCAAAACTCCCGCTTTCCAAAGCAGCTCCAACCTCCAACAACAGCCACAGAGATTGGTCCACCGCCGTCCCGGTAAAACTATTAATTTGCGCTGTTTTGTGGATATAATGCTCACACGTGTCTCTGTTCTTCCAGCTTGACGCTGCTCCCTCACACACACGTCTTCAACGTGCTCTCACTAACCTGAGTGAGGAGGCGGGACTTGGCGGATTTTTGTCCAACAGCAATCAATGAGCTTAGTTCTTAAAAGTTGACCATTGAACTAAAATATACTATAAAATAACTAGATAAATAATAAATAATTATTAACAAACAAAATACAAGAACCTTGTAACCTTGGTTTATCAAGTGGGTTACACCCTCCCCCCGTAAATATATGCACGCCCCTGTGCATGTTTAAAGGGCTGCTGGGTAACTGGTTCTGTAACCGTATGAGGAATGTCTGTAAACCAATCTGTACTGTTACGATCATTAAGAGAGTTAACAATGGCAGTACTCAATCCTTGAAACAAGGAAGTAACAACAGAAACTAGTGGATTTCCAAGCTCAGGATAATGGAACCGACGTGACGGCTCACGTTGTCTGAGTGATCTCCTGACAGGAGTATTTGCTTCTGCCTGTTCCTCTGTCTTTCCTTGACTTGGCTGGGTTTGTTACATCTTCCACTGAAGGGAAATCCGCAGCTTCCAGTTCAGCAGGAATTACTTCTACAGGTTCTGAACTGGCTCCAGCTGAAGGAACATCAATTAGGTCTTCAGGTAAGTTTTGAATTTCCATTTCAGGAATGATTTGTGGATCCAAGTTTTCTGTTTCATTGAGTGTTGGTGTCTTTGGGTGCTCATCTGTTCGTATGACAGATGTTTCATCACAGATGTTACCCTCTTCATCCTCCCTTTCTGGTGAGTCATACACACTCAAACAACTTTCTCTTTCAAAGTGATGACCCTCATTTTGTATCAATGCTTCTGGAACTGAACTCGCATCAACACAGAATGGGTGAGAGTTCGCAGGTCTATTCATGTGTTCGCCTGTGACAAGTACTCGGTTGCGTTTTGGTACTTGATACACTTTGACAACCCTCCTGTCAAGGACATCTGGTATAGTCAGGGTTGGGTTGTAACGGAATACATGTAACGGCGTTACATAATCAGAATACAAAAATCAAGTAACTGTATTCAGCTTGCGTTACATTTGAAAAACGATTAATCTGATTACAGTTACTTTCGTAAACCTGAAGTGAATACATTTTGGATTACTTATTGGAATTATTGGTGGAAAGATTTCCTCTCAAAATGTAATATTCATTACTAGTAGGTACAGCCGATTCGAATGATCAGAGCCGCCGCAGATGGACCAAAAAAGCATTTGAAAAAAAATTGCGGATCCGCTCGCTCAGTGAAACAATAACAACGAAACATGGAGGAACAAAAGTCTGCGTTTAAATTGTGTGTGTGTGTAGCCTATAGGTGTGTGTGGTTAAAACACAGCAGCCTGCGGTCGCTCTTTAGCCTTACTTATGATTATTTCTGAAGGTATACACAGTGAAGGCGGCGCGCTCGTCTTCTCAGAGGCTGAGTTAACCCTCCCGTTGCCTCCTGGCGCTGCAGAGACTTCATGAAGTGAAGGAGGTTTTCCTTCTGTAAAACAGCTGCGGGCAGCAGATACTGTGAGTGTCACGGACATGACTTCATAGATCAAGGCAGACTGGTGCACACACTCTCCTGTTTTGCTTAAACAAATATAGCTCTACACCCCTGGCCGAAATGTCCTTAAAATGAAGTCCGAGTTCGACATTTTAATTCATGTCCTGCCAACACGGCTTAGAAGGCGACACGCCCGTTCTAAGCCGTGTCCTTCACTCCTCACAAGCTGCATCCCCAAAAAGTGTATTATGTTGTTACATTGTTTCAGATGTGATGTTTCAGTTGTGCTCTTGATACGCCATTAAAACGGTAAAAACACGTTCAGTTTCCTTTTGCTTTTTGTGTCTCCTGTTCACCAACACATACCCATCTGTGATGGAAAAAGAAAGTAATCCAAAAGTAATCTAAAAGTAATCTGATTACATTACTTTTTTAAGACACGTAACTGTAACTGTATTCGGATTACTTTTAGAGCCATGTAATCAGTAATCAGTAACTGATTACATTTACAAAGTAACCCTCCCAACCCTGGGTAGAGTGTAACAGCTGTCATCATTGTCGTGTCTGAAGCAAATGGTTCCTCATCCTGTTGGATGGCACTTTGCTGTCTTGTTCTGGGTTTCTTGGAACTACTTTTGGTCTTTTCTTCCTCTTTTTCAGTTTCAGGAAGAAATCCACAAGGTAGTAGAAGGTCTCGGTGTAATGTCCAGTTTGCTCCTTCCCCACTTTCAGGTAAGTCTCCCATCCGTCTGTTAACTACATAAACTGTAGGCTCCCAACGATCTGCCAATTTATGTTTGTTTCGAAGCCGGAGATTACGAACCAGAACTCTATCTCCAACATCCAGTGTAGATTCTCTGACAGCTTTATCAAATCGCTTCTTGTTTTTCTCTGCAACCTTGTGAGAGTTTTCTTTCGCAACTTGATAGCTTTCTTCAAGGTTAGCCTTAAGGTTACTCACATATTGAGAGTGTGAGCGGAACTCTTTGTCTTTTACTGGCAATCCAAAAGCTATGTCTATGGGTAGTCTTGGCTGTCTCCCAAACATTAGCTCATATGGGGAAAAACCAGTGACGTTATTTCTGGTACAGTTGTAAGCATGAGTGAGAGGTTTGACATGTTCTCTCCACTGTGCTTTCTCTTTGTCCTTCAGAGTACCCAACATGCTGAGTAGTGTTCGATTGTAGCGTTCAACAGGGTTTCCCCTGGGATGGTAAGGACTTGTTCTCACCTTCCGTATGCCTGCTAATGCACATAGCTCTTTAATGGTATGAGACTCAAAGTCTCGACCCTGATCACTATGTAGACGTTCAGGAAAACCATAACGGACCAGGAAGTGTTCCCACAAGGTTTTGGCAACGGTGCTGGCTTTCTGGTCTCTGGTAGGAATAGCGACAGCATATTTGGTAAAGTGATCTGTAATGACAAGTATATCTTTTGTATTTCGACTGTCTGGTTCTAATGATAGAAAATCCATACAGACCAACTCCATTGGTCTGGTGGTCTGGATGTTCACTAATGGAGCAGCCTTTTCCGGCTGGGTCTTCCTTCGAAAATATCGCTCACATGTTTTCACTTTTCTCTCAACATCAGCAGCCATCTTCGGCCAGTAGAATCGTGATCGGGTAAGTTCCAGGGTACGTTCGATCCCTAAATGTCCCATGTTGTCATGGAGATTTTTGAGAACTGTAGTTCTTAGAACTTCGGGAAGTACAAGCTGAAATCGTGTTTCTCTCTCAGATTCACGTGTCCGATACAAAAGGCCTGATTTCATTTGAAACCTTTTCCACTCCCTGAGAATCAGACGCATTTCAGGGAATTCTGCTGTGTAATTTGCAGGTAAGATGTTGCTGCATTCCATCAAGCTTAGGACCTTACTGATGACAGGGTCTTCTCTTTGAAGTGTTGAAAGGTCAGACTCACTGTATTTTGGCACTGTAAAGACTCCCTCATTTGACTCATTCTCATCAAAGATAGCAAGAATTTCTTCAGCATTAATGGCAAGTGATTCTACATAGCCAAAGGAGGGGGAGTGCTCCTGACTGAGTCCAACAGTGTGCCTTTGGCAAGAAGCTTTAACAATGTCTGGAGTCAAGGGCTCAAATTCTTTCTTAGATGCCAACAGCCGGGAGGTTAACCTGTCAATCCTTTGGCTTTCCTCTTCTGAAATGGCATCATTTTCCAGCGCACCATGGGGTCGTCTAGACCAGGGGTGCCCAACCAGTCGATCGTGATCGACCGGTCGATCGCGGGGAGATTCCCAGTCGATCGCGAGATGTGTCTAAAAATAGAACAACAATATTCTGTTTTATCGTTAATGTCCTGTAACATAATCTTCCCGTGCCAGAATAATGCACTTGAACGCACCAAAGCTTTGTGATTGGCCGGCGTGACCCCATGTGTGGGGGCGTGGCTGGTGGACAGTGGGCACTATTTCGCTGACATTGTCCGTGTCAACAGGAGTGACAGTCCGCACACACACACAAGACCGCAATTATGGCAGAAGCAAAAGAGCCCAAAATATATAATTTTCACTCCGAGTGGGAGGATGATTATTTTTGTATCTATTCTAATTCAAAGTCCATCTGTCTCATCTGCAATGCGAGCGTGGCTTTATCGAAGAAGGGTCTTTTAGGAGCGGCATTTCAAAACAGTGCACAAATGCTACGAGACGGAATTCCCTCCTGATTCTGCCCTACGCTCCAAAAGGGGAGGGGCCTGAGAGGACAGCTAAATGCACAGCAGTCCATTTTCACCAGGCCCAACAACAAGAGCAAGGCTGCTCCAGAGCATCTTATCGTGTCAGTCACGTTCTTGAGAAACACATGAAGTCTTTCAAAGACGGCGAAGTTGTGAAAGAAGCTTTCCTGGAGGCTGCCGATGCGTTTTTGGGGGACAGTAAAAATAACAGTAGCATTTCAACAGGTTGTTGATATAATAAAAACTCAAGTTAGATACCGTTATTAATCAGCTGTAAGTTTGAGTTTGTTTGAATGTATTCATTATTGTACAAAATGGTATAAGAATGCAAACTTAAATTGATTATAGTCTATCATCAATTCAGGTTAAGAAACTAGTGTTGCTTGCATCCTATTTTAAAGGCATTTATTTTTATACTCGACTAAAATGCAACAACAAAAGGGTTTGATTCTATTAATTTTGTGTTTTTTATTGCACTGTTGCAGCAGATTCCTGCGTAGCTTCAGATCTGAGTTGTCTTATTAGTAAGCCTCATTTATACTTTTTTAGCAACACTGTTTTTATATAATGGCAAAGAAAGGGTTCAGAGTATTTTCTTTTGCCCTGTGTCATGTGGCAGCACTGTTCAATGTTTCTTGAAAACATTACCCACTGTAGTGACGTGTGAATAAACTCCAATTCTGTATCAACAACTCTGTTGTGTAACTTCAGTTAAATACTTGAATGTGTGCAGATTAGAAAGAGGTAAGATAAAGGATCCGCATTATTTTTTGGAGTATTAATCGTACAAAGGTCAGTTTTATACAAGTAGAAGTGTGTATTTACCTGGTAGTAGGCTGTCAGTAATGGCTACGTCTCTCTATTTGGACTGGTAGATCTCGGCAGACTGGCAACTTTAAAAGTAGCTCTCGGTTCAAAAAAGGTTGGGCACCCCTGGTCTAGACAGACAATCCATATCCATATTCTGCTTACCAGCCCGATATTTGATATCAAAGGTGAATGTGGATAGTGCAGCTAGCCAACGTTAGCTTGCACCATCAAGCTTGGCTGTGGTAAGTAGGTAAGTCAACGGATTGTTGTCTGTAACAACAGTAAAAGAGTTGCCGTACAGATAGTCGTGAAACTTTACTGTGACTGCCCACTTAAGGGCTAAGAACTCGAGCTTGTGCGCTGGATACCTCGCCTCACTGCGAGAGAGTCCTCTACTAGCATAAGCAATCGCACGCATTTCTCCATTTTGCTCTTGATACAAGACAGCTCCCAATCCTGTTGTGCTGGCATCGGTGTGGAGCACAGAAGGACGTTTTGGGTCTGCATAGGCGAGGACAGGAGACGATGTTAGTTTGTGTACTATGTCCTCAAAGGCCTGCTGACACTCTTCATTCCAGCGATCACCAAAGGATTCTTTCGAGTTGAGGTATTTACCATCACCAAAGCTGACTTTGACCCCTTTTCGTCGAGGTGGGTAACCTGTAGTGAGGTCGGTTAAGGGTTTGACTATCTTTGAATAATCTTCAACGAACCTTCGGTAATAACCGGTAAATCCAAGGAAAGATTGGAGTTCTTTCAAGTTCTGCGGTCTCGGCCAGGTTTTTAAGGCTTCAGCCTTTTCAGGATCAGTTTTATCTCCATCACTGGAAACAATGTGCCCCAGATAACGGACGGAATTCTGGAAGAACTTACATTTATCAGGGGAAAGCTTCAAACCATACTCCCTGAGACGGTTGAGTACATGAGTGAGCCTTCTCTCATGCTCTTCCAATGTGTCTGAAAAGACGATTATGTCATCCAGGAAAACCAGAACTTCCTTAAGGTTGATGTCACTCATGCACTTCTCCATTAGCCGTTGGAACGTGCTTGGAGCATTGGTGATCCCTTGGGGCATCCGGTTAAACTCCCAGAAACCAAAGGGACACACAAAGGCAGTTTTTTGCTTGTCACTTTCGCTCATCTCGATCTGATAATATCCAGCCTTCAAGTCCATTACTGAGAACCACTTGGAACCTGTGAGAGCAGAAAATTACCCCGGTCGGGTCGTGGAAGACCGGAAGCTGTGTGGTTCATAAAAACATGTTCTTACTCAATATCAAGCCACAGTTATTGCTTTTATTTTAAACCCTATAATTTCGGACTTTTGTTGCCGTCTGTGAGGAAAATAAATGGGGCTCAGAGCCTCAGGATACTGAAATCTGTATTTTTTAAATCTTTTTTTCCTTCTAATTTGTTATTCTTTTCAAAATAACACACTGTTATTTACTCACCAATAACACACAATTATCCTTGCTTTTATTTATTGGTTTAATTCCATAATCTCGGGCTTTTTTGGCGTCCGTCAGGAACTGAATTTCAAAATAAATATAACCGGAAACAGACGTAGGCATTTCGAGCAATTACCCAAGATCCTCAGCTATGGTTTGAAGCTTGTTGATTGGATGTGTTAGCCGCAATGCATGCTGGGATTTGGTGTTTATATTATATGAAATCCGGAAAACATTTTCAAAGTATAAAATAATACTTAATTCCGAGTGCTCTTGCTTTTCTCTTTGAAAGTCATCACATAACGGCATTGTAACACACGGTTCGGCTGCATTACATATTACAGATCTGCCGTAGTTATTTATTTAGAGAGACCTGATGAGAAGACCTTTGGAAAAACTGGAAGAAATGGCGCCGAAACTGAATACTTGACGTGGATCATAAATATATCAACAATTAAACAACATCTTCAATTTCTCTTCACACAATACGTCTCCTTGCAGTATCAACACTAATTTCGGCTGACTTTTACATTTGATCTAATTCATAGATAGGTTATATTTACACCATAACGGTGCACAGCTGAGAGAAAAGGACTCTAGTTTTTAAAGATATTACTGATTTTCTTTGAATGTAAGAATGTAAATACTGAGTCTGAAATAGTATAGCAATATGCTGTAAAATGATGTGAAAGCATGCATAAAACTATACATCTTCAGATGTTGTACATACACACTAATAATACAAAGTTATTATGGCTGTGTGCACCTTGTGTGCACCTCCTAGTGGGTAAAGCACGTTACAGAGTACATACTTTCATAGGGGGAAAGTATACATATAGAAATATAGAATATAAAAAATCAAGAAGATATTATAAGTGATCTCTACAATAAAACAGTTTAGTGCAGGATGTACACAGATATTAATAGGAGGAGGTGCAAAACAGAAAAACGGATTAACCTTTATTTAAACATTAAATATTAAATATTAAGCCTGACAAAGTACTTAACGTCTAATATATTGCTTTCCTGCAATGTTAACTATGTTGAAGCACTTATTTTAACTGATATTATACACATTAATTATACTCTTATGTATGTAGATAGAATAAGAAATGTGCAGAATATGACAGTTTAATGGTGGAGGTACACACATATTGATAGATGTCTTGTAATGCACTGTTGAGGAACCTGTGACCCAAGTTGTTCATTCATTGCATAACTACACCGTAGTTGTGTATGATATGTCAATACACCTTTGAAAATCTTGAAAGGGATGTGCAAAATAGCCATAATATACAGTCTTTAATGAACTATTAGTAGAGAATAACGAGTAATGAATATACTTTATTACTTGTTTCCATTCATGTCAATTGCAGATACATGTTTAGTCTTCTCAAGCACCAACTATCAAATATCTCTCCTGATTGTTGGCACTTGACAATCACCTTACCCGAATTTTACTCAGGTGTAACTAAAGTCTGATTTAAGGGTTGTTTATATTTCACATAATTAATCAGAATCTGCAAAGTAACTCAAATAAATGCAGTGGAGTAAACATACCAGGTTAACCTCTGAATTGTAGTGGAGTAGAATTACAAAGTAGCAATGAGCTGTCATGTGGGTATACGGCATTAATATAATGCTGCGCATTATGGACACAAGTGATTTTCACCCATTTATTAATTATATGTTTTACATTTGACAACACCAATGTGTTTAATAATGGCAACTTCTAATTGTGGGGAAAACGAAAACGTTCAGTAGAGACGTCCCATAGAACATTTTGCGAAACACAATTGCCAGCATGTGTAGTTCTGGGGGGTGTTCGATTCCAGTTTTGGATCATCTGGCGTGGTTTCGTTCCATTTCACACAGCTGTTTGACGCTCTGCGTAACCTTACGGGAACTGTAGTCCTAAACGATTGCTGGGGATTATGGGTAGTGTAGTGTTTTCGGCCATCCTAAACTCAAAAATGTTGACAATTGCAATGATGCTCGAAATGTCCCTTACAGGCCTACGTCTGTTTCCGGTTATTTTTATTTTGAAATTCAGTTCCTGACGGACGCCAAAAAAGCCCGAGATTATGGAATTAAACCAATAAATAAAAGCAAGGATAATTGTGTGTTATTGGTGAGTAAACAACAGTGTGTTATTTTGAAAAGAATAACAAATTAGAAGGAAAAAAATATTTAAAAATACAGATTTCAGTATCCTGAGGCTCTGAGCCCCATTTATTTTCCTCACAGACGGCAACAAAAGTCCGAAATTATACGATTTAATATATAAGCAATAATTGTGGCTTGATATTGAGTAAGAACATGTTTTTATGAACCACACAGCTTCCGGTCTTCCACGACCCGACCGGAGAAAAAGACGCGCTGCAGCCAGGGCCGCCTTAATGCACAGGCTGACCTGGGCTGAAGCCCAGGGGCCTACGGAGATCAGGGGCCTATCATGAGCCAATACAAAAGTTAAAAAAAAAGTTGAATTACTATTAAAAACATTTAAATAAACAAAGTCTTGGCTTTCAGAATATGAAACTTTTATTTCCAAAATCACACGATAAATACATTTTTGAAGCGTGTAAAGGGAAGATGACAGCTCTCACTCGCCACTCACTCCCCCTCCCTCCGGCTGACATTATGAATGTAAGGTGTATAGTAATCATAGATAACACGGCAGGGTCCGTTACAGTTTGTTTTCATCTGGTTTCAAATAAACAAAGTCTTGGCTTTCAGAAAATTAAACTTGTTTCGGCAAATTCAGATGATAAATACAACTTTGAAGCTTCGGCATAATTACAAGCGGAGAACGGAGTAACTTGACGTCACAGCAGGCACAACAACAGCCTGTGTTTCTCGAGAGTGTTTTCCCCGGGAAACAAACACAATACACACAAATGCAAAAATACACAAACACACACACGTATACACACATACACACTCGTGAGCTTCCCCCAGACGAGTAAACCAAACAAAAATATCTTCCCTCCGTAGTATTTTGATCATTTGCTCTGCTAATCAATCAGATCGATGGATTCCAGAGATTTTTCTCAAAAATGATGACTTCGAAACAGTCAGTGGGTACCACTTCACAGCCAATCAGAATGAGAATATGTTTCACATGTGACTTATTCAAATTGCGAGTGATTGAGTGACAGAGGAAGGTTGTTTACATGTAGGAGAAAAAGTTTGAGAAGAAAAAGTTTGAGAGTGGCGCTCGGGAAAGGAAATTGTTGAGTGAAAAGGAGTTTCGAGACAAGCAGCTATTACAAAAAATGCCGACGCTTCCAGGTTATTTTAAACCTGTAGGCCAGGATGAGGAGGAAGGACAGATGAGTTCTGTACCGAGCGGCAGCGGTGCCGGCCGCGGGGCCTCAGAGCCAAGTAGGCCGTCTGGTTCTGATAGCGATGGAGTAGCGGGAGAGGAAAAACAGACAGGAGGGACATTATCTGTTGGAGGAGATGGAGAGGACGACGAGGACTTGCTACGTGGAGGGGAGCCAACGGCAACCGGACAAATACATGAGGGAGGCCCGATATGTCACTCATCTGGAGGAGAGGACCAGGCGCGCATAGAGCAGAGTGGAGAAGTGCGATCACAGAGCCTGCCGAGGCTATACATGACTTTGATTTGTTGTTTAAATAGGGGGCCTACAAAAACTATCAGCCCCAGGGCCTGATGGCAGGTTAAGGCGGGCCTGGCTGCAGCCTGCAGGCACGAAACACGTTACCGGTAGAAATACATTGTTTTTAAAATCATCCTGTGCAACACGAAAAAAAAGGGGCAAATCGTGATGGTGAACACGAATCAATAGATTAAAAATCGTGTTGGTGAACACGAAATGCCGTGAGACTGGGTTGGAGGAAAACAAAATAGCAATCAAAACTCCCGCTTTCCAAAGCAGCTCCAACCTCCAACAACAGCCACAGAGATTGGTCCACCGCCGTCCCGGTAAAACTATTAATTTGCGCTGTTTTGTGCATATAATGCTCACACGTGTCTCTGTTCTTCCAGCTTGACGCTGCTCCCTCACACACACGTCTTCAACGTGCTCTCACTAACCTGAGTGAGGAGGCGGGACTTGGCGGATTTTTGTCTAACAGCAATCAATGAGCTTAGTTCTTAAAAGTTGACCATTGAACTAAAATATACTATAAAATAACTAGACAAATAATAAATAATTATTAACAAACAAAATACAAGAACCTTGTAACCTTGGTTTATCCAGTGGGTTACACTCACTAAAGAACACATTCAGCAGTTAT
Organism: Champsocephalus esox; assembly: GCA_036324585.1. Taxonomy (NCBI): domain Eukaryota; kingdom Metazoa; phylum Chordata; class Actinopteri; order Perciformes; family Channichthyidae; genus Champsocephalus; species Champsocephalus esox. Next base: position 26,180,324 of record CM070485.1, read on the forward strand.
CGCCTTTCAATTATATCCAATTATGAATGAATTATACCGCAAACAGAGCTGGTGTAATTTGCAGGCGAATTGTATACCCCCCTCCCTTCTGTGTTGGATTGGTAAATTGGAAAATGGACGAGGTGGGTTTCTGGATTATGCTCCAGCTGTTTGAGGACACACATTAAAGTGGTCAAAGTGGAGACACAGAAGAAAGGAGGGATTTAACAGTCCTTTAAACCCATTATTAACTCCAACTTGTACTGTAAGTCTGTGCGTCTCTCATAAACAGGAAGTGTAACCGGGCGGTAAACTGCAGTACAGAGGAAGTGTCAGCGGTGCAATGAGTGTATGTTTGTGTGCGTGCGTAGGGCATCTCTTAATAACGGCACTGTGAGATGGCTGACACATCTCCTCTGTCTCTGAAGGGACCATTTTAGCGGGGATTTATTTTGCGGAATGAATTACCCAGTATAATTAAAAACCTTAATCTCTTTTTTTCCCCTCAACAAAACAATTTTGTTCAAACCCAGAGAAGCAATCCAAAATTAATTTACCGCACCACTGAGTAGTATTAAGACTTTGCCAGTAGTCCCTCTCCCTTCAGCCACCCATTCACATCCTCATCTCTTACATGGGTTATGTGATATGAGACGATCGGCTGTGTGTTGTAACGTGGGACGTTCCCTGTGTAATCATCAGGAGCAGAACAATACACAGAGGACTGCGGGTATTAGCACTAATAGAGCGTCCTGTGGGGGACGTCTCATCGTCTGACAGTTTCTGTGTGTGCGTGCGTGTGTGTGTGCGTGCGTGTGTGCGTGTGTGTCTGTGTGTGTGTGTGTGGAGCTTCAGCTTCTCTTGTGGAAGGGTCTTGCTCTTATGTGCCAAACCATTAATGACCATAAAAAAGAGTTGTTGTTCTTATGCCCTAGTGTGTTACTAAAACAGTTCATCTGCATTGTTTTCTAGTAATAAAGAAAAATCACTGTGTGGAAATAAAGATGAAATTACTAATTCATGTGTGTAATGACTGTAATGCTATAGATAAACTTAAAGTGTTTTTAAATCCACAATGAATAGGTTTGGAATGTTCCTGACCCTATTGCTCTAATGCTGACATTGGACAATTTTGCAAAATCTGTGATTATGTTCAACACCAAAACATTTTAATGATAGCTTTCTGGAAATATTTGTGCATTACAACTACAGTATGTTAAAGTGAAAGGATGTCTCCTGGTGCAGACTGCACTACATGCCATTCACAACTTAGAAATACCATGGATGTGTCAAAACATCTGGATACAGCGTCGAAGGCTGGGCCCCGTAAATACGAAAGTTGCTCAGTGGCGCATGAATCCAAAAGGTTCTGACTCTAGAGAGCAAAAGTATCGTGGAGTGAAATGTACCTGCATGTGGGCCCACAGAGCATCCACACTTGCGTTTTCTATAATCCCCGCCTCCAACCCACAATGTCACGGCTGGTTTCGGTTCAGTCAAATGAATGGAGAGGTGAAATGGATTCAGCTTTAAGCGCATCTCACAGCTTTGAGGCCCTAAAGATATAAATAAGGGCTATTGAAGATCATACAAGGCAGGGAGTTAATTTAGCTAAAAGAAAACATCTCCACTCGTTCACAGACCTCTCTTCCCAAATGTAAGTCAATGGGAACAAGTATCTTTTGGCCCGATGAGGTCACGGTGACACAGACGTTGTAGTACCAGCGTTGGGCTACTACAAACATGTTCATTAACGTCCGGCACACCTGAAGGCTTGAGAAATACAAATGACCTACCCTACGTTGGTTTCTCTACATAAAGGAACTTTGACACTCAGCGAAGAGACAATTCATACATTTGTAATATTTAAAATGGGGAACTAACCACTTTCTACATGTTAAAACAATTAATTCAGTTATGAACAACATTGAAACAAGGTAAGTTTTATCAGTATTTGAAATGAAGAGTTGTGGGGGTTGGGCTGGCCAGCTGTAGTAACTCTTGGCCAGCTTGTATACTGCAGGCTAAACTTCTTTATGGCAGGGAAGTGAAATTATGGGACTGTTCTCTGAGCCACTATGACTAGCTGTTTAGCGTAGCAAGGACAGTGGTCACCAAGAAGAGCATGCTAGATAGCTGTGATCTGGGGTGGGTCATGCTCGGGCTCTCTGTGCGTCGGCATTTCAAATCACACTCCGGAGCTCAACTTTTGAAAATGTCCTTGAACATGGTCAAAAGGGGCGAATGATGTTATTGGGTTAATGCCAGAATCCAACATACACCCCGTCCAGACAAACAACTCCAACGTGTGATGGCCTGAGGGGTCAATGCAAACATTGTGTGTACAGTTATACCCCTTAAGGCCACCAGAGGCCAGAGAAAGATGCTAAAACAGCAACATCTATTGTCACGGACTGTGGCGACAGTGGGGATTATTTAGCACACAATGGACGTTGATGACAAAGTGCTGCAGAAGAGGATCAATGTTGTGAGTTGAACAGTGTGTGTGTGTGTGTGTGTGTGTGTGTGTGTGTGTGTCGAGTGCGTTCCCTGGCTGCTGTGGTGGAAAGGGAACGGCGGGGATGTGAGGAGGGACGGGGGATCGATGAGGCATTTGTTTTGTTTAAGTAAATGATAGTGGTGGAGACGGACAACAGCTCTCTGTCTTGTGTCCCTAAGGAGATGGAAGACAAATGGCTATCAATGTCCCATCATCCCTCTCTTTCACTATCTCTGGCTCTGACACTGGCATGCATGGTGTGCTGGGTGAGGCCTGGGGCCAGATCGGTGGACTTTGATGGAATCCACTGCGTACGTGTGTGTGTGTGTGTGTGTGTGTGTGTGTGTGTGTGTGTGTGTGTGTTTGTGTGTGTGTGTGGATTCAGCATTACATAAAGATGAAGACCTTCAGAAAGAGTTTAAATAAAGGATTTCTTTGTACAATGACTCATTACTACTGCATCACTGTGTCCAATCAAAGGTTTCTAGTGTTTATGGTTCAGTCGTGTTGGAAAGGTGTTTAGTCTGATTCATTTAGACCAATTAGCAACAAGTAGGTTACGTTTGCAGGATATGGTGAATCATTTTTAAGACAACATTTATTTAAAAAAAGTATTTGTTGTATACTGATTTGAGATAACATTGGGTATAGTTGCATTTTCTGGAAACGAATTAGTCGAAGCTCCAAATGGTCGTGTAAAATACTTCCTTTTTCTGGCATATTGTAGTTTCACATTCACTGTGAACGCCGACTGGAAGATTCTCACACTTTGTTTGAATGAGCTTTAGACTGCTTAGTTTAATCGTCTAATTAATACACCAATCAAAGTCACACACTCAACGGCAGCAACACTCAGGCCCAATCCCAAACCACGCCCTACACACTCCCCCTCTGTGACGGAGTGAACTCCGTGGAGTGACACTCGCAGCTCAACGAGGCTCCCCCCTGTCAGATGGAGGGAGTAAATACAGCGGCAAGCTTTGGGACGGCCTCTCCTCTCTCCGGCAGAAACAGGAAATGCCGTAACTGTAACAACGCTTTCAAATCAGCATCTCTCTGACAAACAATTCAAATTAATAACTAAAATAACATGTTTAATTGTGCTTTTTTGTAAAGCTCTTTTAGTTTTAAAGCTGATGTCAGTCTGTAAATATACACACACATTTACCTTTTTCTCGTTTATCAGTGGATGTTTGCTGGAACTACTTGTACACAGCGTTGAGACCGGTCAGGTAGAGACCGGTCTCCAGTCAGCACAGCTGCAGACTGCTGTTTGAGTGCTTGATAGCCCACTCCCCCTCCACACTCGTTGCTTTGGAACAGCACTTACGGCCCGTCCATACGGCAGTGCGCGTTGAAGCTTGCCGGCGGGCGTGTCTGAAACTCGACCAACAACCAATCACATGAATCTCCCGCCCCGGACACACAAGCACGCAGTTTGATTGGCTAGAGCTTGTACTGGCATATGATTTGATTGGCTGACGCTTCCGTCGAAGCTTCAAAAGTTGAACTTTTCTCAACTTTTGAAGCGAGCAAAGCCAAGTGACGGAACCACAATGCAGTTCGGCAAAGTGTGACGTCACCCCATTCAAAGTGAATGGGCAGAAGCGTTGAAGCTTTAACGCACGCCACCGTGAACATACAAACGGAGGGGTAGTGTGTAGGGCAGGGGTGGCCAACCCGCGGCTCTCGAGCCGCATGCGGCTCTTTGCCTAGTTTCATGCGGCTCTTCAGTTCATATCGAATTGTATATGTGTGAGTTTGGGGGATAGACACTGACTCCTCTAGTGTTGCACGGTGTACCGATACTTGAAAGGTACCGCGATACCCTGCCGTTAAAAACGTTACGATTCCTCCGTTTCATTCGTATCGGTACTTTAAGAATGACGGGGAAAAGTACGAAGAGCCGTGTGTGTTCAGCGCTCTGCTTCCACTCCCTGCACTGCAGCCGTGCCTGCAGTCCCTCCCTCTCAAGCACGCTCAAGTGCCTCCCTCTCTCTCTCTCCCCAGCTAGCTGCCAGAGCATGTGAGAAAACGAGAAGCATGGCTGCAAGTGGGAGTGCAACTGCCGCTGCACCTCGGCTTGTTGACAAAAAAGACGCCAGAAGCTCAATGTGGAAGTATTTGAGCTATATCTCTGACAGTGAGGGCAAGCCTACGGACACCACGAGGCCTATCTGTGAGAAATGTATTAATTGAATTTAATACGTATTATTGTCATTTATTTCATTTATTGTTCTCATTGTTTAAAAGTTTGTGTTATGGTTCTGGTGTGAAGTAAAGCACAATAATTACATTTAAGACCGTTTCCCTTTTTTTAAGAAAAGTATCGAAAAATAATCGGAATCGCAATTCTTGATTTGGTATCGAAACCAAAATGTTGGTATCGTGACAACTCCTGACAGTTAAACCTGATATTTAGTAGGTCTGTTAAGTATTGAATGCTGATAATTCTGACATAATTTGGCCGGTCAAAGTTGTTTGGGCTCGGATGAAATCGCTCCGTTACTTTTGTCCCGTGTTACTTTCGTCTCGGCTCCCGGTGTGTATGTGTGGTGTCAGGTGTCAGTATGAGAGAATGACAGCGCGTCTAATTTTGATGTGGCCCAAGAGCCAATCACAATAATACCTGCGATGCAGTGAACCAATCACCTTTGAGGGGGGGAAAACCTATCGTTGATGAAACACTATCCAGTCCTTCCCCTACCATTGTCTTGGAGTGCCGCTGTGCTCCGCCAACGGAACCCCGCGCCCCCCCTGAAATTCAAGGTGTTTAAAAAAAATATATAATTTTTTTTAAAAAATATATATATAGCACCAAATTGCAAATAATCTATAACTACTATCACTTTTCACATTGAACATGTGCTCTTTTATTAAATAAACTAAACGCTTTCATTTTAAGTTGTGAGTTTAGTGTTTTTGACCCTAAGAAACACTGATGCATTCATCAATAACAATAATCTCCTCTCTCTGCTCCAGAGGATTTAAAACATATATATCCCAATGCCACAGAAATGCATCAGTGACGTGGTTGAAATCTTGTCTCCATAAAACAAAATACTGAAACAAGCGGTATCAGTGACTGTGTTTGATGTGGCTCTTTGCAGTAACAGAGAAAAAATGTGGATCTTAACCTCTGACTGGTTGGCCACCCCTGCAGTAGGGCGTAGTTTGGGATTGGGCCTCAGAGTCCGCCATCTGATCAGCTCAAACAAATAGGCTTCTTGCCCTTTGTTATGATAGTTTCCGTCTAAAGGCCCTGACACACCAACCCGATTTTGGGAGTCAGAGGCCGTCAGAGGCTGTCGGGCATTTGCGGCGCCCTACTCAGGTTGGTGTGTCCCGCACCGTTGTCTCTTTACCGCACATTTTCTCTTTACGGCACATTTTCTCTTTACGGCACATTTTCACACCTCCCGCGGCCGATTCAACTTGACAGTTGGCCAAAGAAAGTCGGCCAAAGAAATCACTCTGATTGGCTGTTCAGGTTAGCGAATCAGTGCATGAGAAGCGAAGCGGAAGTGAGGGACCAAAACAAACGATTAAGAAGGCACACACAGACAGACAGAGCTACTGTCTACCACTGTGCATTGTTCATTGACCTATCGTGAGCATCACATGGAAATGTACATTTATTCAGATGGTGTTTCCGTCCGCCCCTCTATTCTTTCTCCCATTATCCTCCACAATCTGCCTAGAAGTATTTTAACGTTGTAGCTGTTCAAGATGGTCATTTTAAAATGTGTTTAAAATATACTGTTGGTAGTTAAACCAATAATAATGTACGGCTGCAACTGACAGTTATGTAGGCACATTTTTTTTTATTAACACTGATTAAAAGAAAAACACAAATAGCAGGATAGGCAATACCCAACTTTATTTCGTACCTTGATACTACAGCCATTGATAACACAGCATTAGACATATCTCTAACTCTTTCTGTTATTGTATTACACACTATTTTTATCGTATTGTATTTTTGACAAAAATACAATACGATACAAATAGTGTGTAATACAATACAGTTCTTTAGACATATTTGCTATATCTTACAGCCGCAAGCAACACTCCAATTGCTGATAACGCCAGTACCATACGATACATGCTTTCGATCGACGAGAGAGAGTGGAAATGGAACCCAGACGCTATTTGTTGTTTGTTTGTATCACGCAGTGATAACGCAGTCTGTCTTCCGGCTGTTGCCTCTTTTGAATGACGAATACACACTACCGCTGCCTGCTGGTAAGGACAGTTATTGCCACTCGTCGACTTAAGTCTTTGCGGTGTGTTCGTAGGCGGGCGGCGTAGGCGGGCGGCGTAGGCGGGCGACGTAGCCGACGCAGGCGACGTAGCGGATGTAAAAGTCGGGACGCCTTCGGTACGTGTTCTTTGGTATCAGGTTGGTGTGTAGCGGCCTTAAAACACACGGTCAAAAAAAAGCTTCTCAACGTATTGATACAGTGACGTCATGAGCGCTTTTCTCAAAAAGTTTAAATATTTGCTTTTCTGAAGGTAGGCACTTGCGATGGCATGCATTTTTTCTCATTGGAATCAATTGAAAGAAGATGCTTGTGAAAAAGGCCCTAAGCTGACATGGCCCTTAGTCCCTTTAACATTCCACATGATGGAGACGTTTTCCCTGAACAATGAATTGGCAAGCCCATTAAAGGGGACCTATCATGCAAAATGCACCTTTGTACGTCTTTTATACATGAATATGTGCAGTGTTCGAATTACCCATTTGCCTTCGGGGGAGCCCTATTTATTTATTTTGTTGGCAGACCTGAAAGATGTATATGTTTCCTGCATTAGATCAACATTGATTGCCAATAGGCCCACCTCTTTTTTCTCATCTCCGAAATCTCGATCTCTTTTTCTTGTGCCTGGCTCTTATGGTCCTTATAAATATTTTTCCGCAGGTTATTCTGTTGATCACTGCTGCCTTTTCCCTGAATCCATTCTTCTGAAAGGTGCACTTCGGTGGATTTGTCTGTGAGCGGCAGGGAGATCAATATACTTTTTGCCTCTTTGCAAATCTCACATCCACATTTTATATTTTTTTGAAAAGCCATGGATACCTTTCATTCCACTCACTCCATATTTTCTGTGTCCAGTTAAAAGGCAGGTCATGGGCATCGTCAGGTTCGCTAGCGCAGGTGGCGCCGGCGGCTGTGGCCGTTGTTGAAGCCTCTTCAGGCTCCGCATCGGCAGGCCTCTCCCTTGGTGTGGAGCTGTCAAACTCGACCCTAATGCCGCTTACAGCCGGCAAACTAAAAGTTTTTCCGTTCACGTTGTCATTTTTAGACTCCTTCGCTTCTTTGCTTGTGAATCCAGAAGCAGCGAGGCTTGGCTGTTTTTTCGTTTCGCCATATTTTTTATTACAAAGCCAGAGTTAAAAAGAATATCAGTATGAAAATATCAAATACCGCGCCAGCATCGCCTGCCGTAACCATAGCAACGTAAGTAGCGTAAAGAATGCAGCGCCGCCACATACAGATGGCAACACCCAGAAATATTCACAAAGATAAAACAAATATTCAGAAACTGTAATGAACAATGACTATTATTTATTTCAAGAACTTTTATTTACAGAAACTCAACATTTCTAATCTGTGTGACACAAATATGCACGATTCTTTTGGGCTTACTTACTTATCTCAAAGTCGGCCTTCAGGGGAGCTCCCCCCTCCCCCCTGGACCCCCCCCCATTTCGAACAGTGAATATGTGTCCCCGGTGTGTCAGGGAACTCACCAAGTGTCAGAAAACACAACCCTCTCTCTTTTCCTCCATACCCACATCTCTAAAAACGGGGCTGCAACAGATCTGATCCAGATTTGAAAATAGTCTGACGTCAGTGACAAGGAGCTCCGCCTATATGGCCAACTCTCCACCAATCAGGGGAATGAGAGGTTGCCGTGGCATGGTAACATGACGCTCGTAACTCGGCCCCCTCCTTTGCAGGGGGGCGTGGTCAGCTGCAGCGCATGCAAAGACAGGGTGGAGGAGAGGAAAATAGAGCAAAATGAGGCATGGCTAAAATGCATGATCTGTTTGGTATTTGGAAAAAGAAAACGTATAAATATACCTTATATAGGTATGGCCCTACAATATAGTATTCAAATAGCATGATAGGTCTCCTTGAAGGTTAACAGACACAAGGGTTCAAAGACAAAAGCAAAAGTCTAGGCTCCTATCCCGCTGTCTGGTTGAATCAGTTGAAAGTGATGGCACTAAACTCCTTGTGCAAAGCAACACGTATGAACTCTAGATGTCAAAAATGAGTGCCTAACTGAAGCACTAGTGACAGGTGTTAAGCTGTGCGGTTTGATGGCTGATAGATAGCACTCTGTTTTAACGGTGTTGCAGTTGAAGTTAATGTGGGCCCAGAACTGGATTTCCCAGTGAAAACACACTCAGAAGGAAGTGAAGGAAAAGAGTTCACACACCACTAGGAGCTATTTATCTGTATATCACACGCACGCACACACGCACACACACGCACACGCACACACACACACACACACACACACACACACACACACACACACACACACACACATCACTTCAGGGGACATTACATTGACTTACATGCATTTCCTGGAGACTTATCCTAACCTTAACCATAACCAACACATGCCTAACCCTTAACCTAACTCTAACCAAGTCTTTACCCTAAAATTAATTATTCCCCTTATGGGGACCTCCATTTTGCCCCCATAAGGGAGGCGAGTCCCCACACGTGACTGTGTAGACATATTTAGGTCCCCACAAGTATAGTAATGCTAGCGCACACACACACACACACACACACACACACACACACACACACACACACACACACACACACACACACACACACACACACACACACACAATTCATAAATCTAATGTTTTAATCGTTGTAATCCATCCACTCCGGTACCTGAGCATACACAGACAGTGTTTCTGCAGATAGTGTGCGACATCTCTTTAACTGCATTAACCGCATTAACAGGGGAGGTACTGAGGAAAGAAATGTTTATTTATAACCATGGTAGTCATAATTGTAATAATAACTGTCATAATAATGTACCAATAATGTAATAAATACTATTGTTTCTTTGAAGCACATTGGGAAGATACAGAAATAAAACCAGAACACAAAAACAATATATATACGCTCTGATCCATATATGCATGTGTATATGTATGTATCCCTTGGAAGTGTTTGCAGAGTAACACAAAACAATGATGTTTGATTGCACAGGTTAAGTGAAGCCACACACACACGAAGAGTGTCTTTGTTCTAATATACAGTAATACAAGGTGTTGCTATGGACAGAGAGAAAGGGAGGATCTGTACATACTGTAAGGAATACAAAAGCACATTGAAGCTTCAAACAGATCAAACAGACAGACAGATACAAACAGAATGGACACAAATTCATTATTTACTTTCTATTTTTCTCACGGGTTACCATTCAAACCGTTGTGCTTTGGGGATCTGCATAGGCCTGGGGCTGGGGTTAGGGGAGTGGCGTGGGTGTAAAGGCAACAGTATACTTATGGCACAAGTGGAAATGCTCAATATAATGAAAACAGAACACAATGCCACACACAATGCAGTTTTGTACCGTACTCTTATTTATAGTCCACACAACATGGGGCCTATGACCTAGGAAGACATCTCCTTACTACAAATAGGACTTTTCCTTACAAGTGTGTTTGTTGCATATGTTGATTGTTTTTCAATTTATAAGTAGGCGTAGTTTATATACTGTTTAAGGGGTTAAAGTCATAAGCTACGGTGGAAGTCCATTTGCCCATCAACGGTCAATGTTGTATTTGTATGTGAAAAAAAAGACATAGGATACTGAGAGATGATGTGGACTAGGCCCATGTCACAGTAACATCTGTGATTTGAGTTATTTCAAACCGTTAGCAAGGTGTGTGAAATATTAGATCTAGGGTTAGGTTTAGTTTGAACTTTATTCTTATTTTCTCGGTAGTTGATTGCTAGGGTTAAGTTATATACATCTATATCATGTAAAATAAGTGTTAGCTTTCATTCTAATCTAGCCTGATCCGCAATAAATACTAGAACAAAACAAATAGTTTCACAGTTTAGTCCTAACCCAATGCATGTCGCGTATCTCTGGTCAAGTTGTACACATGTTGCAAGCTGTTACACAAAGCAGGACCTTCACACCACATAGCATTTAATACAAACATGTTTGAAACAGAAACACAAATTTTAGCGTGAAAGCAAAGAGATGTTGCCCTGATGTTTTAGAACTTCAGATATAAGCACAATAAGGCTGGTGTCAACATACATTCCTTTTGTTTGGTCTGTGCAGAAAGTATACTGTGGCCTTTATTGAGGAGGTCAGCGGGTTACGAGGGGAGGTAGGTGTGGTTCTGGCTTATGGGTTGTAGTTGGGCTTTTGGGGGGGGTGTGAACGAGGTCTGGTTGCCAGCAGGTTTCAGAGCTGCTTTTGGGCTTGCATCTGAGGTGTACACAATATAAAAGAATATGGAAGGTTTTGCAGAAGACTCGGAAGATTTCGGTAGGAAGCTCAAGGATATTTTTCTACAGTGTGTGTACTGTAGAGCAAGGGGAGGGGTTTACTATGGTATGGGCAGCTAGGGGAAGGGAAGGACTAAAGGATCAAGGGTTATTCATTCAGTTTTTTTCCTTCAGATTAGCCAGAGAGAATACTACAGCTGGAATGACAGCTGATTCACACCTTTTTTAATCTCGCCAACCATTCATGTGTGGACAGCATTTACAGTACATGTAAACGGGACAAAACGTCTTGAACCGACAACAGAAAGAATAGAAAAACTGAGAATCAGAAGAACGCGGCAGAGATCAGAGGATACTGGATCTCTTTTAGGATTGACATCGTTAGTTTTTTTTTAAAAGTCTGTTTTGCTTCCGTCTTCCTGTCACTTGCAGTTTGTCTCAGTCCGACTGCAGGTGTTCTCCCAGTGGAGAGGTCACCAGGGGGTCGCTGAGGGAAGCTGGCGGACAGTCATTAAGAACTCCGTACAATGCTCACCCCAATACAAACTCATGTGGTCTTAGTCTTTGAAGTAGCTTCCATACCCCCCCCGTCTACTGTGCACCATGCACCTGGAAAGAGTGAGAGAGAAGTAAGTGCAGCAACATGGGAGGTGTCACTGGATCCTCTCAAACAGAAGCACCGTCTGAGTCTCCGCCCGTTTGGGAAGCTTCTCTGGACCGGGGCAACAAGAGGAAGAGGAGATTGAACATGTGGATTCGTTTTCTTAATTCAAGGCCACCAGAATGTTGGTAACCAACCCAAGAGGACCTCAGGTCACTGTACTTTCACCGATACATACTGCATGAGGTGGACAACATAATGTATACATGGAATCAGTCACATCGGGATACGGGGATTACACTGTAAAGGCAGCGACACAGGTCGTGTGGCTTTAAAGACATCAAAGCAATGAAAAAGAGCTGTCATACAGGCCAGCATGTTCCACAGCAGCTTTGTGCCGCCTCCGCTAAACTATACTGAGCAACATTCATTGTTTCTGGCTGCACCATTTATTTTCCTGACCAAATAAACCCTGCGATGACGACATTGTTCTCTAATGGACGAAGCTGATTAGGGTCATCACGGCTGTGTGATTTTACACCATGTCATACATCAATAGATTCAAAATGATGAATAATAATAAGTACATTCACATTTGTTTATGTTGATTCTGATACAATTCTAATTAATAATACAAATTATAGCTATTTAAATGATTATAAATGACTTGTAAGTAAAACAGACAGATAGACATGTGACCACATTTCCTTTAGAATATGATATCAGCATTATGATCATTAGAGGTCTCTATTATTTTGTCCACCCCATATAGCATAGAGGACTGTTCCCCACTCCTCTTGTTTGCCACGTCCTCCTCTTCCTCAGCCCCCACAAAAAACTCAACCCCAGCAGAAATGTTCAAGAGCTCCAAGAGGAAACGACAAAGGGAGCGAGAACAGACGGGCAGAAAATCTATAATTAAAAAGAAGGTTTGATCTGACTCCCTCCCTCTGTCTGTCCCTCTCCTCGTTCTTATCACATGTGAAATCCTGACTGAGAAGAATGTGAGTGATCCAGTCATGATTACAGGTCTCTGTCTCCCCACTGCAGGGCACTGGTGTTCCCTTTAAATGCTTCCCTCATCTTTTTCTCCCTCTTTCTTTTTTTTGGCCATGGCATTACAGTCCGTCTGGATCAGTAGAAGAAGAAGAAGAAGAAACATTTTGCTATATCATTTACACATGTATGTCATTTACAGAGTACTGTATGCTTTTTTTAAGTATATATAAAACAACAACATCTACCTAAAAAGATACATTCAGTAGCTGAACTGAAGGGTAAGAACTGAATGTCAACAGAATAAAACATCACACAAGTAGAAACCTCATCATACGCTGACAGTGTATCGAGTCCTGCATGAACGTCCAAAATCAAAGGCAAACTTATGTCCAAGAGTTGCAGATCACAAATAGATATATCTATATTCATATATAAATGTTTTTTTTCTCCTTACTGGTAATACAATAAATACAACATTAGTAAATGGCTACAACTGACTCTCTGACCATGCCTGACAGCATGTTATTAGTACAACGTTTAAATATAGAAGGATGTCCCTAAAGTAGAGATCCATATAAATAGAAAGGTTTAAAGAGACTCTTAGTAAAACTTTGTTTGTTCGTGACACTTTTTTTGACTTCATATAGGGCTTATGTATCCCCTCCCCCCCCACCAGCCTCCCTCCATGTGGAAGCTGAGGGCTATGTTCAAGGATGGATGGGAGACTTGTCTTTGTGTGTACCGTCCTTCACACTGCCTGAGCCCCCCCCCCTACCCAACATGATGTACACAAGCAGTTCACTACACAACACAGCCACCTCAACCCACAACACCACGATGTCAGGCCTCCAGCAGACATGACATACTACTGACCAATCAGCTTCCTCAGGGTACTCCAGCTGTTCTCGTGCACTGCTCAGTGTACTTCAGCTGTTCTTGTGCACTAATGAGTGTACTTCAGCTGTTCTCGTGCACTAATGAGTGTACTTCAGCTGTTCTCGTGCACTAATGAGTGTACTTCAGCTGTTCTCGTGCACTAATGAGTGTACTTCAGCTGTTCTCGTGCACTAATGAGTGTACTTCAGCTGTTCTCGTGAACAGTTCAGTGTCCTTTAGTTGATCAACTCATCACATCATTTCATCTCTTCTTATTGGCTCAGGCCAACGTAGGGATACTTAGTCATCATTCTTATTTTTTTCTTATCTATAAAATACAGCCTGCTTGTCAGAACTCCCCAAAGGAACATCTACACGTTTGCAGTCCAAGAGAAGACAAGCTCGGAAATGTATTTTTTTCTTTGTTTTTTTATCTGAAGAGTACTCTCCGTATTCCCATAGCAATCACATAGTGACATGTCTGCTGGAGCGACACACGCGCACACGCACGCACGCACGCACGCACGCACGCACACACACACACACACACACACACACACACACACACACACACACACACACACACACACACACACACACACACACACACACACACACACACACACACACACACACACACACACACACACACACACACACACACACCCCTTTTCTGTACCCTCCCCATCCCCCCTGCCTCATCCAGCAGAGGTTGATGGGGCAGGGGTGTGGGGGGGGGGTTGATCAGAGGACGGGGGGGGGGCGTCTCCTCACCCCACCTCCCCGTCCTAATCACAAAGACACATAACATTTCCCTCCAAGTTCGTCGTTTTTTTAAAACATACTTACTATATTACACACATATAATATATAATATGTATATACGTACATTAGTGTTTGATCTTTTTGGAAATCATAAACTTAAAAAAGTTTACAAAAATAAAATGTTTTATGGTGACTTCTCTAATTGGTCTCTTCCACTCAGCGTTTGTTTTCCAGGGCTCAGAGCCAGGGGCCCCTCTTCAGGACCACAGGCTCCATGTTCAGGCCGTGGCCCCAGAGCAGGCCCTCCCCCCCTCCATCCTGTCAGATGCCCGGTCATTCTTGATAGAAGGGCTCCTTTTCAAATCGGCTCTTTTTGTTGAAGTTGATCTTTTTTTAATGTCTCACGTGTCCGTGCTGTTCTTCTCTTTTTTAAGTTGATGTCCATCTGTGTTCACTCCTCTAGTCTTTCTTTCATTTACTACAAAGAGAGAGAATACGCAAGTCAGTTAAAGAAGACATGGAGCTCCATTGTTAAAGGAACATTTCTATGCATATAAAACACATCCTAAAGAAAAGCTAAATCAGGGTTATATTCACACAATGAAATGAAATCATCATCATCATCATCATCACCATCATCATCATCATCATCATCATCATCATCATCATCATCATCACCACCACCACCACCATCATCATCATCATCATCATCATCATCATCATCATCATCATCAGAAATGGAAACATGGATGTCCTTTTAAGAAGGGGGCGAGGAACGTTTCCACACTGTTACACAACATGAATCTGTACTTGTGTGCATGACTGACAAAATGTATAACCCAGTCTCACGGCATTTCGTGTTCACCAACACGATTTTTAATCTATTGATTCGTGTTCACCATCACGATTTGCCCCTTTTTTTCGTGTTGCACAGCACGATTTTAAAAGCAATGTATTTCTACTGGTAACGTGTTTCGTGCCTGCAGGCTGCAGCACGTCTTTTTCTCCGGTCGGGTCGTGGAAGACCGGAAGCTGTGTGGTTCATAAAAACATGTTCTTACTCAATATCAAGCCACAGTTATTGCTTTTATTTTAAACCGTATAATTTCGGACTTTTGTTGCCGTCTGTGAGGAAAATAAATGGGGCTCAGAGCCTCAGGATACTGAAATCTGTATTTTTAAATATTTTTTTCCTTCTAATTTGTTATTCTTTTCAAAATAACACACTGTTATTTACTCACCAATAACACACAATTATCCTTGCTTTTATTAATTGCTTTAATTCCATAATCTCGGGCTTTTTTGGCGTCCGTCAGGAACTGAATTTCAAAATAAAAATAACCGGAAACAGACGTAGGCATTTCGAGCGATTACCCAAGATCCTCAGCTATGGTTTTAAGCTCGTTGATTGGATGTGTTAGCCGCAATGCATGCTGGGATTTGGTGTTTATATTATATGAAATCCGGAAAACATTTTAAAAGTATAAAATAATACTTAATTCCGAGTGCTCTTGCTTTTCTCTTTGAAAGTCATCACATAACGGCGTTGTAATACACGGTTCGGCTGCATTACATATTACAGATCTGCTGTAGTTCTTTATTTAGAGAGCCCTGATGAGAAGACCTTTGGAAAAACTGGAAGAAATGGCGCCGGATCATAAATATATCAACAATTAAACAACATCTTCAATTTCTCTTCACACAATACGTCTCCTTGCAGTATCAACACTAATTCGGCTGACTTTTACATTTGATCTAATTCATAGATAGGTTATATTTACATCATAACGGTGCACAGCTGATAGAAAAGGACTGTAGTTTTCAAAGATATTACTGATTTTCTTTGAATGTAAGAATGTAAATACTGAGTCTGAAATAGTATAGCAATATGCTGTAAAATGATGTGAAAGCATGCATAAAACTATACATCTTCAGATGTTGTACATACACACTAATAATACAAAGTTATTATGGCTGTGTGCACCTTGTGTGCACCTCCTAGTGGTTAAAGCACGTTATTGAATTATTGTACAGAGTACATACTTTCATAGGGGGAAAGTATACATCTAGAAATATAGAATATAAAAAATCAAGAAGATATTATAAGTGATCTCTACAATAAAACAGTTTAGTGCAGGATGTACACAGATATTAATAGGAGGAGGTGCAAAACAGAAAAAACGGATTAACCTTTATTTAAACATTAAATATTAAATATTAAGCCTGACAAAGTAATTAACGTCTAATATATTGCTTTCCTGCAATGTTAACTATGTTGAAGCACTTATTTTAACTGATATTATACACATTAATTATACTCTTATGTATGTAGATAGAATAAGAAATGTGCAGAATATGACAGTTTAATGGTGGAGGTACACACATATTGATAGATGTCTTGTAATGCACTGTTGAGGAACCTGTGACCCAAGTTTTTCATCATTGCATAACTACACCGTTGTTGTGTATGATATGTCAATAAAGCTTTGAACATCTTGAAAGGGATGTGCAAAATAGCCATAATATACAGTCTTTAATGAACTATTAGTAGAGAACAATGAATAATGAATATACTTTATTACTTGTTTCCAGTCATGTCAATTGCAGATACATGTTTAGTCTTCTCAAGCACCAACTATCAAATATCTCTCCTGATTGTTGGCACTTGACAATCACCTTACCTGCATTTTACTCAGGTGTAACTAAAGTCTGATTTAGGGGTTGTTTATATTTCACATAATTAATCAGAATCTGCAAAGTAACTCAAATAAATGCAGTGGAGTAAAAATACCAGGTTAACCTCTGAATTGTAGTGGAGTAGAATTACAAAGTAGCAATGAGCTGTCATGTGGGTATATATTAATGCTGCGCATTATGGACACAAGTGATTTTCACCCATTTATTAATTATATGTTTTACATTTGATAACACCAATGTGTTTAATAATGGCAACTTCTAATTGTGGGAAAAACGAAAACGTTCAGTAGAGACGTCCCATGGAACATTTTGCGAAACACAATAGCCAGCATGTGTAGTTCTGGGGGGGCGTTCGATTCCAGTTTTGGATAGTCTGGCGTGGTTTCGTTCCATTTCACACAGCTGTTTGACGCTCTGCGTAACCTTACGGGGACTGTAGTCCTAAACGATAGCTGGGGATTATGGGTAGTGTAGTGTCTTCGGCCATCCTAAACTCAGAAATGTTGCCAATCGCAATGATGCTCGAAATGTCCCTTACAGGCCTACGTCTGTTTCCGGTTATATTTATTTTGAAATTCAGTTCCTGGCGGACACCAAAAAAGCCCGAGATTATGGAATTAAACCAATAAATAAAAGCAAGGATAATTGAGTGTTATTGGTGAGTAAATAACAGTGTGTTATTTTGAAAAGAATAACAAATTAGAAGGAAAAAAAATACAGATTTCAGTATCCTGAGGCTCTGAGCCCCATTTATTTTCCTCACAGACGGCAACAAAAGTCCGAAATTATACGATTTAAAATAAAAGCAATAACTGTGGCTTGATATTGAGTAAGAACATGTTTTTATGAACCACACAGCTTCCGGTCTTCCACGATCCGACCGGAGAAAAAGACGTGCTGCAGCCTGCAGGCACGAAACACGTTACCAGTAGAAATACATTGCTTTTAAAATCGTGCTGTGCAACACGAAAAAAAGGGGCAAATCGTGATGGTGAACACGAATCAATAGATTAAAAATCGTGTTGGTGAACACGAAATGCCGTGAGACTGGGTTGTAATGTATAGTTACCAAATACATAAACCGTACAGCTGAGAAACTCAGCACTGTGCATATTGGCATGTATGACATTTATTTGGCTCATTCAATTCCAATATTATTATATTATTACTAGAAGAACGATGTACACATATGAGGGTGAATACTGTAGCACACAGGTAGCAATGATCAGGCAGGCTGTGGACGTCATTACAACAATAGTGGCACCAGTTCATTAAATCAACTTCATTTCCAATCCAAGAGCAAGAGATAGCATCAGCATATAAAACACTTATTTCACTCAAGCTCTTACTCCAAGTGTTACCGTTGACTACCTGAGAGGCTTAGCCGTATCAAGTGAGCACTGCAACTGGCTTTTAGGACAATATTTCCTTTTCTATGTGAGGGAACAAGCGGCACACTCCAGCAGCAGAGAGGAGACGAGGAGGCTGGCGGTGTCCTGAGAGGCTTCGTCTTGACAGAACCAGTTTAATTCTGGGTGATGAGTCGTTAAAGCGAAGGAAGGAGGTATGTGTGAGTGAGGGGGGGGGGTGACTCCTCCGAGGCGAGAAGAGGCCGACTTTAATTTCAGCATAACTTTGTAGTTGCTCGGTCCTGCCCCTCTGGAGAAAGAAAGGGCGAGCAAAGAGACAGACGCACCGCCGAGTCTCCAATCAGAGCCAATAAGGCCGTCCCCTCGTCTCAGCGTAACAGCCCCGCTACCTCCCGGGTGCATTTCTATGGAACGGAGCCTCACGGGGAAGAGGAGGGGAGACAAGATAGGGGAGAGGAAGCAGAGAGCGGCGGGGGCTGAGCGGAGAGGAAGGATTCGGGGCGGAGGTACACACTCACATACCTGGAGCTGCTCTGAGGTGACAGACATATTAATCACTTTGGGAAAATACCTCCTGCAGAAGTTATTCGCTTGAGAAGTTCCCTGTTCCCCCTCAGACTCCACGAGGATTCCTCCAGGGGTTCTTCCTCTCTCTTCTCTACATCTGCATGTTTGTTAAGGTGTGTATACGCTCCACCTCCTCCCAGACCCCTTCTCTACCAAGGTGGTCCAGGGCCTCTTTGTGCTCAGTGTCCGATGCAAACCATAAATATGCCAGTGGAAAATGGTTTCTCCCACAATATGATAGCAACCAACAGTCAAGATAGTCCGATTAGCTACAATGGCTCTGCTAACTAATCACCTATTTGATAACAGAGAAACTCTAATGACGTCTTTAAGAGGCCAAACAGCGTCAATTCAAACGGAAAAAACGGATCCACTTATGGGGACGGGAAATATGCATCAGCTGCTTGTGTGAACGTCAGACAGTGCATTTTAACTTCCACTGCCGTGAGTAAAGGTGCTGAACGCCGGCACACTGCAGTGGTCGACAAAGGCCACAGAACCAAACTGTCAAGCGATGAACCACTGCGCTCTGGACCAACAAGTCCTCCAACTCATACGACCAAATGGGTCGATTGTTTAAGCCCTTATTACGACCAAATATGTCGTTTGTTCAAGCGCTTAATACGACCTATAATTACGTTTTAAAATTGTCGGCCTCTAGTGCTCCCGTTGAATGCAAACGTTACAGAGGGTTGTTTATTCACAAATAACCCTCTCTGTAAAATCCTAAATTGTAGGATAGTTTGGCCATTAAAACGTTTTATGATTAGATTTCTAGCGAGAAGTATATATTGTACTTTTAGAATCCACGTCCAGTCGATATGTAGGATCTACAGTTTGATAGATATTACGAAGATGATTTGAGGTTTCGTCAGGACAACGTGTATATGCGGCAAGCTTCCATGTCAAGTTACGGGTTGAAAACAGTATTTCCGGTCTCGACGTGTTCATAATAAAACCAATGATCAAATGATTTAACAGTGATATCTGCACTACTCATCCACTAAAAAACATCAGTTTATCCTAGTTCATTATACGACATTAATTGGTTTAAATTGTGTACAATGCTTTTGTGTTTTTCCCATAGGTTTTTCTCTTTCGATTCTGAGATAAACATTTCTGTTTTCAGAGGTTTTGATAGGCTAAAATCACGCCGCAATGCACGTCGGCAAATGGTGTTTATGTGATATGAAATCGGAAAACATTAAAATAATAATAATAAAACTTTATTCCGAGTGCTCTTGCTTTTCTCTTTGAAAGTCATCACATAACGGCATTGCAATACACGGTTCGGCTGCATTAA
This sequence comes from Champsocephalus esox, assembly GCA_036324585.1. Classification (NCBI taxonomy): domain Eukaryota; kingdom Metazoa; phylum Chordata; class Actinopteri; order Perciformes; family Channichthyidae; genus Champsocephalus; species Champsocephalus esox. The sequence goes on from CM070485.1 coordinate 26,200,491, forward strand.
ATATTACATATCTGCCCTAGATATGTATTTATAGAGCCCTGATGAGAAGACCTTTTGACAAACTGGAAGAGATGCCGCCAAAACTGAATACGTGACGTGGACCATAAATATATCAACAATTAAACAAGATCTTCCATTTCTTTTCACACAATACGTCTCCTTGCAGTATCAACACTAATTCGGCTGACTTTTATATTTGATCCAATTAGTAGATAGTCTGTATTTACACTATAACGGTGCACAGCTGATAGAAAGGGACTTTTTTGTAGTTTTTAAAGATATTATTGATTTTCTGAACTACCTTTCCAACTCCTCATGCAGTTGACTGTTACAGGTCTATACAGGTTCATGGTACAATGCATAAGCTTCACATCGAGAGACTGAAACTGTATTTTCCTTTACCGTTCTGTTTTAATATCACAATAAAGTTTATAGTCATATTATGTACGATATTATTACGTTTTATTAACTAGACCACTGGTCTAAACCGCACCTAGTGGTTAAAGCACGTTATTGAATAAGTTATATTTGATGAAAACATTTAAATATTAAGAGTAGCCTACATACAAAATAGGGGTCAATGATAGAAATATAGAATGGAAAATATCAAGAAGATACTGTAGTGATCTCTACAATAAAACAGTTTAGTGCAGGACGTCCAAAGATATTAACAGGAGGATGTGCAAAACAGACAAACTGATAAGGCTGAATTTTACTCAGGTGTAACTAAAGTCTGATTTAAGGGTTGTTTATATTTCACATCATTAATCAGAATCTGCAAAGTAACAAAAATAAATGTAGTAGAGTAAAAATACCAGGTTAACCTCTGAATTGTAGTGGAGTAGAACAAAGTAGTACATGCTGCTGTAACAAAAACATTTCCCAACTTGGGATCAATAAAGTATCTTATCTTAAGCTGATCGATGGCTACTGCCATATTTGCTAAATGTGCATCTGAACCTTGACAAGTGCATGTTTCAGGCTTATCAATTAACAACAGGAGGGGTCACAGACATAAGACCATCTGTTAAATAAAGCTCTTCTGACCTTAGCTGTCATGTGGTATTGATGCTGCCCATTATGGACACAAGCAATTTTCACCCATGTATTAATTATATGTTTTAAATGTGAGTGTTTCCTGTCCCCTAAACCTCCAGGGATGTATACAGTTTAATACTGGCAACTTCTAATTGTGGGAAATACGAAAACGTCTTTTAAAACTACATTTCCCAGTAGAGACGTGCCATAGAACATATTGCGAAACACACAGTAGCCAGCATGTGTAATTCTGGGGGGGAGGGCCGGGCTGGACCCGTCCAAGTCCAGTTTTGGATAGTCTGGCGTGGTTCCATTCCATTTCAAAGAGCTGTTTGACAGCGTAACCTTGTCGCACTGCCACTCCAACATCCAATCACAGAGCTTGAGGGCTAATCACGGGGTTTGTAAAGCAAGGTGGATGTTGTAGTCCCAAACGATAGCTGGGGATTCTGGGTAGTGTAGTGTCTTCGGAAACTCTGTAGTGTCTAAACTCCGAAAAAACAATTTGTTTCTCCGAATCGAAGGTTAAAAACACAAAAGCATTGTACACAATTTAAACCAATCAATAGTGTGTAATTAACAAGGATAAACTGATGTTTTTTAGTGGATGAGTAATGGAGATATCACTGTGTAATCATTTGACAGTGTGGGGAATACTTCCGGTTTTATTATGAAAACTTCGAGACCGGAAATACTGTTTTTACCCACGCTAACTTTACATGGAAGTTGCCCCATATACAGTACACGTTCTCCTGGCGAGACCTCAAATCATCTTCGTATATCTATCAAACTGTAGATCCTACACATCCACTGGACGTAGATTATAAAAGTACAATATACACTTCTCGCTAGAAATCTAATAAAAAAGCATTTTAATGGCCAAACTATTCCACGATTTAGGATTTTCCAGAGAGGGTTATTTGTGAATAAACGACCCTCCAGAGCGTTTTCAATCGACAAGAGCATGTTGTTTCTTACACGACCACTAGAGGTGCTACACTTTAAAACATGACTCTGGGTCGTATTTAGCTGCTGAACAATCGACCTATATGGTCGTTTTTTGTAGGAGGACAGGCTGTCTGGACAGAGTTTAACGTTTAATCTAATCTGGCTTCATACGACCCGACGCAGTCCGCCTTTGTTGTTTTTCTGAATGGAAGATCAACGACGTAAACACTGATGTCATGACTGGGAAGAATTTGGGCTCTTAGCGGTGGAACATTAAACAAGTTCTCACTTAAAAACCACACAAGCACCAGCATGGCGGAAGAACCGTACGGATGTTCAGTGGAAAGGGGAAACAGAGAGAATGTCGGGGAGAAAGAGGTGATGTTCAGAAGCCAGAAGATCATTCTCTTGAGCTCCCGTGTTGACGACCATTGAACAGACAGCCATGAATCTGACAAAGGTATCGCTTTAAAGACAAGTATATTGAGATTTGAGGATAAACAGTTATGTGATATATATATATATATATATATATATATATATATATATATATATATACATGTTCTCCTCATAAAGGGGATGAAGTAAATACCTGGCCAACAGCACAAAGAGGCAGCCGAGTACATATCCAGAGATCAGCACGAGAGTATATCAGAGAACATGAGAGTAACAACATGGAGAAACACAGAGAATCTTTTTTAACTTAATACCTAGAATTAACAACTTATCAAATCACAACATACATGAGCAGATCATTTACAAAACACAAACAAAACAATTCACATTCAGCACATGTTTGGACTAGAACTTGTTTGGTTATTTTTTCATACAAAACTTGTATATCTAAAAATCAACACACACATAAACCCATCTGCACCTCCTCACATCTGTACCTCCTCACATCTGGAGCTCCTCACACCTGTACCTCCTCACACCTGTACCCCCTCACATCTGTACCTCCTCACATCTGGAGCTCCTCACACCTGTACCTCCTCACACCTGTACCTCCTCACATCTGTACCTTCTCACATCTGTACCTCCTCACATCTGGAGCTCCTCACACCTGTACCTCCTCACACCTGTACCTCCTCACATCTGTACCTTCTCACATCTGTACCTCCTCACATCTGGAGCTCCTCACACCTGTACCTCCTCACATCTGTACCTCCTCACATCTGTACCTCCTCACATCTCTACCTCCTCACATCTGTACCTCCTCACATCTGTATCTCCTCACATCTGTACCTGCTCACATCTGTAGCTCCTCACATCTGTGATGAGTCCTACCTCTTTATAAAAAAGATGTGGCCTTTAAAGTGGCTCCCCTGTGGCTCCTTTGAAAGTAGAAGTCTACCCGGTTCATAACCCCCTAATCCCACCAGGAGCGTCTGCGCTGCGCTAGCGATCGCGGCCACTCCAGTCAATGGGTGCTATTCCACCAGACCCGCTGCGCCGCGGCTCGAAGCGTCCCAGAAGCACCTCGCCGCAAGGAATTTATAAAATATAGGATGAATCCTATTTTTGATGCGGCGCGGCGCAGGCAGGAAGTGGAACGTTCATCCAACAACTGCGAGGCTGCACACACGACGCTCCGCTTCCGCAACGTTTTGAAACGCGCCTGGTGGGTTATGACGCAGGAGGAGGTCGCGGCGCGGCGCAGACACTCCCGGTGGGATCAGGGGGTGAGTCTGTGGACTTGGGCTCTGTCACCTACCATCCCCCAGAGGAAAGTGTGTCTGGCTCTCTACTGGAGCCACGGTCACGATCAACCCACACTGACTGTAGAGGTGCTCTGAATGGATCACACACAAGCAATCAACACTGAACATACATATATAGAAGGCAGTGGACATAATAACTTGTAATCTGTAACCGTTTGAAGCCAGTTCCGTAAATGACGTACTTGGGGTGGTTTTCAACAAAAGTATGTTCAAAATGCCTTTTGTCTTCATCACGCAGTGCAGTCTTCTGTTCAGGGCGAACACGTATCTTCTCCTCCACCCTGGTAGTCCCCAGGTGCTCCACTTCAAACAGTCACTGCCAGGTGAATCATGTCAAGTCTTTGAAGCAGCCACACGTTAGACTGAAGGTTCCACTGGAACTGTGTTTCCTTTACTATTTGACTCACAGTTGCGTGAAGCTTGGTGTGTGTGATGCTAGCTAATACCCAACTGCCCCTGATGATGACAACTTAATTACCCTAAAGTAGTTGGTTGGGTTAACGGAAATATTTTGGTTAGGTTTAAAATAAAAAGCCTACATTTGTTCCAGAAGTGAAATACATGGTGTGATGTTACTATGGACGTTACGTAACAAACGTTTGGTAATACAAGTTTGGGCTCGCCCGGGGCACCAACACATTTTGTATATCACTCTACTATTCAGTGTCAACATTTATCTTCTTAAGGTTGAAAATAATCTTTGCGTGATGGTTTCAAACTGAAATATGTTACATTTTTCAGCAAATACCATTCATACCATTCGGAGAACAAGCACACGCAGCATCTAAGCTACAGATGAAACAGTCCTTTGCTCTAAACTAGCGTATTAGTTGCTCCAGGAAGGTTTGAAATGTGGGGTAGGGTCCGGGTATCACATTTCTCAGAATGACCCTAACGCAGGTCCATCTTCTGTATGTGCAGAAGCATGCTCCGTGGGTCTTTGGACTTCTGGCATATACTACTGCTCACATTCTAGCTAAAGTCTCATGACTGATAGCTCTCGGTGAAGTCCTATAGGTGCATTTGAAGTGATATTGTCCACCCGTTGTATGTCAGGGTTGAGGAAGGAGAAAGCTACATATAGATGTAACTATGTAGTATGTGGATGGGGACACACGCTGCATCGTAATCACATTACTGTAGTAGCTGCCTTAATAAACGTTAACAGGTGAAACCCTTGTAAAACCCGTAAGAAAAGCAACACGAGAGAAGAGTACGCTCTTGCTCTGTGGATCATGCCAACAGAAGCTGAATCATATAGAATCATTTGAGGTTAGCTATTATTTCTGAAGGCAGTTTTTCCGTGAGGATAAAGGCAAAAGAGAAACCTGTCTCACTTTATTGACACTCACCCCCTATCTTTGTTCCAAATTAATGGCACACTTGAATCATTTTTTTTTGGCCGGCTGCTTTATCCCTCAGCGCAGACTTGGTGTTTTAGAGATGTCATAAAACCCAGAAACAGACTGACAGTCGTTTCAATTTGTGCTTTCCATTTCCCCAACTGAAACCAGATCAAACAAACAGAAGGGCAGCAGATAAAGAGATAACGTGTCTTGCCCCAAAGCAGGAGATGCAGAGGTCATTCAGGAAACAGTGCTATAGAGACTCACACAGTATGGGACCACAGACGCACAGAAAGACCTTCATTGCAACCAAAACAGTGACAAAGCCTTTTCTTGTTGTACAAAATGTTGCCGTTGTCGAACACTTAATCATAATATCATATGCTTTTTCTCTTTTGAAATACATGTTCTTCTTCTTCACGTAATAACCAAATAACAACAATACATACTATGCTATTACACGTCTTTTGTGATGCACACATGGGAAATGACATTCAGAGCCTTAATACAAACATACATTTAAAATAGCAAAGTGCATGGAAGAGCAATGGATCAAAGAAAAACATCTTTATTTACATTAATGATTAGGAAAAGCAGTATCCCATCACCGCTGAAAGTACATTCCACTCTATAGAATACATAAAGCATGTTATGTGGATAGGAGTGAACCAGCTTTGAATGTAAAATGAACAATGAAGCACACTTGGTCAAGTTTTAAGCTTTTCCGCAGGACCTTTATTATGTGTTTTATATAAGTTTTAGGGATGCACGATAATTATTTTAAGAATTATGACGTCATCTCGATAAACCGATAACAGTATTAATAGCCCTGACAATATACAATATATTTTTTGGGTAAAAAAAAGAAAAAAATCCTGCGGTGTGGGTGGATTGTGATGAGGGGCGCTCGTTTTTCACTCGGCTCCTCCCGTTTTGCCAGTACTGTGGTGTTAGTGGTTTAGGAATAGGGGAGTTCTTCACAAATCCAGCGCTCCCTAATACTTCGAACCTGATCAGTCACCTGAAACATCGCCATCGCTACGATGGTGTGTTAAAAGCGTACGAAGACAATAATACAATATAAAGTGTGTGTGTGCGCGCGCGTTGGAGCTATGTGCAACTCAAAGCATATGCTCGAACCGGAGCTGCCTGGACGCTGCAATCATGTTGCACACTATCCGAGCTGAGTGTGCTGACTTCTCCTACAATGTCCCGCTGTCTGCTTCCTGCATCAAGTCAAGTGCTCGGCGCAGTTGTGGCGAAATGTCGCTCCTCTGTTTTCGTTAAAACAGCTCCTTTAGATCCGTTAGCGCAGCTAGCTAGCACCAGATGCTAACAACAACAATGCACATAGGTCTCTCTCTCGCTCGCTCGGGCCACACACACACACACACACACACACACACACACACACACACACACACACACACACACACACACCCTCCCGATGGCCAGTCGGTGCCTGCCGGTGAGCGTGGAAGTGTGGTCTGCCACAAGCGGGCGGCAGGAGCGGGGCTGTCAGCATCAGCTTGTAGATGGTATTTTAAACTCGATGCGCTCTGAAGCTACGGGGCGGCCGAGGAAAAAAAAATACACATGCGTTAAAATAATTAGTGGCTTATATTTTTTTATTATCAGTTATCAGTATCGGTCTTGAGAAGCAGGAAGTTATCGGTATCGGTTTCAAAACACCACCATCGTGCATCCCTAATAACTTTAGTAATGAATATATCATAATATATTCAAATCAGACAGAACCAAAATACAGTGTGACTTCTCTAAACCTCCGGGCCACTAGCGTTGGTTGTTTCTGTACATGTATTTCCTAAAAGTGACTCAAACATAAATAGAACAACCAGGTTTGGTAATTTCCTAAAGTATTTATTAACAGATGTTACTAAAACATAAGGAAATAGAATATGTGTTGGCTACTATTTTCAGTGGCGGAATAATGCAGATGTGGTGTGATCTTGTTGTGAATATTCAGGGCAGCAGGACTATTTTCTTTTGACATTGGATTTGGTAAATATGAACTACATCGTGTTTAATAATGAAGGAACGATGCACACGTGTGGCTCATTGATGTGTAAGTAATAGTTTATGGCACACTACAATAAGAGTGAAGGATTGTGGCAAACATAAACATAGAATGTAGCATTAATTGTAATTGGTAGTAGCCAGTTGTACAGTGTGCTTGTTTTAAGAAACAGTAGTACAAAAAAAGACTTATGGTAAGACAGGGAAATATTTACAATGGCCTTATCCTAGTGAACAGCAAGAGAAGCGCAGACAAGACCGTCTGCAGACACACACCAGTGATAGCAATAGACCAACTAGTGTGAATGCTCACATGTGTGTGTGTGTGTGTGTGTGTGTGTGTGTGAGAGAGAGAGAGAGAGAGAGACTGGTATATCTTCAAATGAGATCAGTGCTTATTGACTGAACTCTCTTATCTCTAATCTGCGGGGTAAATTGCCTCGGTTGCTTCTTCTCTTTCTTCCTGCGCTACTGACTCCCCTCTTTACGATCCCATCAGACACAGCAGGCCCAGATGCTATTTACTGGTGGGGAAGTGTGTGTGTGTGTGTGTGTGTGTGTGGCTGTGTGAGAGTGAGTGAGATTGGTGGGTAGCTGAATGCTTGGGCGAATAAGGGAAGGTTGCTCTGAGCATATGTCTCCTCAGCATTTCAGGGAGTGCATGTTGGGACCAGACCATTCGTGCATGTTGGGACCAGACCATTCGGTTGCTAATATATGCGACTGATTCAGCTTCAGGTTAATGATTCATACCCACATTTCCTCTCAGTAAATTGAAGGAGCTGTATCCCTGTGCACTAGCATATGTGTTCATGTGTCAATTCCTGAAGTGGATACATGACTAAACCAATGCATGTATTCTTATCTGAACTTTGTCATATTTGCCATTAACAGTAACACTTTGGTGAGTGATGTAAACATGACACTGCTGGTAGTTATCTAATGATAGCACAATGTTGGTTTACGTGTATGTTTCATGCTTTTAAAGGTCAACGTAGGACTTTCTGGTTCATTGTGGCACGACATAATAGGTTGTTAAGCAGACTTCCGTTTACATATCTTTGAAGTTATTTCAATGAATTAACACCGCTTTGTCCTATTATATTTGAAACATGCAAGCTGTGAATTTCAATACAAGATCATTTCCTCGTGCATGCATTTTGACACATGTATCTAATTCAGATGAACACTGTACTTGTGTTCAATGCATGAGAAAGGGCTGAAGGACTTGCAGGTCATTGTACATGAGTGGAATTCTAATTGGTTTTAATGATTAAAAAGCAAGCCCCAAGTGCAGAACATCCATAACTCAATATCTATTTGTTCAGTTGGTCAGAACTTGGCGTTTTTTGGTGTTTATCAAGCTACTTATTTAATTGTTACATTGTCTTATGTCTCACTTCCAACACTGGGCTTCTCATCCTTTCCCCCTTTGTTATCTTATTTTGTAATTCTTAAAATCCCTGTCATTAGCGATTTGTCTTTGTGCCGTGTGAATAACAGCAGGACATGTTGTTGCATTCTATTTCTAAGATTGTACTGAAATGACTAAAACAATGAACTAGTACTCCTACATACTAGTTTAAACCAGTTTGGTTTTTAGTGACGTTCGACTATTCCAGACTGTAGCTGAAACTATATAAAACATTTTGATTTACGCTCTGCTGTGTGTTTCTAATGTTTTGTGCTTGTAATATTTTGTATTGCTTTCATTTTGGGATCTATATATCCTTGTTTCTCTTTACACCCAAAGTGATGGCCTGAATGTGTGAAGGAGAACATCACACGTCTGTCTCCTCAGAGCAAAGACAGATGACTGAGACAGAGAGGAATGGATACGGAGACACAGCACGGTCTCCTCCCTGGGTCTACACCATCTCCATTACGGCCAATCTATACCAAAACAATAACCTCCAGTGAAGCTCCTACAGTAATCCACCGTCAATGCTAACAATAAATAAATCCAAAGAAATGTTTAAAGCTTACTTAATATTTATATAAAAAGAAAACGTATATCAATATAGACGCCCCATAACTTATTTTCCCTTTAACTTTTGCCTCTAATTGAACAGTAGACAATGAAGATGTGTCTGTTCCATACTCAACATGTGTTTAGAGATATTTCATGATCTGGTAAACATATGTTGAGAAGGTGATCGTAATAGCAAAATGCTAAAACGTATTGTGTCTGTATCAGAATCTGCTGAATTGAATCGGTCAAAGTGATTGAATTGCAAGAATCAAATTGTTTTCATTTGAATTAGGGTGCGACACGTTTAGATTTCCACTAATGTTGGATATCACTGTGTTCAAAAGTTATTATTAGCTATGCCAAGACATTTGATTTGAAATTTGATGCCAAGAAAGTAGCTAACTGGACAAATAGGGTGAAACTAAATGCAATTCAGTCATCAGCCTATTGTAGACCAAACCAGAGCTAACAGGAGTGGGAAAGTCTGACTTTGTTCACGAGGTGGACACAAATGACAAATTAATAATATTGTGTATCTCTGTTTTGTGGGTGTTTGTGTATTGCTATGGCTAACAAGTTAGCCTGGTAAACGTGTTATCCTTTAGTATACTTTATATTGTTCTGCACACAATGATCATGAGATGTCTTTTTAAAACTAAATTCTCAGTCTTCCATCTGTTCACTATGGAGTCAAAACGATGTATCAGTATTCCTCCATATATGCGTATAGATCAAATATAGGATTACTGCTTGGTGTGTGCTGGACGTGATGAGAGGGAGAAAAGAATGTGGTTCTCTCCTATAAAGCTTTTCAGCAGTAATGGGATACCTCCTGCCTCTGGCACTATGCCAACGATCAATGGGCTCACACGGCTGCCTATTCTGACAATGGCTGCCATAGCTCTTGCATCACACCCTGCGATACATCACTTCCTCGTGCATTCAGATTCGGTAATACATCACGCTCCTCCTCTCACCTTCGAGGTTATAAAATGCATCACTTCCTGGTAGCAGTTTCACCATTAGGTGTGAGTCCCATTGGGTCAGCTCGATTGGCTCACTTAGAATTGAGCCAGTTCTCTAAGGGGTGGAATGGCTGTATCATTTATTTAATGAATCCAATGTACCATGTGTTGTCCAAACTGGAATTGCTGAACATTTTAATGTATATAATTCTAGTTGCCATCACTGTGAACCCAGACATGTACAGTACGGGTCCCCAGCACAGTGGAACTGCCGGATGACAACTTGCATAATGTTGAGCAATTTGCACAAGTAGCATACGTTGAGTTAACTAGCATTCATTAGCGTTATAGCCCACATGGACAATATTTCCAAAATGGCTTGGCAGATTTGGACAATTCCGGAGTGGTTTTGGGGGTTATTGAGGATGCAGAATCCATTGGTGTTGCGACCATTGGATATAAAGAGCTCAAAATGAAATTGATTACCTCTACTGTTGACAATTTATTTTTAAATAGATAAGCAATCTGTCCAATCCAAATGATCCCCTAAAACTTTCAAATCGACCCAAAATGTATCAAAATCAGTCCATCATCAGTACACATATGGCCACTTTCTGGTTACAACCGCCAATGTAAAAATTGCATCAAGCATCCTCAGTAGCCCCTCAAAAATGTTCCAAATCGGCCAAGCCATTTGTAACTATTGTCCACATTGGCTATAATGCTAATTAATGCTAATTAAGGCAACTTATGCCAATTGTGCAAATTGCTTGACATATACATGTTAGCATTCGGCAGTTTCTACGTGCTGGGGAACTGTACTTTACATTTCTAACATGACATGTAGAGGTACTCAACACTTCCGGGTTCACAATAAAGCTCTGAGCAGGCAAACTATGTGGGAAAATGAGAAACAATGAAGGTAGGGAAATAGGATGGAATTAGAAGAAGCACACAAAGCCACCCCTAAGAGAGCTGTGGTCCAAAGAGTGAGAAGGAGCGAGACTACAGTTTGTCTACATTGACAGTTGTTGTCTATCTTAACACTATACAGAAATGTCAATGCAAATACATTCAAGTCAAAACAAAAGGGTAACAAAATGTTCTTTAAAATAAAAAGATACATTACATCAATAGATGACAACGAGACACTCTGAAAACAGGGAAGCAGCTTGAGAGTGGTCTGCAGCTCATGGTCCCATTTGTCACTTGGAAGCATTTTTTTGTTTCCATGAAGAGAGTGAAGATGATCATTTAGGCATTTCATTTGTTGCTGTTTTTTGAGTGTCTGTTTTGCGGGAGAGCAAAGGGGGCGTGTCTCTCTTTCTAGTAGGGAGTGAAGCGACTGCAGCCTCCTCTGTAAAGGCTAGCCTGCAACATCAAAGATGAAAAAGCTCCAATCAGTATTCAATGTAGAACCTTTGTAATACTATTATTAAAAATTAACTTCTCTCTTTCCTCCAAAGAAACGTTCCTCCCTTTTTCCAATCGTTTTTTGTTTAATTAATACATTGGCAAGGAAACATTACAAGCTAGATGTTGAAAGTAGTACATTCTGACGGTGGCGTCTGCAAAGCGTTCAGCTTTTCTGCCATTCTAATAATGTTTGAATGAAACATTAGCGACCCTAAAGCTGCTGCTTGGCATTAAGCCTGCCACACAACAAGCTCCCAGCGAATCCACAACCAAATCATGACCAAAACAATGCTCTCAACCCTTTGTATTCGAACCGTCCTGGCTTCACTGTGAGTACAGCTGTGTCTGGAACACTCTTATTGCCAGATAAGGACGTACGAATCTTACAACCTCAGATCATATTCAACGACAACATCCAAGACGCAAAATTAAAATATCCTACAATCCACAATCTCCAGGTATGATGAAAAGTTACTATTACAATAGTACCCCACATGTCTAGCATTATACTCATGTTAAATATTGTCATAGATGCAGGTGTGTTGTTATTACATTACATTACATTTAGCTGACGCTTTGATCCAAAGCGACTTACAATGACCGACTACAGGGACCATCTCCCCGGAGTAACTGAGGGCTAAGTGCCTTACTCACTAGTGGTGGTGTTCCAGGCGGGATTTGAACTCACAACCTTCCGATCTGCAGCCCACCTCACTATCCATCAGACCACCACTACCCATGCCGTATCCCATCCCTGTCAGAATAACGTTTCCATTCAACAAAACTGCATTCTCAAAAACGTTTCAAGGTATTTCTTTTGAACACGTTACTGTTCTGAATTGGCACAACATGACTTGGTTTGGTTAAACGGATGCTGATCTGATTAAAAACATGTATGTTTATTATGCTAAATATTAGTTTGACAAATCCACCCACCCTGACAGGCTCCCTACACAGAGTCTGCACGGGAAACACGTGTGATATATCAACAACAACATATCCTCTGATGTGTAATTGTCAATGCAGTTTTGTTGTATGGGAACATCTTTTTGTTTCTTTATCAGTTGATGTAACTTTGAGCCTCGAGCCTCGAGCAGACGTAGTGAGGCTAAGGTTAGCAACAGATTATGGTTAACATGAAATGTAAGGTGAGCGTTACAATTCCATCTCACTGATGGGATATCAGACTCTGAGAGCTCGATTTGACTCGCTATCTCCCTACAAAAACAACACACCACTTTGTGCGTTGAAAACAAATGTCGACATTGGACCGAACTTGTGAAGTTTAGAATTGTCAAATATGGATAGATTTGTACGATACTTGACCCTTGATAACACTGTGTGAAAGATTCCTGCCACCTCATTCATATCAACAATAGCCTTTTATCAAATCCACTACGTTAAATCCATACTTGGGAACCACAGAAATCGGGAGCATTTCAAAACCAGGGGGGGTGCTAGTGGATCATCGCCGGAGCATTAACATGCTTATGGTAGTGGTAAGTGCACTGCCTTGCGGCCTGTAGCACAGTCCTTGATGGAGCATGCGTGTGGGCTGGAGGAAAGGAGTGAGCAGAGGGTCGTGTTGTTCAGTTTTCTGTGACAACAATCTTCCTCACCCTCTCAGACTTTCAGTGGTGCGTGCTGCTAAAGAGACGCTACCATGGAAACCTGGTGTAGCTGTATTAAAGTCCGAGTGGAAACAGTCCTGAGTAAATCTGATTTTGTCAGAAATGCGGGAGAAATATGACCCCGGGAGGAAACCGGGAGAGGGCAGTGAGATCGGGAGGGTTGGCAAGTATGGTTAAATACACCCATCCGTAGCATCACCTACACCCACTCCAGGACTTATAACTCTGCCGTGTCCACTAAGCCTGCAACCAGATTCCTTACATACTTCCACGGGAGTCAGGCACCTCCATCCCATCATCATGTTGAATCCTGCATACATCTGAAACTCTACACATAGCAACAACTGTGTTCCCTTTATGCAGAGGATGTTCACACACAAGGCAAGATGGTGAACAATAGCGTACTGATCCAACCCATCATTCTCCCTTAGAACCACAGCTAGACCTGACACCTGATTTGGTCTCATAAGCTTTCGTTTGAGGCTACAGTTCACAATGTGCCCATCAAAACATTTAAGATACATTGAATATTAGGAAAACATTCATAGTGAGAAGATTGGCTACAGGAGGAGGGCGAAAAGGGGAGGAGTCATTTGAAGAGAAAGAAGAATAAAATGTAATAAGGAGGAAAACAGAGGCCACTTTTTAAATGAAGTAAATGAAGAGGAAAGAATGTGGTAATTAATGAAGGCTTTCAGCGAGCAGCTGCTCTGATTGCTTCGGTTACACATGGGGGAGATGGTAGGGCTTTCCACTTCCATCATCACAAGCACGTCAGCACTTAGCATCAAGCCTCATCTCATCCGTCCAACATTCTGCACCAAGCAGCAGCTTCAGATGCAATTGGTTTGCTACCAAGAACTCTCATTCTCCCTCTTTCCCCTGTTTCCCTTCACTTGTGATCCATCTCTCTCCTACTTTAATCTCCCGTGGCACGTCGAAGCATTTACTGGATGGTCGTTAATCTTTGGAGGAAATCCCTACACACACCCACGAAATAAAACAAATTGTACTTTCAATTTTCATCTTTGATGTTAGCTGCAAAGCTAGCTAAACACAAACATTAACTATTCAACCCATCGCCCTTTGCAACATTTGAAGAGACTGTTTTTTTATCTGTTTTGGGGGGAACTCTCAGTCTCAATTGGATTTCAAGCACGTAGCTTACAGCCAATCAGATTGGATGGGGAGTTTGAGAATAACATTCACTGAAGTGGCAAAGATTCACATTAAACATTATTAAAATGGGTCTCTCAGAGGAGACACAACACGTCGGAGAAACAAAGCCTATACAATATAATAGCGTTAGCAGATGATCTGATTTCAGTTATTAATTTACAATTAGCAGTTCATTTAGTTCAGTAGCTCACATATATGGACCAGAACATTTTGTTTTCATGTACAATGTGTCTCCTGTAAAGTGAAACATCCATTTGCAAGGTACTGGATGCTGCTCCAGTTCATCTCACCACATTCAGTACTGCACATTAGTCGGACGGTCAGCAGCTAAGCAACAGGAAACACTCACCATAGTCCCCACACTGTAGGTAGCTGCAGGACCGATCGCATGGTGGTATGGGTCTGCTGTTGCATAGACTCTGCCGTAACTACAAAGAAGAAAACATGCAGAAAAGGGTTCACCATGATAATTAGTTATACACTTTGTGATGTTTGACAGACAAATAATCACCATTCACGGATACATTTCAAACATCATTGTCTGTATGGGAATTGCACAATGTTTGACTGGAATAACTCACTCAGAAAGGGGCAACATGTTAGAAACTGTGCAACAACACACACACAAACGCTCTGCCCCCGTCTTGTCTCAAAGTCCATTTGCTACAATACGAAGGCATGGGTGGATCAGCTTGAAAGAGGGCCGTGGGGCAGATTTGGGTTGTGGGCTCCTCCAGCACCCCTGACTCTCTGCTATCTTTACATCTTGTCGGTTTCTTGTAACCTTTAAGTATCCTTAAGGTAACCACAGCATCAAACAGCAGACTTCTGTAACATCTTACATACGGTATTTGTATAAAGAATGAATCTGAACGTTAAAACAAATGTATAAAGGTTATATATCAATGCATCCAACACCAATGATGGTGATACAGTTCTAAGTATGGTTCCAGGTGGAGGGTTTACATTCAAAACACAATTAGTTTGAATTGTATTTTAAAACTTTAAAGGGGCCCTATTATGCTTTTGGGTCTTCTTTTACTGTAGTGTGTTCTTTAGGTTTGTGTGCATGTGAATGATCTGCTAGGCTAAAATACCTGAGTCCCCCCCTGCTTGAAACGCCTCCATTGGACTCCTTTGTTTACTTCCGTAACATGGTGACATCACTATGCACTTCTATTGGCTAGCGCTCCAATACATTGAACTTGATAGGCTAAGGGGCGGGACATCTCTAAGCTGTTGACCAATCACAACAGAGCCAGCCAGTTAAACAATCAGAGCAGACTGGACTCTGGTTTCAGACAGAGGGTGAAAAGAGGTGCTGCAGCACAGGCAGTATGAGACAAATAAAGAGCTGTTTGAACATTAAAGCATGGAGACATGTAGAGACACTACATACTGATATACACCTGAACATCAGCAGGAGAGGACTCTTCAAAGTAGAGACACTACATACTGATATACACCTGAACATCAACAGGAGAGGACTCTTTAAAGTAGAGACACTACATACTGATATACACCTGAACATCAGCAGGAGAGGACTCTTTAAAGTAGAGACACTACATACTGATATACACCTGAACATCAACAGGAGAGGACTCTTTAAAGTAGAGACACTACATACTGATATACACCTGAACATCAGCAGAAGAGAACTCTTTAAAGTAGAGACACTACATACCGATATACACCTGAACATCAGCAGGAGAGGACTCTTTAAAGTAGAGACACTACATACTGATATACACCTGAACATCAGCAGGAGAAGACTCTTTAAAGTAGAGACACTACATACTGATATACACCTGAACATCAGCAGGAGATGACTCTTTAAAGTAGAGACACTACATACTGATATACACCTGAACATCAGCAGGAGAAGACTCTTTAAAGTAGAAACACTACATACTGATATACACCTGAACATCAGCAGGAGAGGACTCTTTAAAGTAGAGACACTACATACTGATATACACCTGAACATCAGCAGGAGAAGACTCTTTAAAGTAGAAACACTACATACTGATATACACCTGAACATCAGCAGGAGAGGACTCTTTAAAGTAGAGACACTACATACTGATATACACCTGAACATCAGCAGGAGAGGACTCTTTAAAGTAGAAACACTAAATACTGATATGAACCTGAACATCAGAAGGAGAGGACTCTTTAAAGTAGAAACACTACATACTGATATACACCTGAACATCAGCAGGAGAGGACTCTTTAAAGTAGAGACACTACATACTGATATACACCTGAACATCAGCAGGAGAGGACTCTTTAAAGTAGAAACACTAAATACTGATATGAACCTGAACATCAGAAGGAGAGGACTCTTTAAAGTAGAAACACTAAATACTGATATACACCTGAACATCAGCAGGAGAGGACTCTTTAAAGTAGAGACACTACATACTGATATACACCTGAACATCAGCAGGAGAGGACTCTTTAAAGTAGAAACACTAAATACTGATATGAACCTGAACATCAGCAGGAGAGGACTCTTTAAAGTAGAGACGCTACATACTGATATACACCTGAACATCAGCAGGAGAGGACTCTTTAAAGTAGAGACACTACATACTGATATACACCTGAACATCAGCAGAACAGCCCCCCTTAAATGTAGAGATCTAAGTGTTATTCCTAACTTTATTTAATGATGTGAATAACTCCCAACAGACACAGACAGCTTGGCAGCTATGGAGTTAGTTAGAGCAGCAGATTTATGATCAGAGTGACATTTTGACTTATGCCCCAAACATAAAACTATATAGATTATTTGAACCAGTACAAATCAAAGCAGAATTTAATCAGTTGGGAAATACTCTGTTAATTGTTTCCCCTTTCCCCAACTCCAACCACCAGACATAAACCTTGTGCATGTTGGCTTTGATGGAATAGGCCTGATAATGGATGGGGAGTGCCAACCGGCCACAATGAGTATGCATGAGACACATAAGGCATTAGGTCGTCGATTTTAACTGGGGTCCGGAGGAGAGATCTATAATCATTTCCTCCTCTCACTCACGCTAAGAACAAGCCTATTGGATGGAAATGCAATCGATGTCTCCCTATAAATGTACGTTGTAAAGGTGAGAGTGTGTGATTGCAATGATTTGTTTTACCCGTTTCAATTGATGAGAAAAAGGTTTTATCTTCCAGATGATGGGGAGGGATTGCGATAAAAGTAACATCAGCCCGAATAAGAGGAAGATAAGAAAAAAGAATTGGGCAGATAGATGGCTGAACGGGGGGAGCAATAAGATGATGAACAAGGAGAACAATTAGAGAAATTATCCTTTGGGATTGGGGAAACATATATGGGTTTGTGAAGACGGAAATATCTTTGAAGGGAAAGGTAGGGGACAAAAAAAGAAGAACATCATTATGGTGAGAGCCAGTTCCTCTCTCTGTTGGTGTCCCACACCTTTTCCCCTTGTGCCATCTTCTTCTTCACCTCTTCCTCCCCTCTAACTGCCGTCTCCGCATTTGTCTCTCTTTTTGTCTCTTGGGGCTTATTTCCAGTCTTTTCACCAGCACTGGCTTGGAACTAATCCTCCACGTCCCTCTCTTTTTCTCATTCCAACTCTCCATCCCTCCTTCTCTGATGCCACCAGACTGCTTTATTTATATTCCTCTATTCCTGTCTGGTTTGTTTATTCTCCTCTAAAAGAAAAAGGGAAGCCAACGTAGGTCTGGAGGGCAAAGATAAGAGGCTGCGGGGATGCACCACCATGTGTTACAGAGGGAGAACCAAGGGAAGGATGGAAGGAGGAAGGAAGACAGTGAACGCTGAAAAACATATTTCCATCAATGCTATCATTTGTGGATTAGTCTAGGTTCAATCTGTTCCATCAGTGCAACTCACTCTTTCTGTGGAAATAGTACAACACATTTCCCTAAATAAACACAAGTACACATGTCCATAAAGCTGCTTAGAAGTCATAGAACAATGACATATTCAGGGACTGTAAAACAAGAACTGCTATTATGTTTGACTTTTCAAAGTATGGATACAATCATAGAAATTGAAACCCCCCAAAAAATACTGTCTCCATGGGTGTGAGTGTTCAAAGCTTGTTCTATTTGTTGCTATGTATCGATTGTGCTAATGGTGGTCGGAACATCGGCTATCCACACTGAAATCAGGGATAAACCAAAGAGACGACGAGGAAAGCTGGGACCAACTGTATCGAGAAAAGGAGATATATTCTGTCTTCGCCCTGTCGTCATGGGCAACGTAAGCTAATAATGGAGGAGCTAACGGGGTTAGCTCAGACGAAATATCTGGAATGTAGTTTATTTTGCTTTATGGAAACATCACAGGATATATCTGACAACAACGTATCCATCAATGGCTTCCGGATTGTTCCGACAACGTTTCCATCAGCTACATTTCTTTTGATGGCTTCAGGAGTGTTTGGCTCAACAAGGACTGCATCGATGCTTCACCATTACTTCAGCATGTGAGGGTCCCTTTGCTGTGGAAAACCCCCTTCCTCGTTCCTGAGCCTCAGGCGCTTTGTCCCTGTGGCTACAAGGACCTTTATTGCAATTTTTAAACTCAAACGTATGCTTATATACATGTATTTATTTCATTTTAAAATGGTGCCACTGTCAAACCACTATGCTAGCCAACGTTAGCACGATCACTTCTTCCTGGTGTGAACACATATCACTAGTATTGACCTTTAACACCCACACCCATGGAGACACTTTTATTTAAGGGTTTCAGTTTAAATGTCTAGGATGTTATCCATACCATGACAAGTCAAAAAGGTAAAAGCAGTTGCTTGTTTCACAGTACCTGGAATAGTATTTCGTATGTTTGATTGAAATGATGGAGATTAATAACTTGATGGTGATGGTCAGTCCTGGTTGCCTTTCTGCTTCCTCGTACCTTTAAATGTAGACAGTGGTAGCCTGTGTGTGTCTAAAGGGGCAGTATAGAGGCACTCCCTACAAAACCTCTCTTATCCCCCAATACATATAACTCCTCCACCTCCACCCCCTCTGCTCTGAACTCCACCTGGGCTTCCCTTTCATTCAGGAGGGCTTATAAAAAAAGAATGAGAGAGACACAGCGGGGAGAGTTATACTAAACACCAGCCACAACGAGAGTATGCATAACGGGAAGAGTGAGAAGGAGGGAATGTGTGAGAGGAGGAAAGAAAGGGAATTAAATAGGTGTTGTTGAGAGACGTGCCCTCTCACCTCTTCTCCGCTGCGTTCATAATCCTCCCGAGCACATCGCTTGCTCCTTGCCTCTGATAAATCGTACATTATCGGAGGCCTACAGGCTACCGCTGTGGCTGTTTCTTATCAGGTCTGACATGCTCAATCTCCCTGATCAGCCCTCCAAGCATACGCACACATCTAGACGGCACACACACTAGAACAGGGGTCTCGAACTCAGGCTCAGGGGCCACATACAGCCATATCTGACCTCAAGAGGGCAGGACCATTACAATCATAGCATGATAACATATAAATAACAACAATTCCAAGTTGTTCCCTTTCTTTTAGTGCAAAAAAGTACATGGTGGGGCTAAATGGCTTAGCCCCACCATGCAAAATTATGTTAAAGTAAGCTAAATAAAGTCCACCAACTCGCGCGGAGTGAATTGCACAGACAGCAGTTAGTAAGATTGATTTCAGCAGCCACTTCTGGAAATACCGAAGACCAGAAACGTTTTTGAAAACTTTTGTCACGTAGTGATCGTCTTCTCAATAGAACATCTTTGATAATGTCTTTTGGCCAATCAGAATCAAGATAACGGCGTGGTGTTATTGCAGGAAGTCCCGACGGAGAATACTCTTGCTGTAGTACAGGGGTGCACATAACTGGCACGCAGGTTATGTGCGTAATCTGAAATGCGTACCGTCACTTGTGTCACAAAGCGCATTTGCGTACCGACTTGTGAAGCTTTTCCAGAAGGCGGTTAGATCACCGGACGACAGAGTCGGTCTCCGTGTGCACAGACAGGGCTGCTGTTAACGTCGGTCTGTGCAACGGAACTGTGCCAAAACTACGCCAACTGGCTGCGGAGGGAGACTCCCCCCTTCACTGGAGAACGGCGCTAAAACAGCTGATCACAACGTTCACACTCTTTGGTCATGAAGTACTCCACTAGCTCTCTCTGGACTTTCCTGAAGTACTCCCCCGTTGATAGAACTCAACACGTAATGAATTAAGACCCCACGGTTTGATGATTGATAGGTGTGTGGGTCGTCTTTCATTTTGACACACAGAAAAATGTTATAATAACCATATATATATATATATATATATATGTACACAGGGACGTGCACAGACATTTGGAGGGGCTATTGCTCTAAACTGGAAAAAGGGCCTCCCCCCGAAAAAAAACACAAGACCTTTTGAAAATTGTAACTTGTTTTTAATGTAAAAGAAACCAAACGATTATTACATCAACTAAATTGAACAGTATTCACATCTTATAACAAAATAAGATAAGGCAACTACTTGCATTCGGTGACTTGATTTAAAAAATGTTTTGTCCATATCTCATTAAAATATCTAATGTTAGTAACTATTAAAGACCCAATGGGGACAATTCTGTTCTAATGTAGTTTGACCATTGTAACTGCTGTGCAGACATACTGATAACATAGGGCCTCTAACTAATTACCTTAAATAAACTCACTAATGAATTAAACCAGTTCAATACGCATTATTCTTATTCTTATCATTCTTTATGAGCGCAGTGACGGTCTAATTAATCTAATTACTTATGTATTTAGTATTATAACTTAATAACGGAGATGGTCAAACTAAAGTGGTAGAGACATGGCAGAAATCCTACAATGAAGCGGGACATTGAACTGTTCATCCGTGAGAGGGCGATCAAGAGAAGAGAGCGAGCGGCCCCGTTCAGGGAGTTCACAGATGAGAAGACACAGAAAGACAGAAGCACAATAACAAGTAGGCCTACGCTATATTTAGCGTATTTAGTGTTTTTTTTGTAAATAACCGACGGTATCAAGAGGAAGTAAAGTCCCCTGGGTTGTCGCCTATACTCTACCTGTTACTGCCATGATGAGACAACTCAAAATCATATTTCCAAAATCCGACACTGAGGTGGTCTTAGCGCACCGGCAGATGGCAGCGCTGACAAAGTGTGCTTCCCGCAGCGAGACGCTACGATACTAATTGTGGGCTCATCGTGTTGACTCGGCCACAACAGAAAGAAGAAAAACAAACTCTCGCTCTCTCCAGAGGGGCAGGTCAGCCAAAAATGCCAAACGGGCCGTTGCCCGAAAAACATTAGCCTGTACCTGTGCACGTCCCTGTATGTATAACATAATGCAAACTCTTTACTCCTAGATACTCCCAGCTGTTGATGTAAACTAGTTAAAAGGTGTATCGAGAGAGAGGCTGGTCAAAATTGCCATGGCAACCCACCGGTGCAGTCCGAACCTCTGGCTGCTGTGACTTGTGATGTGAATTTCTCCGGCCAATACTTGTAATAAAACACCAGTGTTTGACATCAGAGCTCCAGCTCTCCTCTGTCTCCCTGAGTGCTGACTCTGCATCGCTGCAGAAGTTTCCCTTACACTAACTCATTCTGGCACCAGACTATGACATGTGTTGTACCTGCTTCTATTCGATCAAACTGCATTCAAAAAGAGATGACATCGAAAATAATAATAATAATAATAATAACTGAGATTTCTATAGCGCTTTTCAAGGGACCCAAGGTCGCTTTACAGGAATAGGGCGAGCACACACAAAACAAAACAAAACAAAGGTCAGACAGACAAAACAACAGATCGATTTAAGGGCCGAAAGCCTTGATGAAAAGATGGGACTTGAGGGTCCTTTGAAGGCGTCCAGTGTGGGGATGTTGCGAATCTCCGCAGGGAGAGCGTTCCAGAGGGTGGGGGCTGCCACACTGAAGGCTCTGTCCCTGAAGGTTCTCAGTTTGGTGCGGGGGGTGGTAAGCAGGCCAGAGTCTGAAGACCGCAGGTTCCGGGGTGGAGCATGTGGGTGAAGGATGTCCGATAGGTACTGGGGGGCAAGGGCATGGAGGGACTTGAAGGTCAGGAGGAGGACTTTATCGTTTATGCGGAACTTGACCGGCAACCAGTGGAGGTGGATGAGGGTGGGAGTGATGTGCTGCCACGGCTTTGTGTGTGTGAGGACCCGAGCTGCACAGTTTTGGACATACTGGAGCCTGTCCGGGGTTTTGTTGGGAACCCCGAACAGGACACCATTGCAGTAGTCCAAGCGGGTGGTGACAAATGCATGCACCAGAAGAAAGAAGCTATTGCTGCTATTAACACACAACATGTACAGCTTTCAGTCTCTATTGTTTCTCTACAAGACGTCACAACATTCAATGTCGGGTTTCCCTTCTTTAGTGCGTGAGCAGGTTTTTAAACTGACCATCCACCGATCAATACATTCCTGGTGGGTTTTGAGGCAGCTGAGGAAAGGGATACCCTCACAAGTAATGTTGAAATGCAACTAGTTACTATTATGAAGATGTAAACACTACTTTTTAGTGACACTCAGAAGCAAACAGCCAACATACCTGTCACTGTACGCAGCTGCAGCAGTACCAGCTGGCTGGGCATATCTGTACGCGGCATACCCGCCCTGAGGACAGACAATAGATTCAGTACCACCTTGAATCAGAAGCATGACATCCACCAAAGTGAAAGCGCACATACGACAAGGTAAAGCACATGTTGACACTCAGTACCAAACAGTTTTGTTATAGTGAATCACTTTGTGAAGAATTAATAAAAATGCTGATAAAGTTGTTTTACTTACATATATTTCCGCACCATAAAAGCCATCCTGGTAGACCACACTGTGGACAGAAGACGTAAGGCATTGGAGTAAGGAGCGCTGCACTCAACGTCGTTTCTGAGCAATCTGCCATTTCTTTGTGCACGCTTTGAGTTTGAAATATTTCTTCTTTTCAGAGAAATGCCGGAGACATCGATGTGGAAACGGAATGAGAAGTTCCTTTCTGACTACGCCTTCTAGACGGAAACTACCGCTCTCGCTCACTTTGAAGCTGGATCACATGGAAACCAAGCAGCACAACACATCTCCAGTCATTTTTGAATCCATGAATTATCCTTAACCACTAACCCTAAAGAAACATGGGATTTAGTTTCAAATACAAACGGCTGAATAAAATAAAAAAACATATGTGTTATCAGCACAATTAATGACTCCATGTCGTCAAACAGCACCATTCATCCATTACTCTGCCCTCCCCCTCCCGCCTTTCCCCCCCCTCTTCCTCTCATTGGATTCTGTCTAACGCAGCATGCTCCTCCTCCTCATGTCTGACCCTCTCATCTCACTAGGTCTCTCGCCCACCCTGCAGCGGGCCCACCGGAGTGTGCCGAGCAGGTCGCAGCAGTCCACTCGCAGCCGAATCAAAAACCACACATGAGAAAAAAGAGACACACATTTGGCCATTCAGAATCAAACAGCAATTTCCCGCTCTATTAGAAGGCAGCCTTCTTGTTTCCCCTCTCACCACTCTTCTGTTACTGTGTGTGTGTGTGTGTGTGTGTGTGTGTGTGTGTGTGTGTGTGTGTGTGTGTGTGTGTGTGTGTGTGTGTGTGTGTGTGTGTGTGTGTGTGTGTGTGTTGGCTTATGTGTCTGAGTAACTCCAATTCCATTTTTGCAGCAGCATGTTTTCAGTCTTGGAGACGTTTCATACACTGTTTATTTAATTATGTGTGTTGTTGTAGTGTTCAAGGTGTGTGTGTGTGTGTGTGTGTGTGTGTGTGTGTGTGTGTGTGTGTGAGCAGTCACTCACGCTCCATAGGCAGGGATGGGTGGAGGAGGGGGTGCAGCACGGAATGTGTTGTAGATGGCGCGACCCCTCCCTCTCAAATGGGCACCTCTGTAGGCCACGGCTCCTGTGCTGGGGTACGGGAACCCTGTCACTGAGAGACACACACAACACACACACTATGTCACTTTGTATACTAAGTGACATCATGTTCATGCATAGAGTCACACAACATGTAAAGAATACGGCCGTCAGAGGTGGAAGGAGGACTGGAACCCTCTACTTGAAGTTTTCAAATTTCAAAGGTCGTTAATTCCAAGTAAAAGTAGATAAGTATTTTTTTAAAAGGGTGCGTCTGGAGTGGTTTTGGAAGGTTCCAGATCACTATTTTCAACACAATGTATAAAGGAAAAGAAGAACTGTCCCTCAAATGTACATCTTTGTAAAGGGCAACACACACTCAGACTGCTCTCTAGATAGCACGTCCTCCCTCTGTGTGTGGTCTGATGCACACTAAGGGGATGCTGCATGGTTTGAGTGAAACTGTCCCGGGCCACAGTCTAATTATAATGCCTGCGGACAACGCGTTATTAAATAGCAGTTTTAGACATAATATTGAATTGTATTGTGCAGTCACTCTAAAATCAAATATGCTGGTATTTGCTCTAAGCTGGTACTGTGTGTGGAAACGGTTTCCATGTCTTTCTAGATAACACACAGAAAGCATAAATAATGTAGCTCACACACACATTTACATCAAATATAATAACCTGGAAGATCATTTTGACACGACAAGAATTACAAATGGAAAGATTGATTGTGTTTCTATGTCATGAAGAAAAGTTCTTTAACGATCAGAACAAGTCTGGTTTTCATTAAAACGCTCAGTCACATTTGGGATTGCACATTTGAATATGCGATCTTCAGACAAGAACAACTTAACATGATATAGGAACATATAACGAAGGATACAGGACTAGGAATGATGGAGGGGGGATAAGGAGGTGAGCTGGCAGTAAAGAGGAACAGAGAGCAGGTGGAGGTCGGCTCAGCGTTTGGCAGCAGGGACACAAAGCAGATGGCCTTATTGTTGGAGAGGCAGATTCAGCCTGAGGCCATCCTTCATCACACACACACACACACACACACACACACACACACACACACACACACACACACCACACACACACACACACACACACACACACACACACACACACACACACACACACACACACACACACACACACACACACACACACACACACACACACACACACACACACACACACACACACACACACACACACACACACACACACACACACACACACGGCTAGATCTCCATGGTAACTCATGCTTAGCGGCTA
Source organism: Champsocephalus esox (assembly GCA_036324585.1). Lineage (NCBI taxonomy): Eukaryota > Metazoa > Chordata > Actinopteri > Perciformes > Channichthyidae > Champsocephalus > Champsocephalus esox. The sequence continues at coordinate 26,225,914 of CM070485.1, forward strand.
ACCTGTCGGGACCAGGTTAGGTTGCAGGCTAAGAGCTCAACTCGGTGAAAGCACTGCCTGCTGACCAATCAGAGCTCAGTGTGCGGAGTTCAAAGCGATCAAGTCATATTACAGGAGAAAGGAAATACAGAAAAGCTGCCGTTGCAGGAAAGACGGCCGGCAACAATCAGCGACTGTGTGAACGTGAACATTAATAGAATATCACCTCCATCTTCAGAGCAATCTGACTATTAGAACATTAGCGTTAAGAAAGCTTACTTACATATCTGCCACAACATCAGTACCCGGATCAGAGTGCATTAAGTACAGTCCGCGGCATATCACTTCATAATGTATCACATATCTCCTGATCTGAGTCAGCTGAGCCGTATCTGGCCGTGCAACACTCACAGTGTCACAGACTGGATGCAGAAGCATTATTTTAAGCAACACATTAAGTTGACGAAACACTCGAGACAAATGTAATTAAAGTCAGATCGTGTTTTAGACGGGCAGTGATATCATGAACCTGTTGATGTACGCATTCAAACACTTGTTCTGTTACCAGCTGTGTTCACCTTGCAGGTGCAGCTCTGTGGCTTTGATCCTGATCAAGTGTTTAAGTCATGGATGTTTAAAGTTTAACTTCTTCATTTTTGACTAGTATTAAAGTTCACTTTTCATTCAGGAAGTATGACGCAGCGCTGTCAGTGCGCTTCTCCATGTGTGTGATTGGTCGAATGCTCCAGATACCACCCCTTTCATGTGAACACGCACCTAACTAGATAGGACACGGCTGGCTTGAGCGATCCGCTTGATAACCAGCGTCGTAGGACCGTTTAGCGAGAGCGTGTATGTTTTGGATTAGGCCAACCGGCTAACTCAAACACATCCAGGTTAGGTTGAACCAGGTTCGTAGTACAGGCCCCTGGTTGGGTTGCTATTTATTGAATACAATAATAATAATAATAAATGTATTTTAACCGTCTGCAGTCTGCTTAAACACTCAACTGCTAGATTTGACGTTAAACATTCTGAAAAATCATCCTCCTCATTTTGTCCTGCTAACATTCATAATCTAACATGGACAGAGTCACATGAAGACATTTCTCAATGTATGTGCCTGATATTAATATCTTGTTACAATCATGCCAAGTGTGTTAAGTGTTAACTGTGAAGGTGATCCACTTCCCTGTCCATGCAGCTCTTCACTTAGCATTGTGACGTTCACAACTTGTTTGATAGCAACAAGCCATCAGTTCAAACAGATCACATCAATACTCTGCATGTATACATCATGTAAAGCTAAACTGGCACAGGCATACTATGGGTTAGCATCAACGTCTGTCCACATACTCTATGGATAACTAGCTCGCTGTTGAAACCGCTCCACGGTCAACATGAATGAAGCATCTGACCATACAGTCAGGAAGCATACTCAAACATAGCAGACAATAAGGGCCGTGTCTTCCAGTGGAGCCTGTGAACTCAAACAGATGCCTTCAAGGAGTCCTGTTAACTCCAAGTGTCCTGCCCCACCTCCCAGCTCCTCCACACCTCTGAGAGGAGGCTCCGTTATGGATGAGAGCCTTGTCTGTCTGCGCCCGGAGAGAGAAACACAACATGCTCCACTGTAAGTGCTCAGGGACAGCACCGCTCCGTCTGCCTCTCCCCCATCCATCTCCCGTGCCTCTGTGTTGGTGATGGAGGTCCCCTGCCCTCTGCTGTGTCTGCTCCTTCCTGCTCCGACCAGTCAGACAGCATCCATATGCCACGCCGTCCAGTGGTGATATATTCTGAGCCAAGATCAATTTCCCCAAGTTGCCCCCACCTCCCCCCTCTTCCTTTATATCAGACAATCATTCCTCTGTGTGTGTGTGTGTGTGTGTCAGCAGGCTCAATGTGTGTGTGTGTGTGTGTGTGTGTGTGTGTGTGCATATGAGTGAGCATGAGGACATGTGTATCTGTGTGTTATATGAATGCAATCGGATGATGAGCTATGGCCTGTGCATGCTACAGCGCTGCTGTAATAACCAATGAATTACAGCCGGGCCTCCGTCTGACAGCAGCAGGCCCTTAAAAGCAACACCCACACAACAACAACCACTCACACACAAGCAGGACACACTACATCCCAAGGCTGCATGTGCGTATGGTAATTAGCTGTAATGTTAGCCATAGCCACTTACAGCACGAACCAACGTCTAGTCGTGAATTGTGTTATTTGAGTAATATGTGATGCATGTTTAAGCTTGCCTTCACACTTCAAATCCAGGACAGCAATATAACCAGTGTTCTTTTTATGGATTTAGAAGTAGAGGAAACTTGAAGAGTTAAAATGCAAACTCATAAGTAAGTCCACGTCTGAGAGAAGAACCAGCTCCCTGGCTCCCTGGACTGCACTCGACTGTAGACCACCTGGAGTAACATCCATGTGGACACTGCTTCTCACTGTTCTCAGGTCAAATATGTATATTTGATTAAAAATGCGATTAATTTCGATTAATTAATTACAAAGCCTCTAATTAATTAGATTATTTTTTTTAATCGAGTCCCGGCTCTAATTAATATATACATATTGTATGAGGCCAAAAACCATGCGCATTTGCTTCTAAAGAATGTTCCTGTTTCATGCTCTTGTGAATGACTTCCAGGGGTTTATCTTCATTTATCTTCAATGTGGTTCCATTACAGTGAAACCACTGTATTTGCACATCACGGCAGATCCCAGCTGCTTTGACAGCTTCAGTTTGAAGAGGCAGGGTCTGTAGCTGTCAGAGATCTTGAACAACACCACAGAAGACACGTGCAGCTGTGGATCAGTGCAGACAATGTCCAACCTACTGGAATGTGCCGATGCCCCCGGTGCAGTCCGGAAGACCTGGCAGAACCCACCCCATCAGCTGTGGCCTGTAACCGATACTGCTACGGACTCGAAGAAGAAGAAGAGAAGAAGTAATCTTGGCCGGCCTTGGACCAATCATGGTGCTCCAATATGACGGAGCCCTGAGTCGATGTGAGGTTGCCCTTCCAACTTGCAAATGTTTCCGCATATGTTAAAAAGGCAAGAGCCGCTTGCCTTGTTACTTTCCTGCCTGCATTTTGCATTTTAATCTGATTTGTTGTGTTCTGGAGAACGCCGCTGCCGCACACACGCACGCACGCACGCACGCACACACACACACGCACGCACGCACGCACGCACGCCCGCACTCACGCACGCACGCACACACACACACACGTCCTGCTTTGCATATACTCAGTCTAGGACACAGTCAATCAATCAGTATTACATTTCCCTCATTGTCCTTCATGCCCATGCAGTCTATTTTACTCAGTCACCAAAAAACACACACATGAACGTATGCATGCACGCACGCACATACACACCTCTTTCTGTGACGCACACACACCTCAAATAGGCCTAGGCCATTATTCATCTATGATAAGAAAACATTAGAGGAAGTCTGACCTCCACTCTCATTGGTGATCACCCCTTGGACCCAGAGTATCGTAGTGTGTGTGTGTGTGTGTGTATACATGCATGTGTGTGGTGTGTACGTCTTTTTAACCTGACCTTAAGCCTTTATTACAGATTTCCTCTTTTCCTTTTAGGAAGTAAGGCTTTTTAGAAACAATTTGTATTTGAACTCGCAAAAGAAACACACATCTGTGGATTTTACACATTTGTTAATTCAGGGGAAAACATTTTCTTTTTCTGGGATTCCTTAGTATGCAAGGTCTACAGGAAGTGTTACAGTTCACTATGACAGAGTTCAACAGAGAAAGTTAAAGGATTTTAGAAGTTCATTTAGTTAATGGACAAATCTTGCAACTGTTACAATGTTGCTACAAATCTTGTCTGAGGCTTTGCAGAGCCTTCATTCACCATGACCACCCCCTACCAAGTATGCATGTTGGATACATGTAGAAGATTAATGTAGTCAATTTGATCTTACATGTACACAATTTACTTACTGTATGACATACATTTTACTTGCACTTTTTTTTTGCACTATTTTGAATCCCTTAACTATTGTGTGTTGGGCTGTTGGCGGGGCCTGGGATGTAAACTGATTTCCTCTGGTTAGGTGCTTCGTTGTTGGAGTTTACCCCAGTGGACGAGAGGGTCGCCTCCCTACGCCTGCGGGTTATGGGGGGGAAAACTCTGACTGTTGTGTGTGCTTATGCACCCAACAGCAGTTCAGAGTATACGGCCTTCTTGGAGACCCTGGAAAGAGTCCTGTATGGGGCTCCTGAAGGGGACTCTTTAATCTTGCTGGGAGACTTCAACGCACATGTGGGCAATGATGGAGACACTTGGAGGGGCGTGATTGGGAGGAACGGCCCCCCTGATCTGAACCGGAGTGGTGGTTTGTTACTGGACTTCTGTGCTAGTCATGGATTGGCCATAACAAACACCATGTTCAAACATAAGGATGCTCATAAGTGTACGTGGTACCAGAGCACCCTAGGCAGAAGGTCCATGATCGATTTCGTTAGGCCGTATGTTTTGGACACTCGGGTAAAGAGAGGGGCGGAGTTGTCAACTGATCACCATCTGGTGGTGAGTTGGGTCGAGTGGCGGGGGAAGCCTCTGGATAGACCTGGTAAGCCCAAACGTGTAGTTCGGGTGAACTGGGAACGTCTGGAGGAGGCCCAAGTTCAGGAGGCCTTCAACTCACACCTCCGGCGGAGCTTTTCGGGCATTCCTGTGGAGGTTGGGGACATTGAACCAGAGTGGTCGGTGTTCAAAGCCTCTATTGCCGAAGCCGCGGCGGGGAGCTGTGGTCTAAGGGTCCTAGGTGCCTCAAGGGGCGGTAACCCTTCGAACCTCCTGGTGGACACCGGTGGTCAGGGAAGCCGTCCGACTGAAGAAGGAGGCCTTCAGGGATTTGTTATCCCGGGGGACTCCCGAGGCAGTTGCAAGGTACCGACAGGCCCGAAGGGCAGCAGGCTCATCCGTGGATCAAAGCAGCGGGTGTGGGAGAAGTTTGGAGAAGACATGGAGAAGGACCTTCGGGTCTCACCAAAGAATGTTCTGGAAAACTGTCCGACACCTCAGGAGGGGGAAGCAGGGAACCATCCAAGCTGTGTACAGTAAGGATGGGACGTTGTTGACCTCAACTGATGGAGTGTTAGGGCGTTGGAAGGAACACTTTGAGGAACTCCTGAACCCGACAACTCCGCCCTCTTTGTTAGAGGCAGAGCTGGAGTATGACGGGGGATCAACACCAATCTCCCGGGGGGAGGTCACTGAGGTCGTCAAACAACTCCACAGTGGCAAAGCCCCGGGGGTGGATGAGATCCGCCCGGAAATGCTGAAGGCTCTGGGTGTTGAGGGACTGTCATGGTTGACACGTCTCATCAACGTTGCGTGGAAGTCGGACACAGTACCGAAGGAGTGGCAGACCGGGGTGGTGGTTCCCCTTTTTAAAAAGGGGGATCAGAGGGTGTGTGCCAATTACAGAGGCATCACACTACTCAGCCTCCCCGGGAAAGTTTACTCTAAGGTACTCGAAAGGAGGGTCAGGCCGATTGTCGAACCTCAGATTGAGGAGGAACAATGCGGATTCCGTCCTGGTCGTGGAACGACGGATCAGCTTTTTACTCTCGCAAGGATCCTGGAGGGGGCCTGGGAGTACGCTTATCCGGTCTACATGTGTTTTGTAGACTTGGAGAAGGCGTATGACCGAGTTCCCAGGGAGTTACTGTGGGAGGTGCTGCGGGGGTATGGGGTGAGGGGGTCTCTACTCAGGGCCATCCAATCTCTGTACTCCCAAAGCGAGAGCTGTGTCCGGGTCCTCGGCAGTAAGTCGGACCCATTTCCGGTGAGGGTTGACCTCCGCCAGGGCTGCGCTTTGTCACCAATCCTGTTTGTAATATACATGGATCGGATTTCGAGGCGTAGTCGTGGGGGGGGGGTCTGCAGTTCGGTGGACTAAGGATTGCACCACTGCTTTTTGCAGATGATGTGGTTCTGATGGCTTCATCGGTCTGCGACCTTCAGCACTCACTGGATCGGTTCGCAACCGAGTGTGAATCGGCTGGGATGAGGATCAGCACCTCCAAATCTGAGGCCATGGTTCTCAGCAGGAAACCGATGGACTGTCCACTCCATGTAGGGAATGAGTCCTTACCCCAAGTGAAGGAGTTCAAGTATCTCGGGGTCTTGTTCTCGAGTGAGGGATCAATGGAGCGTGAGATGGGCCGGAGAATCGGAGCAGCGGGAGCGGTACTGCAGTCGCTTTACCGCACCGTTGTGACGAAAAGGGAGTTGAGCCAGAAGGCAAAGCTCTCTGTCTACCGGGCCATTTTCGTTCCTCCCCTCACCTATGGTCATGAAGGATGGGTCATGACCGAAAGACCGAGATTGCGGATACAAGCGGCCGGGATGGGTTTTCTCTGCAGAGTGGCTGGCGTCTCCCTTAGGGATAAGGTGAGAAGTTCGGTCATCAGGGAGGGACTCGGAGTTGAACCGCTCCTCCTTCGCGTCGAAAGGTAAGGTATGTATTAGGATGTTAGGGCAGCATATCTTTAGGGCAGCATATTTGACCTGAGAACTCATAGTATCCATGTGTTGAAGTGAGTAGCTACCTGAGTGTGGTTATTTGGTGATATCAGACAGACTGTCCATCCGCTCCTAAATGATTGCATGTGTTCTTACATACGGGTATTCTTGAGTGTGTGAGCATGGGTGTGTATGCATGTGGAGGTCATCCGTCATTCTTCTGAATGGGATTTGCGCACAATAAACCTGTAGCCGCGCCCGGCAATGGAGATGGAGTGCACTGTCAGCGGGCTGGATTTATGGGGGCCGATTCAGCTGATGGGTGCTGGGAAAGCCGTCTGATGAAGGGTGATTAATCGCTCTTACGTCCCCCTTTACATCCTGCTTTACTCCCTCCCCAAACTAGATTAAATGCACTCATAATTATTCCAGAAGAAATCCCACGCACTTTCCCTTACAGGTGGGGATTTTTCATTTTTCATATGGTGGAGGGGAGAGACAGGGATGAGATATACTGTGCTGCATGTGTGTGGGTGAATGAGTGTAATAAGAAGAAGGGATGTACACAAAGAATAATACAGGCATGGATGAGTTTTCCTGTTTTCCATCCTTTATCCCTCCATTCCTCCTCCTGGGGAAAGGGTGGCATATGGTTGGCACACTTGTATTGATGCTTTTAAAAAGGACTAGTTAGTTGCCTTCAATATTGCCATGGAAAAATACACCTGCACAGAAACTGTGTATCCCTGAAATCATAATTGTTTGGACATTTTACCAAAAATAATACTGATAAAAAGAAGGAAGCATTCTCTACCTGGATGACCATTGTGTTTTGCTGTTTGGTCTGATACTTTTGGGGAAATCTTGTAACTGTTAACAGTTCAAATAATTACTGAACCCCCCCCCCTGCCTCCCCACACAAACAACAGGAGAGTTAGCTTTCTCAGCATGTTACCAGTGCAACACATCAATGCTGATTACAACTAATGACAAATGCAAATATAAGTAAAATGGGTATGAAGAATATTTTCAGACACTTTAGCGCTCTTGGAATGTTGAAGGTGTATTTGTAAAATGTTTTAAAGCTAGCATGAGTGATTATTAATAACTTATGTTGAAAGGAAAGAAGCAAACAATTATTTGCCAAGTATTAAACTTGAATGCATCTTATAGACATGTACTCTTAATGTGTGACTATACACGCACGCACGCACGCACACACGCACACCACACACACTGCATCTATAGACATGTACTCTAATGTGTGACTACGCACGCACGCAGCGCACACACACACACACACACACACACACACACACACACACACTCACGCACACACACACACACACACACACACACACACACACACACACACACACAGGGGCAGTGGAGCGTGGAGCAGCGTGATGGAGGGTTTGGAGGTCGTCTGAGGTGGCTGTTTGGTTGGCGGGATGGCGGGATATATGGTGGGATGGAGGGACGGAGGCAGAGAAGCAGGGAGAGAGGGAAGGAGAAATAAAAGAGATGGATGGCCTCTCTTTGTCGTGCTGGTTATTTAGAGGAGTGCTATAAACCTGTCTGGGAACGAACAGTTTTCAGACTAATGAGCAAAAAGTGGAGCATTTACGGCGAGCGGACAGTCTCAGCACTTCTACCAAATGAAACCAAGCTGCCACTTCAAACTGCACACACACACACACACACACACACACACACACACACACACACACACACACACACACACACACACACACACACACACACACACACACACACACACACACACACACACACACACACACACACACACACACACACACACACACACACACACACACACACACACACACACACACACACACTCCGAGCAGTAGAAGGATTCTAAAGTACAATACTGTTTTGTTTTGGAATGCATTCTTCTTTTCAGAACTGTGTGATTCTTTACCTGCATAGAACTCAGGACCGTACATCGCTCCGACCACTGGATTCAGCTTCCAGCCTGCCGGAGACACACACTGTTAGACAACTGTACATGCCTGTGTTCCTACACACACCTTCTAAACAGAGTTACTATACTATTATATTTTCCCTTTTAGGAAGTAATTATAGCCTTTACTTGAGTATGTGTCCATCCAACAGGGCATCGTGAGGTTCTCAATCTGTTTCTTTTCTTTCACTTATTGTTAACAATTCACAAACATGTACCCTCTGAGGAGTTGAATAGCCCATGGTGGATCGATGCCATCTCTTCAACATGTTGCATCAAAATGCTGCATTTCAAGATACCATTTTGCATAACTATTGCCTGATGGAAGTTTTATGATTGCTGTTACTATTACATATTTAACACTTAGGGATAGTATCAACTGTTGGGTACACCAGTGTACAATCTGTAAGGTTTTAATCAAATGAAAGTCACAGAGAGACACAACATGTCACAAGACAGATGTGGGATGATTGGCTAGTCTGTCATGCATTTAATAATGCAGCACTTCTGTTAAACCTCGACTGTAACTGGATACACAGGATACTGTTGATATACTTTCAAAAGCTCTGACCATAGTTCTATTTTTAATTCTCAATACGTTTATCTAACGGAGCATTTCATCATATATTGCTAGTTATATCTTGTTATAAGTATAATACATTAGTGTCTTCCGTTAGTGGTTAAAGGCATGCACTGGGGAAGTGACAACCAAAGCACCATTTTAGCAATGGCAAAGACTAACAACAGATGGCAGAGCGAATCTTAAGATATGGTGTCATCTTGTTTACAAATCTGGAAGCAACTGGGGTCTTTTATTCTTGTTCTTGTTTGTCCCGCTGTGGTTATCATTATGTTACCATTCAAATGTGTCTTTTGTTTTTTACTTGTTGTAAGTAAACAAGTAAAACCTGTACTCGCAACAGTTTGCTCAAACACTGCTAAAGCCAGTAAAGCCCCCGTCACACTGTCCCGACATGGACACCCGATGGACACACGATAAAGGAAATGTTCTAATTCGGCTGTGATCGTAACAACATCGGGACATTCGTGAGGGCATCTTAAGACATCGTATGACCGCCGGTGGAGTTTCTCAGGTTCCGGCAGCAACTTCGTGAGCGGCAACTTCGTAAGGCACTCGTGAGGGCATCTCGTCAAGTCGTGTCATCTTCGTGTTATCATCGGTGCCATCGGGCATTCACCCTCACTCTGATCGGGGCGAATGCCCGATGGCACCGATGATAACAAGATGCCCTCACGATGGCCTTACGAAGGGCAACATTGACACACGAATTCAACACGAAAATGAACCTTCTCAAGGTCCTTCGGCAATTATTTGGCATGCCAAAGATTTTGCCACGGCTCACGAAGTTGCTGCCGGAGCCTGAGAAACTCCACCGGCGGTCATACGAAGACTTAAGATGCCCTCACGAATGGCCCGATGTTGCTACGATCACAGCCAAATTTGAACATTTCCTTTATCGTGTGTCCATCGGGTTGTTTTATTGCACAACAAAATCATGTAAACATATTATGTAAATAACCCAATTTGTGTTCTGTGAAAATAAAAAGGATATAATATATTATTTTGAAGGAGAGTTGACAGGAAATTGTTGTTGTTATGGAAACAACATTACGGAGAAAACGTAATATTTTCTACATATAAAGACGGAGAAAGTAAAGAACAAAGTCTGAACATATCAGTAGAGTATCATAGTACTGTAACATCATTGTTTTTGGTGCTTTCATTGC
>CM070485.1:26238639-26358639 GCA_036324585.1 Champsocephalus esox
AGGCAAGCAGAGAAAGGAAAGAAAGAGTCTGGGAGGAGTTAAAAAGAAAGGTAAGAAGTGACAGGAAAAGGAAGGCACCTCTATTTTGCGTCCCTCTACGATTGTACCGTTTAGTTTCTCCCGCGCACGGTCAGCATCTGCACTCGTTTCAAATGTTACAAACCCAAAGCCCTGCAGTGGCCAGGAGGTGGGGTGGAAGTCAAGCGACAAAAGGAAGCGGAGTCCAGAAATGAAATGATAAAACAAATGGGGAAAAGAAGAGAGGAGACAAGAGACACAGAGCACAGATGAGAGAGCGGCAGGTCAGGAAGGAGCTACAGATCCAGAAGCAGAGGCCAGAGACGTCAGGCTGGTGAGACAGGAGAAATACAGCTGGAGTTACAGTCAGGGGCTTTGGTGAGCAGGACATCAACGCACAGACAGCAGTCCTCGTCACACACACATATGATGTCCTGTTGTCGGATACATAGGGTTAGGGTTAGCTGCTTTCACAACCACACGTCAGCCCGGCGACGCTCCGCCTACATGGGCAACCTATCAGGGGAACGAGAGGTTGCCGTGGCATGGTAACAGCATGGTGACATGACGCTGTGTGCCACGCCCCCCGTCTTTGCAGGGGGGCGTGGTCAGCTGCAGCCCCTGCAAAAACAGGGCTACAAAAGAGCAAATAGAGCGAAATGAGGCATGGCTAAAATGCATGATCTGTTTGGTACTTTGAAAAAAATACTTTTATATAGATATGGCCCTACAATATGTGTTTCAAATATAGCATGATAGGAACACTTTAACTTAGCTAATATTTGATAGCTATTACAGTCTTAACAAGTTTATAATAATTAGTTGGAGGCAATCAGAGCTTGATGCAGCAGAACTTTACTTCTTCATTTAACACTTGTTTGCATTGGCTGACATTAGGAGGAGGACTATGTTCCTCGTCCCATTTGTGTCCAAGATATTCAACGCGATCACACTATCTTGACTCCTGACACCCTTATTTATGCACTTTTCTAGGCCATAAGAATCTTGGTTTGCTCACAGTATTTCCTTTTAACATTAGATGCAACACTGAACACATTTTGATTACATTATATTACATCTTATTACATAAGAATGTCCCGTGACACTGTTCCTTCCAGCATTGCAGACTCTGCTGCACATTGACAGAGCAATCTGAACCTAATTGAATCAGCAGATGGAAGTCCCCACACACAGTGGAGTGTGAGATGTGTGTGTGTGTGTGTGTGCGGCTGTGTGTGCTGTAGGGTGCACTTGGCCCTGTGGAAAAGCAGATAAGTGCCATACAATCACACTCTCCACGGCATCAGTCAGCCGTGAATCTTTGGCTCTGAGCCCCAGGATGCAGCTCGCTCACGAGGCCCTGTCTGTGTCTCAGACTGGGCCTGGAGACGCAGCTCACTCAAAAAGCCCATACGAGTTAAAACATGCCTCCAAACTGTAAAGCGCAAAGCCTCATCTATCTTGTCAATGAGCCTAAAGCAGGCAGAGAGTGAGAGCTGAAGACCCATCTCTGCTATCATGACTGACTGCCTCTGAGAAGGGGTTTAAGTTAAATGTTTCATTCTCCCTGAGTAGTGGTATTGCACTTTAACTGCAGCCTCAATTCCAAATTCTTACTTAATGAACTTGTGAAGAGACATACGCACCAGTGTAATCACACTTAGTGATATGGACAAGTAGAAAGATTGCACTTTATTCTTACAGCAAATACATCTGCAATGATTGTCAGAATATTTTGAATTGCCTTTTAAAAAAGATTTGGATCTATTGTGATTTGTAACCGCAATGTTTAACATACAGAAACACTGTTTATTACAACTTGGGTTGTATTTGTGAAACTCCAGCTATTGGCTGTATCCGTTACTTTGACAATGTACAGGTGTAATGCTGAGACGTCAGTACACAGCGAAACATTTTCAAAAACGTGAGGAGGGGTTCAAGAAACAAGAGCGGTTGACTAGAAACATGACTCCAACATGTTAAAACAATTACCCAAGGGAGGAGATACTTTCTTTTATGCTACGAATGGATTTTTTCCCCCTGAGACACTATAAAGTGTTTTCAGCCATTACTCCTTAGCCGTTACATCCATTATGTCCACTGGTGGCAACACAGAGGCAACTGCTCGAACCGCTGTGGAGGCCAACAGGAAGTGCATCTCTTCGAACAGGAAGTGGATGGTTCCAAAAGACACAGAGGCCTTTACAGGATATTTGATGCCAGCATGTTCTCCGTTTCTCTGTGTTCCAGAAGACCTGGCTGCGGGTCAATCCCTGTGTGGTGTGCTATAACAGTTCCACTCACTCTCGCTTTCTTGCACAGACTGACGCTATAATATCCTTTGGAAAACGTAAGGAAGTGCATCAGATTTGTTCTTCAGCACTTGTTGATAGCGTTTTCGACATGAAGAATGCTTTAATATGTGTATTCAATGCACTCGTAATCATTTGGAAACTGCATTAGGAAGCAACCAAGGAACTGAAAAGATAAAAGTGTCCTGAGATGAATACAGGCCAAGCTTCTCACACACGTGTCATACCGCACCACCATACACTCGTGTCCTCCGTTTGATGACGTTAATGGGAATGGGACGTTAAAGTTCTGTCTTCTGAATCCACATCTAGGGAATGGGATGGACGTTTCACAGCTTCAGCCAGCTGCCAGTGAACCTTCAAGATGCCCCTTCTATCACTTCGATTATAGTGTTCACAAATACAAAGGGTAGCATTTCCAAAATCCTTGAGGAACCCTAGCAGACTTTGAAGAACTTGGTACCAGTGTAATGTTTGGTTGATTTTGTCTAAATATCTTTTTATTGAACCTTTATTCAACCAGGATAGGTCTCATAGAGATGAAACATCTCTTTAACAAGAGAGTCATGGAATGTCCCAGCTATTCCCTTCTGACTTCAAAGGAAAGCTCCACCTTCGAGTGGGGTCCTGGCTCTCACTCCTCCTTGGTCATCGATGAGTTATTGAGTGGAGGCAGCAAATTAACTCACTATGTTCACCTGATAATACATATGGACAGCACCCAGCAACGTGATCTCTACTACATACCCAGGATGCACTGCCTTCCTCTGCACATTCATAACACATAGGTCTGCTCTGGAGAGGAGGAACTTATTACAGTATATATATACTGTAATAAGTAGACGTGGCCATAGAACATGTTGCGAAACACAATAGCCAGAATGTGTAGTTCTGGGGGGGGGGTCGAGTCCAGTTTTGGATAGTCTGCCGTGGTTTCATTCCATTTCATAGAGCTGTTTGGCGCTCGGCGTAACCTTGGTGCACTGCCACTCCAACATCCAATCACAGAGCTTGAGGACTAATCACAGGGTTTGTCAAGCAAAGCGGATGTTGTAGTCCCAAACGATAGTTGAGGATTATGGGTAGTGTAGTGTCTTCGGCCATCCTAAACTCCCAACTCCAAACTATCTGTTTCTCCGAATCGAAGGTTAAAAACACAAAAGCATTGTACACAATTTAAACCAATCAATGTTGTGTAATTAACAAGAATAACTTGTGTTTTTTAGTGGATGAGTACGGCCGATATAACAGAGGGTTGACGCCAACTTTACATGGACGCTGTGGGGAAAGACGTAGTATATTAACGTTCTCCTGACGAGACCTCAAATAATCTTCGTAATATTTATCAAAGAAAGTACAATATACACTTCTCGCTAGAAATCAAATTAAAAAGCATTTTAATGGCCAAACTATTCTATCAACGGGAGAATATGTCGCAAATTGTTGTTTCTTACATGACCACTAGAGGTGCTACACTTTAAAACGGGACTATAGGTCGTAATAAGCTGCTGAACAATCGACCTATTTGGTAGTTTTTTGGACGGGTTGTATCTGGCAGGCTGTATCTGGACTACTGCGTGGTGCACTGGCTCTCGGTAGATAGGTGTTTAAAAAACATTAAAAACCTCCGTAAACATAAACCTTATAAAAACCCTTTTAAAAGCATCATAAAAGCTCCGTGAGGACAAGACCGTTTCAGATGAATGGTTAAAAAGTGCAGAGTGGAGCCGGACCACGGAACGGCGGCAGTTAGGGTTGCTATCTTGGTAACTAAGCTTAGTTGGTATGCTATCTTGGCAACAAAGCATTCAACATAATTACATTCCATTTTTGTACCCAGAGATGAGCAGAGAAAAGTACATTTTGTGGGTTTTTAGCCTTCTAGTCTTATGTTCTATATTCATAGAACATTTGTATTTAACTCCATTGAAGTGGTGTTGGCTATGCTAACGGTTTATTTGAGCAGAATAACATTACTCAAATTCAATGTGTTTAACTGGCTGAACTAGTTTCTGTTCAATTATACATTTACACTATTTGCATTCAACATAGTCAAGCACCTGCATTGATGGAAAGTCTTTTCTTCTGATGTACTTGAAGCTAATTTCAAACAGGACAAATGGAAAGACGAGTTTTGCGAACACATCTGAGATTTCAGAACGATCGTCTGGACTTTAGTATCCTATGAACTGTATAACCATAAATACACATTGGTTAATTAATTTAGCATGTTATAAATTACATGAATGTTCTTTCATTTCATCCGTACAGTATATAGATGCGTAACACATCAAAAGAAAGACATGTTCTAAAGTACTACAGTAGCTGTTTCAAACCAGTGTTTTATTCAATTTGGTTATACCAATATAATGTATTAATTAGATGCACAAATAAATCTCCTTATGGTGATTGATTCAAAATGAACTGCAACAACATCTCAGAAGATCAGAAGATGTCTGATCATGCAACCGACTGTAACCAACTCGTTAGTCTAACCATGCTGTCGTTGTGTTTTATTGTATTTGTATCATTGCAAGCACTCACAAGAAACCACAAGCTCCAAATTATGAATATAACAAAAAAACCAGAACATATAAAAACCTCATCTAACAGTTTGCACTGAGATGTAAATTGTTCTCCAGGAGAGGCATGGAGAAGTTAAAGAGGCGTGTATTTTCAGACTGTGTGAATCCTAACGTCTGCGTTAAGATAAGTGGGATCCATTCGCTGCATGGTACGACGCATGGCAGGCCGCTAAGGTGTTATCGTCGCCTGCAGGCAGGTGTCACTGTTTGGGAGTTGTAATTACGTTTAGTAGCAGACAGAGAAGTGAAGACAGTGAGAGGAGGACAGAAGAGAAGGAGACAATCACAATCAGATGAAAAGCCACGCGGGAGAGAGAGTGCTTGGATGTGTGGAAACGTACCTTGGAGCCTCGTTCGTTAAAAATAATCTCCACGTCCAAAATCTTGCCAAATTGCTGTGTAAGACAAGAAGGGAGAAGAAGGGGATGGGGGGGGAACAGAAAGGGAGGAGATAATTAGAACATTATGACCTTCGCTGGTAGAACAGAAAAAGGTCAAGCAGTCAACGCTCCGAATTAACAACTCCTCTTCCCCCGACAATAAGATGAATAGAATATCCATTTCCTCCTAATGCTGTGTAATGCTGTTGTGGTAATAAAGTGCTGTGTGTACAGGAGACGAGGGCTACGCCGTGTTAATGAACATTACTGTGGTGGCTGTTGCAGCGCGATGCCTCAGCACACATCTCAGATCTTAATGAGCTCCCCACTCTGGGAATGAGCAGAGCTGGAGTTCCTTCAGTGGAAGCAAGGGCCCTTTCAGTTAACACAGGATATGGCTTCCATTTAGGGGGGAGGGGTTGGAAGTGAAGGGACAGCTCATCAAGGCTTATGCTTTGCCATACATTTGTTTGTATGCTCCATACACTCTAATCATGCCTTTGGTGCTTATAGTTTCTATTCTCATTTCTCTATTATGGTCTTTATTGACTCCATGCTTCATTTTAATTGGCCAATTACTGCATAGTGATGGTGCTAATGGCCACGCCTCTCCGCCCATTGATGTCGGTGGTGAATGTGTGTTTGTCATATTTGTGTTAATAAGGTGAAACACTATCTTATGGCTATTGACACTGCTTATGTGCAATATGTGACTGGCTGCTACTTCACAATGTAAACATGTAACACCATCCATCCATCCATCCATCTTCTCCCGCTTATCCGTGATCGGGTCGCGGGAGTAGCAGTTCCAGCAGAGAGCCCCAAACTTTCTTTTCCCTGGCAACATCAACCAGCTCTGACTGGGGGATCCCAAGGCGCTCCCAGGCCAGCGAAGAGATATAATCCCTCCACCTGGTCCTAGGTCTACCCCTTGGTCTCTTCCCAGCTGGACGTGCCTGGAACACCCCCCTAGGGAGGCGCCCAGGTGGCATCTTAACTAGGTGCCCGAACCACCTCAACTGGCTTCTTTCGACGCGAAGGAGGAGCGGCTCAACTCCGAGTCCCTCCCTGATGACCGAACTTCTCACCTTATCTCTAAGGGAGACACCAGCCACCCGGCGGAGGAAACCCATCTCGGCCGCTTGTATCCGCGATCTCGTTCTTTCGGTCATGACCCATCCTTCATGACCATAGGTGAGGGGAGGAACGAAAATGGCCCGGTAGACAGAGAGCTTTGCCTTCTGGCTCGACTCCCTTTTCGTCACAACGGTGCGGTAAAGCGACTGCAATACCGCTCCCGCTGCTCCGATTCTCCGGCCCATCTCACGCTCCATTGATCCCTCACTCGAGAACAAGACCCCGAGATACTTGAACTCCTTCACTTGGGGTAAGGACTCATTCCCTACTTGGAGTAGGGAACACCACTGCTGTGAAATAACACTGCAACATGTACTTTTTTACAATTACAATAACTTGTAACTACTTTTATATATTTACTTTAATCATGCTGCTACTTATTTCTTACCTTGGATGTCAACTCACACTATAGTTATACTCTTAATGACTTCATTATCCATGCATCTATATTATTACATATGTTATACTCAGGGCCGGCCCTCGGCATAGGCAGTATAGGTGAATGCTAAGGGCGCATCAACCCATAGGGGGCGCCGAAAATTGAAAACAAAAAAAGTAAGAAATAAAAAAATAAATATATTTTTTTAATTTCATAACAACACAATTTCCCGATTTTGGATCAACAAAGTACACCTTATGATCTTATACTAACAGAACTACGCCTATATTGCGTACAGCACCCATAAACTATGGCACACCTCCCCCCCCCCAAAATCAAGTTGAACTTGCCCCAGTCCCAGTAAAAACCAAAGTGTGAAATTGTTCTTTTTTTGAAATAATGGTTTTAGTGTGCAATTATAGGTTTTAATTTTGTATTTGTATTCATTTAAAAATAAATCAAACTCCCAAAAAACGTACACAGCTTCTGTGTGCTTTTATTAACATTGGAATTTACTGTGTAAGCGGCCGCGAGGGGGAGAGCTTTAGAGAGCTCTCTCCTGAAAGACAGAGAGGCTCTGATAACCTCAGCTCAGTGAGGTAAAGGCACACCTTTATATGATCATTATAGTTATACAAAAATAAGAGAACAGGTGAAAAACAGGTATAAAATACTGACAGTACAAAAAAGTTGTTATTAATAAACAAGAATACAGATTGAAAGGAGAGTGATTTGTAAAATATCCATAAAGAAAAAGAAAATCTGCATACTGCTCTGTTTCCCCCCACTTAAATCATGTTCAAATGGCTAGGAAACTAAATACAATTGCACACATCTTGTGTCTATATCTTTGTTTTTGTGGTCATGCCACAACCATGCACGTGCGAATCATAGTGAGTGTCTGCATTTTGGGGCGCCAGCTAAAATCTTGCCTAGGGCGGCAAATTGGTCAGGGCCGGCCCTGGTTATACTTATGGTATACTGAAGTTGTATATGTTGTGCCTCTACTGTGACATGTGTCCATGCTTTAATGGTGCTGCAGCTTCTCTTTTCACCCTCTGTCTAAAACCAGATCCCAGTCTGCTCTCATTGGTTAGCTGGTTAAAGGGAAATGGAAACACTTTTCAAACTGCTTTCCATGCGACAATATTTCCATTAGGAAATGTATTTATCTCGTCTATTTCCAATGTAAACGATCGAGATACGCAAATTTACTTTTTGAAATACGTGCCTAATGACCATGGGCGCTTCCATTGCTCCGGGACTTTTCCAGTGACGTCACTGAGTGGGTACGGCTTCCTGGGCCAAAGCTCAATAACAAACAACATGGCGTGCAATGCACCAGTAGTTTACATTACAAGAAAACGGTCGTCGTCAGGAGTTTATTGTATTGCCCCAGGCTGCACAAATGGATTTTATACGAAGAAGGAAGAAGTACATTTCCATAGGCTGCCACTAAAGGATGAGAAGCTGCTCAAAGTCCAGTCTGGATGCCTGGTTCAAGACAAAACATCGGATTTGAAGCCAGGATCTGTTCCCACAATATTCGATTTCTCAATGTATGCAGTCGGGAACACCGACCGTCCCAGCACGTCGGCCGCGCAAGACAATGACAGTGTCAACAAACGTGAGTTGCTTCAGCTGCCGAGAGAGAGGTAAATATTGCAGCACTACCAGATTACTAGCTCACACATGTATTTACTGACACAGTGTGACCTTATTAATTAACGCAATCGCGTCCAAACTAAATGGTAGCTATTATTATGACGTACAATAGAGAATTGGGGGTGTTCTATAGCTCAACTAATTACACTGGCATACACACGCTCATCTGTCGAAAACAGCCCTAAAAAGGCTAGTATTGCTGGACTAGGTGTTCAATGGATGGTATTGCAGGACCCAGAGCGCACGGAGCACAGAGCGGACAGCAGATAACGGAATTGCAGTTGTATTGCTTATAGATTATCAGAAAATTTCAAAGGGGACACAGCCCCATTGGATATTAACCTATGGATTAACTACATCATCGTTTTCATCGTTGTAATGTCATTGAAGACCAGTTTAGACCAGACACCTAGTGCCACTTGTTTTGATGTACGTTTTTGTTGATAACCTCGCGAGTTTGTATCTTTCAGTGTTGAGGTGGGCACCGTTAGATTCTGTGTCTCCTTGCGGTCATAAACGATGTGTTGGATGTGCAGCTAGGATAAGTCATAAGGGAGCTAGGAGTGATTTTCGGTGCAGTAATAGGTTAGCATTTTTCGCTCGGGGCTAATTCAGAGGCTCACTGTTAGCATTGTGTTTTTTGTTATTTTTAATTCCAGATCGTATGCCACTCTATTCGACCGAATCGGTTCATAAGCATAGGCCATGGGATGCCTGGTAACTGTAGATGCTTCCACATCAATGTCATCTCCCGACGAATAGTCAAATTCATCGTTCAAAACGTCGATCTCATTGCAAAATTCCTCCATCGCTGCCATATCTGCTACGTTGTGTTGACTTCCGGTATGGATACCCGGAGCGAAGACCCATCCAGTGACGTCACCATTTGGGACTCACCTAATGGCAGAGGCCTGGTCCCGGAATTCCCCACCCGGCCGGCGGATAATTAATTTTCTTTTGGCGAGTAACAGCATGTACAATAAATATTACGATCAATATCCATTGTAAAATGAATAAACTACTGGAATATTATAACTGTCATTGGTGTTTCCTTTCCCCTTTAACTGCTTACAGATGTGTCAAAAATGGCCGCCCCTTAGCCTATCACGTATAATGTGTTTGAGCACTAATAAAAGAGTGAGTGTGACATAGTGATGTCACTTTGTAACTGAAGTAAACAAAGTAGTCTAATGGAGGTATTTTAGGCGCATTTTAGCCTTTGCAGAGCATTTAAAACAACACATTACAGGAAAGGGAAAACCCCGAAAAGTATAATTGGGCCCCTTTAACTGCAATGTCCTCTTTGCTGTAAAACTGTTAAATTCTTCACTGTGGGACAAATACAAATGTTCTCACTCATACATTAAACATGGCACACACTAAAGCATCTGCTGTGGGGAAGTTCTCTTTGAAGCCTTATCATGTGCTTGACTCTACAGTAGAGATATGGGAATACAAGTAAATAGGGTCAGACCTGTACAGTGTATTAGGGTGATGTATGGGCCTCTTTCCCACATGGCCAGTCAGCGTGGTCTACGTGACACTATAAAGATAACTCTCGAACACGGCATTCCCCCTTTGGATCTTGTGTTGTTTTCTTCATATCAGATGTTAAACTAACTGTACGCTTTACATATCAAGTAGCCACACATGGGGATGGACCCATTGATTTACAGACAAAGCACAGTGCATGGTAAATAGAATAGGAAATGCATGTAAAGTATACGACAAATAAGTCAAGGCCATTTTATTTAGAAAGAAAATCTATCTAGTTTTTCCTTTCTGTTTCTAATCAAATCAATCAAGTTTTATTTATATAGCACATTTATAAACGATTTTTGGTGGAGCCAAAGTGCTGTACATAAAATAAAAATAGCCTAGAGTAGAGACACTTTACAGCAAATACAACAGCACAGATTGTTCAGAATATCAGTATGAGAAAAACGACACCCTCTGTCCTTAGACCCTCTGCCCTTAGACCCTCTGTCCTTAGACCCTCTGTCCTTAGACCCTCACATCGTACAAGGAAAAACTTCCAGAGAAAACACACAGTTTAAAGGGAACATGGGAGAAAGCTCAGGGAGAGCAACAGAGGAGGGATCCCTCTCCCAGGACGGACAGACGTGCAATAGATGCCGTGTGTGAATCGAAGAGATAATACATTTGACAGCATATAGACCGAATGTTAGGAAATGCATGTGTCTGTAATAAGAAGATGAATCCACGAGGATGTCAGCTACAATCCTGAGGAAGCCATCAGGGAAGCAGCATGACGAGACCCAAGGCAGGACCGCAGAGACGGGTTCAGCCACGACCCCAAGTCCACACTTCTAAATAAAGACCCACACAGACACCGAGATCTGCTTCTGGACAACAACACTAAGAATTAGATTCTGGCTTCAGACTAAATAAATATCAGCATCCAAAGCCGAGATGATTGGCCGCTCAGGTGGAGCTCTGGATGGACTGGTGTCTGTGGGAAGCTGCATTCACCGTGCTGCATGCAGTATGGTGATGCTCAGCCTCGTGCTTCCCATAACTAGACCTTGAATCAAGTTGTTTATTTCAACACATAAATAAACATGGAGTAGGCAGCAGAGCAAAGGCAAGGTCACCACACTAACCCTGAAGATGTTGCATATACATCCTGTATAGAGCCACACATGCTGTACAGTGCACTCTACTCAGAGTTAAAGAAAGTGGCCTCACAAGGAAGTAACCTAATGAAGACTGATGGTTTTATATCAATGGACATGTCCCAATGAGGTGAAGAATATATGGAAATTAGAATAATACATTATTGAATAGCTTGTGTCTTTGTTTGTGTGGCTGGTATCGGAGTTGAGGGATGTAGAGGGCACCACTCAGAGTGACTTTGTGTGTGTGTGTGTGTGTGTGTGTGTGTGTGTGTGTGTGTGTGTGTGTGTGTGTGTGTGTGTGTGTGTGTGTGTGTGTGTGTGGGGGGGGTATGTGTGTCTGTCACAAGAGAAAGACAAAGTGGACAGGGCTTCACCCTAGAGGTTTCTCAATACTCTGCCGGACTTATCTCAGCCAATCACAGCTCTGCATGCATCCCCTGCATATTATTTTAGTAACTGCTTTCATGGCGACACAATGTTTCCAGTGAGAACAGCTGTGAGGTCCGTGCA
This sequence comes from Champsocephalus esox, assembly GCA_036324585.1. Taxonomy (NCBI): domain Eukaryota; kingdom Metazoa; phylum Chordata; class Actinopteri; order Perciformes; family Channichthyidae; genus Champsocephalus; species Champsocephalus esox. The sequence continues at coordinate 26,250,265 of CM070485.1, forward strand.
GAAAGCAGAGCCGTGTGTAACATGTATATCACTCAGTACAACAGCCTATATTACTCTCTGTATTTGTGTGCTGTAGTTTAGTGTCGTATTGTCATACTGATATTCTGTACACACTGTGAAGTCCACTGAGACACATGTAACATGTGTGATATTGGGCTGTAAACATATACATTATTGATTGATAGCAGATATCTACAAACAAAGAGTCCATCTTTTCTAAGACCATTTAGTGCTTCACAGCCTGATTATGCTTTAGGAGCTGTAGGTGTGTGTGGTACAGTGTGTAGGTGTGTGTGTGGTACAGTGTGTAGGTGTGTGTGTGGTGTTAGAAATTAAAATCAATGTTTTATGGCATAATGTACCTTAAACATACCGTCAGTATAAATGCTATTTTATTCTGGAAAAACCCGGAAGTTCTCAATACTAAGCTTTTATTCTGAAAATCCGTCATGACGACATCCGGGACTACCGCCCTTTAGTATCATTAAAGGGGCTATTGACGCCGTTAACATGTGTTACATATAAAGTTATGAAAGAGATGAGGAGGAGAAAAGGCATGTGGAAGTAAGCAATGAATGTAAAATGTTGAAATCCTCTGTTTAACGCGATATCGGACACAGGAGAACGAGGGGGGAAGTCCCCTGCGTCACTACAGCTCCCAGAGAGGAGGAGCGAACAGCCAGCAAGCGGGAAAGACGAAGGCTTGTGAGCTCTCTTCTGCACGGCCACCAAGGGAGAGGGAGCTGCAGCTTTACTCTCCTGTTCGGACAATATTCTGTTTGTGACATTATCACGCTTTTTATTAATTAAAGTACCAATTTGAACCTTCTCAGAGACTCCATTTAGTCTCCTTTTAAACTTCTGTCCTGGACGCTAGAATAATCACACACAGATAACAGTGGTACAGTGTGTAGGTGTGTGTGTGGTACAGTGTGTAGGTGTGTGTGGTACAGTGTGTAGGTGTGTGTGGTACAGTGTGTAGGTGTGTGTGTGGTACTGTGTGTAGATGCGACAGACGGGCCTCAGTTGGTTTGGTGTCCTCTGCTTACTTTATTACTTGTAAATACAACTTTTGGTTCGTAATTTCAATTCCCCATTTCAGCGACCAGAGAGAGATATATCCGTCTCTGATTGTGTTACCTTATTATGAGAGTGCTCTCATACTTGTTTGATTCTGAAATTGTATATATTTATATATGTGTGTGCATATGTCCACATCTGTAGCCTGTTATTGTCTCATTACACCGCACTGTGGTGTAATGTATATATTTACACATGAGAATCAAAGTAAATATATACGTGGTCATGAACACATCTGTCCATCAGACAGAGGGCTGCTGTGCCTCCTGTCATCATTAATGGACGTCTCTTTAAAATGACCGCTCAGAGGAGAGGAGTTCTCATTTCTCTAACCGCCTGCTGCTTCCCCTCCTCCCTCCTCGGCTCCCCTCCTCTCTCCTCGGTTCCCCTCCTCTCTCCTCGGCTCCCCTCCTCTCTCCTCGGTTCCCCTCCTCAGTCCTCCGCTCGCATCTCCTGCGGGCGGGACTAAGGCCCATTCCCAAACCGCCCCGTACACCCTACTCCTCCGTTTGCGCGTTCACGTGGAGGGTCCGCCATATTGAGGGCTGTTCCAAAGCAACGAGTGTGGAGGGGGAGTGGGCTATCAAGCCCTCAAACAGCGAGTCTGCAGCGGTGCTGACTTGAGACCGGTCTCTCCCTGACCGGAGTCACGCTGTGTGTGTCCTCAGGAAACACGCTGGTTACAAGTAGTTCCAGCAAACATCCACTGATAAACTGCGATGTTAACAACCTCATGATGACCTCATATGTTTTTAACTTAGGATCAAACCTGTGTTTAGTCTAGAAAAAGGTAAATGTGTGCATTTTATTATAAAGTTGTGTATCTTTACAGACCGTTGCAAAAACGAAGACGCTTATAAACATCAGGTTTAAAACTAAAAAAGCTTTGAAACACAATGAAAGATGTCTGGAGTTTTATTTGAGTTATTCATTTAAACTTTTTGTCTAAGAGATGCTGATTTGAAACCGTTGTTACATACAGTTACGGCATTTCCTGTTTCTTCCGGAGAGAGGAGAGGCCGTCCCAAAGCTTGCTGCTGTGTGTACTCCCTCCATCTGACAGGAGGAGCCTCGTTGAGCTGCGAGTGTGGCTGCAGACGGAGTTCGGGGTAGGGGTCGAGGGAGTGGTTTGAGATTGGGCCTAAGTCTCGAGGATAGGAGTCAAGGAGGGGAAATTAGAGTATTGAGAAACCTCTAATGTGAAAAAGGGTTGTGAACTACACACTCCATTTGGAATAGAACTTTTTGGAACAAACAAGTGGAAAGGCCGTAACATATCCGTCACAGTTCATGAAAATGAAAAATATGTCAAGAATCACACTGGCTTTTTTTATTTGTTATTACCATGTGCCAACACAAGTATATATGGTATTGCATGATATCTTTTTGGATATTAAATATGCAGTATATTTGACTAACCCTTCTAAACTTTTTAATTTAGCAAATTGTGTATGAACATACTTTAGTCATCTTCCATTACACTGACAGCTCAGTGGGTCTGTAGAGAGGACTTTCATGTTCTTCTGAAAGAGAGTTTTATGACACTTCACGAGTTTAGTCCTCATAGGAGGACTACCAATATTCACGTTTTAAATAAAAGAGACTTCATGTACCATCAATTGAATTTCTAAAATTGTTTACATTAGGGCATCATTGCACTAGTATTGAAAGTCGTACAACTTTTATTTTATTTTAAAGGACTGCATAATCTTTTGACTAATTGATGGATTCCTTAAAAATAATTCAAACGAAACAAGAATGTTTCTCGTGTGACCATAAAGGCACCTGTGTCTGTGCGTGTGCGTGTGTGTGTGTGTGTGTGTGGGGGGGAATGCATTCAATCAGTGGGTGTGTCCTTCAGATCAGATCATTAAGAATGTGGGCAAATGAAAGTGCTCCTCCACTCAGCCTAATGAGTGGGATGAAAGCTACCCTTAATTGTTGTCCACAATGGCTGCGTTATTTCATTAGAACGAATTACCCTGTCAGCCATGCCAGCAGCAAGGCACACACACACACACACACACACACACACACACACACACACACACACACACACACACACACACACACACACACACACACACACACACACACACACACACACACACACACACACACACACACACACACACACACACACACACACACACACACACATACACACACACACAGACACACACACACACACACACACAGCCCTGGTTAGCAGAAATTCAATAGGGCTGATCAATGCGCTGATGAAGAAGACACAGGGAGGTGATATAGTGCTGGGGAATGCGTTCACGTTTTTGTGCCCTCGATAGTGTGATCACAATAATGTCACAGTCTATAAAAAGAACTGGAAAGTTATAGCAGGAAAGTTACACTTATATAATTTTTATTTATTAAGATTCATATTGCTGACAATTATTTTGTTAGAAAAACACAAATATCGTCATTTTCAAGCAGACTAGCTACATTTCTGCACACATTACTTCATCTACTCAATGTTTCCCCAAACTATAATAGTGTATGGTTTATTTAATCGTGAACATTTAAAGTTGTATGCACATATTCAATATTCCAATCTTCAGGGTTTAGTCACTTAAAGGGGCCCTATTAAGCTTGTTGGTGCTTCCCTTCTCCTGTATTGTGTTCTATAGGTTTTAGTGCATGTCAACGGTCTGCAAAGGCTAACATCCAGGGCCGGCCCTAGGCCAGATTTGAGTAAAATGCTTCAATCCGGTGCACTTTGAGCACACACTTACTAGAGACTAGATCTAGGGGGTACAACTCTAAACACCCATATGAAAAAGATTGGTTTTAATAATCAAATAAGTATGTGAACATAACCAATAATAATAATATAAGCTAGCACCAGATGCTAATAACAACAACAGCGCCGGTACCGGTGCACCCTCTCGCTCGCTCCCACGCTCACTCACACTTTGGCTGTGAGCTGCGGGCGCCAGATAAGCCAACATCCCCCATTTTCATCACTTACAGCGCCCATCGTACAGGGTGAATGAAACGTGTAACCGTGGTGAAAAGGGTGTTACATTTACCTAATTATGAATGTTGTTGCATCAAGGCCGAACATTAGGATGAGCCCCAACGGTCAACACATTTTGTTTCCCTCCCAGAGCTACCAGCGCAGCGCCCCCCCCCCAGATCTGGCGCCCTAGACGACCGCCTATGTCGCCTATAACAAAACACGGCCCTGCCAACATCCCTGTGTTCCCTCCAGAGGGAGTTTTTTATTTATTTATTAGATACATACTCCCACATCGTCCATTAAATATAATTGCATTGTATCTTTACCCCAGTCCCTGTTATGTGTCTACTTTCTCTTTCCTCCATCTCTATCTCAGTGTTTGCTGTGTGAAGGCAGTTGTCTCCATTAGTCCACATTAGAGCATCCCTGGCAACGATCAGCCTCTGAGCGTTGTGGTGCCCACACAGAGGCTATTCTGTGATGTGTGTATTCATCAGAATGAAACTGTATGTGTTGCATGCAGAAGCAGATATATAACCCCTAATAATGATAATAATCATAATAAGCTCTTAGCTTCCAAGGGGATTCAGAGAGAACAAAAGCACTCATTTACAAAACAGATGTATAAACAGATTTATATAGGAGTTGGTTAGCCATTGTTTACATCGTGATGAAACCTGATGAGACCGATTAGCTGAGTTTCCACGTTTCTCCCTCTCTTTAAATAGTGTTGTTGTTTATTTAGTCAGTAATATTTAAAGTTGTAAAGATATATTCGAAAATGAATTTACTTATGTAAAGATATAGACACCATTTGAAAATACTATACAAGATCTTATATATTAGGGCTGTCAGTCGATTAAAATATTTAATCGCGATTAATCGCATGATTGTCCATAGTTAATCACAAATTAATCGCACATTTTTAACTGTTCTAAATGTACCTTAGAGGAATATTTTGAATACTCTTATCAACATATGAGTGGACAAATATGCTTTATGCTAATGTTTATTATCATTTGAACAATGTCAAATATTCTCATGAATATTAAACACAACAACCTGGAACCTCTCATTCAATAATACAATACAAAGTGTGTGTGTGTGTGTGTGTGTTCGTTGGAGCTATGTCCAACTCAAGGCATATGCTCGAACGGGAGCTGCCTGGACACTGCAATCATGTTGCGCGCACTATCCGTGCTGAGTGTAGTGTTAATTTCGTCAGCTATTTTTTTAATTTAGTTTTAGTCTTAGTCCTTTGTTAAATTTCCGTTTTAGTCATATTTAGTCACCTTCCTCCTGTTTGTATTTAGTCAAGTTTTAGTCGACTAAAAGTCTGAGCATTTTAGTCTTATTTTAGTCGAAGAAAACTAATTATTTTAGTCAAGATTTAGTAAAATGGGCCCAAATATCACATCGTTTCTTTCTCTCAAGCAGTGTGGCTTTAGACTTTTTCGGTGTCAGTCATTTTGACGGACAGGATTGTAACATTTCCGTCATAATCCATTCTTTCACACACAGTGACGTCACGAGCTACCCACAATGCAACGCGCGCCTTATATATACATATATAAATACGCCATTTTCCTGGAGGTGCAAATATAAACAGCTAGCTAACGTAGCCAGGCAGAGCGCACTAGGTTTTTTTTCTGAATTAACGACCGAAGAAATCACTGCATGTCTTCAGATTACATCTCTGGACTTGAGGGGTGTGCTCTAGGTCGTTACCAGCGTGAACTAGAGCTGTGTGGGTTGTCGGATTGCCCTTACAGACTGCCTGCAGATGTATGGAAAAACGACTTGAAAGTGGCCTTCGGTCGATTTTGGCAGCATCTACGTCTATCTTCTGGAAACACCAGGTGCATACCCCACTTGTCACAATAATATTATCATGCCATTGCATATATGTGGTATTTTAGAGTTGACTAGATATTGATTAAGGCAATAGACTATGATATTCTGCTTGCACCTCGCATGAAATGGTGGATACCGGAAGTACGGTGTCGCCCTCGGCCCAATACCCGTATGTGTGTGTGAAATATCACTCACTCGCGCTGATGGGGGGGGTATTCGGTTAATGTGAATGTGACCACTGCTCCCAACCCTAAGCCCTGTTGTTGCCTTTTTATTTTCTGTTAAATAAGGTGAGTTAGACCACGAGTTAAACCACGAGTTAGACCACGAGTTAGTTCATAGTTCACAGTTCACAGTGTGCCGCTGCCCGGTGTAATTCAAATGTACCGCCACGCACAGCACAGAAACAGCTGCTGCTCTGCCGCAGCACCGGAAGTGGAACTGCTGGGAGAAAAACTGACTATCAGAGATTTAACGTTATCTTTGATAATATTTCGTCTCCTCATTTTTCGTCAACGAAAGTAAAGAGAGATTTTGTCAAAGTTTTTATTTAGTAAACTACATTTTCGTCTCGTCACTTTTTCGTCAACGATATTGCATGATGATGTCGTTACAGTTATCGTTTACTGCCGTCGGTGCCGTCTCGTCATCGTCTCGTCATCGTCTCGTTTTCGTCATGGAAAAAAAGGTCGTTGACGAACATATTTCGTCATAGTTTTAGTCAACGACATTAACACTAGCTGAGTGTGCTGACTTTTCGTACACTGTCCCGCTGTCTGCTTCCTGCATAAAGTCAAGTGCTCGGCGCAGTTGTGGCGAAATGTCGCTCCTCTGTTTTCATTTAAACAGCTCCTTATATCCGTTAGCGCAGCTAGCTAGCACCAGATGCTAACAACAACAATGCACGTAAGGTCTCTCTGGGCCCTTCTCACTTCGGTTAAATAGATTCCTTACGTCCCTCACTTGCGTCGTTTCCCTGCGACTAGTCCCTCCCACCAGGGAAGCATGGAGGGACTCAAGGAAACCACGAGAAGCAGGAAAATGAGTTTTAAGAGCCATGGGACGTCCTTTCCTCAGGAGCGTCACGTGAAGCGACGTCTGTTTGTGATGACGCTGCACAGCTGATCGTCTGACAGCAGTCAGTAGAGGCTTCTCAATACTCAAATTTCCCCTCCTCGACTCCTCGGTCCTCCGGTAGTGACCCGGAAATGAATTTCAGCGCGCCATTTTGAAGGACGTCTCATTTCTCTAAATGCACACCGAGGACCGAGGATCGAGCGTCAAGGAGGCTCTCTGGAGGAGCTATAACCGAGGATACACTGATGGTTCCTCCACGGCTCCTCCGCGGATGCATTTCCGGGAACGGTGGAGGCGTGACGCACGGCCGGACTTATCTCAGCCAATGACAGCTCTGCATGCATCCCCTGTATATTATTTTAGAACCTGCTCTCATCGCAACGCGATGTTTACAGTGAGAACAGCTGTGAGGCCCGTGCAGAAAGCAGAGCAGAGTGTATACTATATATCACTCAGTAGAACAGGCCTACTCTCTTTATTTGCTTTAGTTTAGTAGATATCTACAAACAAAGAGTCGATATTTTTCTAAGACCATTTCGTTAGACCCTCCAGAAAAACGCGATTCTGCGATTGCAGAATTTACCGCATAATCATCAAAATGGCGCAGATTTTTAAAAGGCCGCATATTTATCAAAAGGCCGCACAATCCCCGCATTTTTCCACACAAAGTTGAGAAAAAAAAAGTTAACTCGTCTTGACGTGAAGTGATGATGATGATGATGATGATGATGATGATGATGATGACGATGACGGGACGTCATCAGCTCGCGCATCACAGAAGGTAAACAACACCGTAGAGTGAACGTGTGGAGCTCACACGAGAGAGAACACCAAGATGAAAACATCTAATCCATCTCATTTACCGACAAACATTTCTGCTAAAGACCGGGTAGAGCAGTAGCCCGATGTCTTGCACGAAAGTGGGGGGAAACTATTCTGCACCCCGTGCAACTGTGTGTTGGAGCCATACAGTCTATGGTTGGAGCATAAGAGAAAATCGACGGTGACGACCCGCTTTGATTCATTCAAACATTCCAAAATGCTTTCTGCTGCTGCGGACAAGAAAGCCAAACAACTCACGCATCAACCTCCAAAACCCTTTCGAGGGCTACGAAAAACGAGGTGAGAAGCCTACAAGATTGATGCTGGTCAGATAACGAACAAGTAAATGAAAACAGAATGAGGCGGAGAAGTGTGTGTGTGCGTGTGTGCGTGTGAGAAAGAGAGTGTGATTAAAATAGCCCAATCGCTTTTACAATAAATAAACATTGCATGTGTTTAATTGTATAGTAAAGGGGTTTAACGTTAGTTGCAGGTTGTGTGTGAGAGAGAATAAATAAATAAGACCCCGCATATTTAGCAACTTTCTGCATATTTCACAACTTCCCGCAATTTCACAGCATAAAATCACATAAAACCCCGCATGTTTGATCGCATAATCAAGGATTTTTGCCCGCGTTTTTCTGGAGGGTCTATTTAGTGCTTCACATAATAAAATAAACAACGGCTATAGCCTGATTATGCTTTAGGAGCTGTAGGTGTGTGTGGTATAGTACCACACGCACTTACACACTGTACACACACAGTGTGTGGTACAGTGTGTAGGTACGTGTTGTACAGTGTGTAGCGCTCCCACGCTGTATCCAGTTCTTATACATGGTGGTTCCTCGGTTATAGCTCCTCTATTATCGCTCCTCGCTCCTTCGGCAAAAATAAGGCCATTAGGACGCTACTCAAGATGGCGCAGACAAATCAACTTCCGGTGAGATCGAGACCAAGGAGCGAGGAAATGAAAAATAAGAGAAGTGAGAAGGGCCCTCTCTCACTCGCGGCACACATACACACACCCTCCCGGTCCTCCCGATGGCCAGTCGGTGCCTGCCGGTGAGCGTGGAAGTGTGATCTGCCACAAGCAGGCAGCATGAGCGGGGCTGTCAGCATCAGCTTGTAGATGGTATTTTAAACTCGGTGCGCTCTGAAACTACGGGGCGGCCGAGGAAAAAAAATACACATGCGTTAATCGCGTTAAAATAATTAGTGGCGCTAATTTTTTTTGCGTTAACGCGTTATCAACTTGACAGCCCTAATAAATATGCAAGTAAAAGTAGTCACTATGCATTCAGAATTGGACCTGTATGTGTCATGTTATAATGTATAATACATATATTATTTTTAATTATGCTTTAACATGTGAGTTGCATGTTAAACCTCTGAGACCCACATAGGATTTTTCTGTGTTTTGCCTTATAAATTGTACTGTCTTTACAGTATAATAAAGTGTTACACATCCCAGAAATTAGCCCAACCTAAGCTAATGATATAGGCAAGGCAAGGCAAGTTTATTTATATAGCACTTTTCAACACAAGGCAATTGCTTTACAAACAATTAAAGACATTAAGCATTAAAAAAAGAAAAGCTAATAAAATAAACATTAAGGAAAAATACATGGATAAAAGTTACAGTGCAGTCTAAGATATGAATAGTTCAATTAAAAATTACAAGAAAAATTACATGGATAAAAGTTACAGTGCAGTTTAAGATATGAATAGTTCAATTAAAAGCAGCGACAAAAAGAAAAGTCTTCTTGCTGGATTTAAAAGTAGTCAGAGTTGCAGCGGACCTGCAGGTTTCTGGGAGTTTGTTCCAGATGTTTGGAGCATAATAACTGAACGCTGCTTCTCCATGTTTAGTTCTGACTCTGGGGACAGAAAGCTGACCCGTCCCTGAAGACCTGAGAGATCTGGATGGTTCATAGTTTAGCAGGAGATCAGTAATGTATTTTGGGCCTAAACCATTCAGTGCTTTCTAAACCAGCAGCAGTATTTTGAAATCTATTCTTTGACACACAGGAAGCCAGTGTGAAGACTTCAGAACAGGAGTGATGTGATCCACTTTCTTAGTGTTAGTGAGGACTCGAGCAGCGGCGTTCTGAATCAGCTGCAGCTTCCTAATAGATTTTTTAGTGAGACCTGTGAAGACACCATTACAGTAGTCCAGTCTACTGAAGATAAAGGCATGGACAAGTTTTTCCAAATCCTGCTGTGACATTAGTCTTTTAATCCTAGATATGTTCTTTAGGTCAGGGGTGCCCAACCTTTTTTTAACCGAGAGCTACTTTCAAAGTTGCCAGTCTGAAGAGATTTACCAGTCCAATAGAGAGGCGTAGCCATTACTGACAGCCTACTACCAGGTAAATACACACTTCTACTTGTATACAACTGACCTATGTACGATGAATACTGCAGATCCTTTATCTTTCCTCTTTCTAATCTACACACATACAAGTATTTAATTGAAGCTACACAACAGTGTTGTTGATACAGAGTTGGAGTTTATCCACACGTCACTACAGTGGGTAATGTTTTCAAGAAACATTGAACAGTGCTGCCACATGTGACACAGGGAAAAAAGAAAAGACAACAGGAATCTGCTGCCAACGTGCAATAAAAAAGACAAAATTAATAGAATCAAACAATTTTTGTTGCATTTTATTAGAGTATAAAAAGAAATGCCTTTAAAATAGGATGCTAGCAACACTAGTTTCTTAACCTGAATTGATAATAGACTATAATCAATTTAAACAGAACATATCTTAATGTATGCATTCTTATACCATTTTGTACAATAATTATAATGAATAAGTTCAAACAAACTAAAACTAACAGCTGATTAATAACGGTATCTAACTTGAGTTTTTATTATATCAACAACCTGTTGAAATGCTACTGTTATTTTTACTGTCCCCCAAAAGCGCGTCGCAGCCTCCATGAATGCTTCTTTCACAACTTCGCCGTCTTTGAAAGACTTCATGTGTTTCTCAAGAACGTGACTGACACGATAAGATGCTATGGTAGCAGCCTTGCTCTTGTTGTTGGGCCTGGTGGAAATGGACTGCTGTGCATTTAGCTGTCCTCTCAGGCCCCTCCCCCTTTTGGGAGCGTAGGGCAGAATTAGGAGGGAATTCCGTCTCGTAGCGTTTGTGCACCGTTTTGAAATGCCGCTCCTAAATTACCCTTCTTCGATAAAGCCACGCTCGCATTGCAGATGAGACAGATGGACTTTCAATTGGAATAGATACAAACATAATCATCCTCCCACTCGAAGTGAAAATTATATATTTTGTTTTTTTTTGCTTCTGCCATAATTGCGGTCTTGTGTGTGTGCGGACTGTCACTCCTGTTGACACGGACAACAACGTCAGCGAAATAGTGCCCACTGCCCACCAGCCACGCCCCCACACATGGGGTCACGCCGGCCAATCACAAAGCTTTGATGTGTTCACGTGCATTATTCTGGCATAGGAACATTATGTTACAGGACATTAACGATAAAACAGAATGTTGTTGCTCTATTTTTAGACACATCTCGCGATCGACTGGGAATCTCCTTGCGATCGAACTCAGGTCAGAGTCCATGACTACACCTATATTTCTGGCTTTATCTGTTGTTTTGAACATTGCACACTAAAGCTCAGCGCTAACTTTTATACGTTCTGACTTGGCTCCAAAAACCATTACCTCAGTTTTATCTTTATTTAATTGGAGAAAGTTCTGACACATCCAGTCATTGATTTGTTCAATGCACTTACTCAGTGTTTGAATTGGAGCATAGTCTCCTGGTGAAATTGTTACGTACATTTGTGTGTCATCTGCATAGCTATGGTAACTTATTTTGTTGTTCTTCATTATCTGAGCCAGTGGTAGCATTTGGATGTTAAAGAGAAGAGGCCCCAAGATGGAGCCTTGAGGAACCCCACATGTCATATTTGTCAACTCAGATGTGTATTTAGCTATAGAAACAAAGTTGTTTCTGTCCTTTAAGTAGGATTCAAACCAATTTAGAACTGTTTCCGAAAGTCCCACCCAGTTTTGCAGTCGGTCTAGTAATATGCTGTGGTCAACAGTGTCAAACGCAGCACTGAGATCTAATAATACTAACACTGAAGTTCTGCCACTGTCTGTGTTTAAGTGGATGTCGTTAAAGACCTTTACAAGAGCAGTCTCAGTGCTGTGGTTTGGACGAAAGCCTGACACATCCAAACAGTTATTTAAATGCAATAAATTACTCAACTGTTGAAAAACAACTTTTTCAATGATTTTACCTTGAAATGGAAGGTTTGATATGGGCCTGTAATTGTTCATTACTGAAGCATCTAGATTATTCTTTTTTAAGAGCGGTTTAATGACTGCAGTTTTCAGGGCCTGTGGAAAAATACCTGAGTGAAGAGATTTGTTTACTATATGAAGTAGATCTGAGGCCATGCAAGGCAAAACATCTTTAAAAAATCCTGTTGGAATAATATCAAGGCAGCAGGAGGAGGACTTCAGAAGTTGTATAATGTCCTCTAGGTTTTTATCATTAATCTGATGGAATTGTGTCATGATGTCTGAATTGATGTTAAGTGGACACAGAGACAACACATTTGCTGTTCCTGATGCAGAGGCACTGACTGCTTGTCTGATTTTCTGAATGTTGTCAGTGAAGAAGGCAAAATCATTGCACGCCCTGGTGGATAGAAATTCAGAGGCTACTGACACTGGGGGGTTAGTTAGTCTGTCGACGGTAGCGTTGTTTTTGTTTTTGGTAATGATGTCAGAGAAGAACGATTGTCATGCGTTTTTCAATTCCAAATTATAAAGGCCAAGTCTCTCTTTATAAATGCCAAAGTGAACCTGGAGATTTGTTTTTCGCCACCTGCGTTCAGCTTTTCGACATTCTCTTTTTTTCTGTTTTCACGGCCATGGCCTTTCTCCATGGAGATATTTTTTCCCAGTCACTTCCTTTACCTTAATTATATATATATATCACTCATTTTAATTTTTTATTTGTTCTGCTCATGGTACGCAAAACATGTCTCTAAAAACACACCATTGAGCGAAAAGGAGCAGGGAGAAGAAAATAATCTTATATGACCTGCCCCTTTCTAAAAAATAAATAAATAAATAGAAATAGATGGTCTGCCCTTCATAATAATAAATCTTTTTCACAGCCAAACATAACAGTATCTTAGGATACTAAGAGAAACACAAAAAATACTTATTTCCCACCAGACGTTAACGAAAGAAACAAAACAACAACAAAAAACAACACCACCAAAACATGGGCAGTGTCCATTGGTGTTTTGCCAGGAATTGTCATGTTTTGTCCTGCCAATTTGGAAGACTACACATGATATATATCATGTCCACAATCACACATGGCATGCTGAGCAGATTCGTCTGAATTTTCATCAACATCGTCCCCTTGAAAAATCAGCTCCAAAGCCTCAGCTGTAGTAAACGTCCTTGCCATACCTCAGTTTACTTCTAAAACACTAAAAGAACGTTTTCCAACTTCTATTTTGTTTTCTCGGTTGGAATTATACCGGCTCTCGTTTTAGTACACAAAACAACGGAACTGACAGTTAACTCTCTGAATCAGACTCTTGATTGGCTGTGACTGCATCCACTCAGAGTGTCCGATTCTGAAACGTGACTCTTACACTCTTTATGTCACACACAAAGATGGTGGATGAGAATAGATCCATAAAACAGAAAACGATAAGCAATGCGCCAGAATCAAGGTGAAACTATCCGCATCTTTGAAAACTTTACGCACATTTGTTTCACCGAAATAAGTAAACGCCTCTCAATGAAAAACTTAATAGAGTTGTTTAGTGCCGTTTCTGTAGTTTAACCTGTTAAGCCCTGAGCCTGTTTTTCAGATTTCAGACTCGAAAATGACATGCCCAGAAGAAATGACTATATCTTCACTTCTAAAAGGGGGTAAATTAATATTATTTTGTTCTCAAAGCAATGATACACCTGTAAGTTGGATGTGGAAAAGTCAGAATCAATATAGATGTTTTTATTTTAAATACAAATTCAGATTGAACAACGTTCTGTCCAAAAAAACAAACATTACTTCTAGTGAAAACCCCCTTGAATGATGGGATAGTAGACTAAAAGGCTTTAGGAATCCAAACTATAACACATAAGTACCCTGTATCAAGATTGATGAAAAACAAGTGACATTTGACCTTTTTAGAGAGGTTTAGAACAAAGAACCCACCTCTGGGGTCATTTGGTGTGTATTTGCCATTTCTCTGGAACCCATAGGTCGATTTTGGTGATTGACACCTCTTCTTAACCGTTAGAGCCAATAGAAACGAGGGGAAGTTCCTAAATTCATCTAAACATTACCAATGTGGATTGAGAGTGATGCGCACGCAGTTTGCCCGAAACAAGAAGCTCCGTCACACTCTATATCATGGGTCGACCATAGGTGGCCCGCGTGGGCCATTGGTGGCATGCCAGCAATAATATTTGGCCCGGAAAATTATTTTGAGAATAAAAATAAAAGATTGTCTTGAGATTTTTATTTTTTTTAAATATCGGACCGACAGTCACACATGGCTTTAATGTCCGAATAGAGAATCTACCTACACCTGAAGAATGCTTGTTGTACTTTTATCCATGTTGAGAGTGAATGACACACAGCACAGGCACAGTCTGGCAGCGGGGTGCACTGACACTGGTAGTGGATCAATAAGTAGGTGGACAGCGCGTGGTGCTGAAATAGCCAATAAGCGGTTTGTGGTTTGAAAAATCAGCTCACTAAATCATTCAAACGTAATGTTTACTTATATGTGAACAGTAACAAAGTTCAGTCAAAACATTGACAACAAAATCGGAGAAGCCGCTTGATCATGGAGGGCGAGGGGTGGTGGTGCATAAGCTGCCACCCCAGTTGGCAGCTTTGTTTTGAAAGAAAAGTTTTGGCTCATCGGACATTTATGAGAGAAAATCCCTCATGTCCGAGTGCAAGTGAATGCAGCACAAGACGCGAGCCTTGTAAATTAACCCCTCCCCCGGCCCTGGCGCGAGCATGGAAATGTGATTGTCATTTGAAGGGGACAGCGCAAAACGAGAAGCATTCGGTCTACAATGACCGAGAAGAGACTGTCAAGTTTGGCTGTACTCAGCATTGATTCAAAATGCACTACAGCTTTGGATCTTAATAAGTTTGTGAGTAGTGGCGGACTGGCCATCTGTAGAATCTGGGAAATTACAGAACGACATTGCAACGTCAAAAAGTTCAGTATGAAGGCTAAATGTAGTGGATAAGTAGCAATAAAGTAAAAATATAATTAAAAATACACATTCCAGCCAAAGGTGTCACAATAATCCACTTGTCCACAGGAGGCGATATTGCAGCAGAAAAGGCAGTTTATGCCAGAAAAGGCATAGCATATAGGAATACAAGCTTGTAATGTATGGATCAAGAGCCTAGGAAGTGTGCCGGTTGCAGGCGCTGAAGCAAATGTTTGTTGTGGCAAAACAGTAGGACTGTATTTCTGATCTAGTCCAGGACGTCATTTGTACCCAACAATACCTTTTCCCATTGACTCGGGTTGGGAAAGAAGTATCTGTCAATCAGTGTTGAAAATAATAAAAAAATTGGTAAAATGTGCTAAAAGCCAAATCAAGGGTTATTCTTCCTCCATTCATTTGACTGAGCCAAGGCCTGCAGATTGGAGGCGGGGTTTAAGACAACTCAAGTGCACATGCTCTGTGGGCCCAATACCCCTTTCTGAATCTACAGTTGCCTCATTTTGGGATTCATGCGCCACTTAGGAACTTTCATAGGAAGTAACAGGGCCCTGCCTCCAACGCTCTGTCCAGTTCCCTTCATACCTCTATGGGATGGACGTAGAGCAGATATCAAACGCTTACAACATGTGTTGTGTTTATGGGTTTCATCAGTAAAGAAAAGTATTCAGAGCTCAAGAATAAATAAAAGGATTTTTTACAAACCCTGAACGTAAACAGAACTTCAGTTTGTTTACATGAAGTAAATACATAAGTAACATATGCTTAGTAACTTTTCACCACTCTGCAAAAAACAGGGTTGTGAGAAAGAAAGTCTGGGGTAAATAACAACTCATTTGTATTCGAACACACAGATTAAACTCTTGGACCAGGGGAATGTGTAAAGCTGTTTTACTTTGATGATTGTTTGCATATTTGATTAATCTCCTGGTGGTTAAGGCACCAAAAATCTCAAAATTGATGACATAACTCAAAATTACCATCCTCACCTGCTGTGCCTTGACTTCATGGTAAACGGAGAGATAACTTCTGTAACTGTTCCTCTCCAGCTTAAACACTAATTATCTTAATCAAGGCAAACTCAGCGGCACCACTGAGGGACACAACAATGGCAAAGCTCAGGCTCTCCAACACCCCGCTCAGTGAAAATGGCTCCATATCTACACTGGTATGTTGATGTAAATTAGCAGATTTTTTGATTATAATTACGCTTTACCTCCTCTGTGGCAGGGTCGGTTTGAGTGGAGCCTTATGGAATAATTGGGGAGGCAAATGAGAGAGAAGACATGAACAGGAGACATTACAAATAATTCCCTTGCTGGGAACGCTGGGCTACCTGTGCTGCTGGAAGCCTCCAGAACAGGTGATTAGGCGAGAGTATGTGTCATTAAAACTCCATTAGCACAAACCCAACCCCCGGTGCTAACCGCAAACACACACGCGCATGGTCTACTTCAGCAGTGTGTGTGCGTGTGGGTGTGACAAGCAGGTGTATGTGTGCTGAGTATCTAATGACTCATTTAGGACCCCTACCTCTGGGAATGTGACAGTAAGGACCCTCTTGCGGCTGGTTCGCTAAGTGCCTGCTTATTAATTAAACACAGCTGAGGCTCATGGGATGGCTACAGTCCTGCATATCAGGTTGTCAAGTTTCACTCTGTGTGAGGCTAAATGAACAGGGTTCCTGTGCAAGTGCAGGCCAGCTGGATCCTGGATGTATACAGAACACTGGATACAGAGTTGGGGTGGGGCCCGTTCATTACTATGGAAGTTGCTCAGTGGCGCATAAACCCAATGTGGGTAACACAAATGAACAGATCTTCCCCAGGATCGTAGGTAGGTTACGCACCCATTGGGCCAATAGAGCATGCACACTTGTGTCTTCCTTGCCCCACCATCAATCACGTAGGTCTGAACTTAGTCAAATGACTGCATTTGGCTTTTAGTGCATTTGACAACTTTTAGATGGTAATGATTAAAATAAGGGCTATTCAAGTGAGATCGCGGATACAACAGACAGAAATTAGCTTTCTCTGGAGGGTGGCTGGCATGTCCCTTAGGGATGAGATGAGAAGTTCACTCATTTTGGAGGGTCTTTGTGTATAAAGGAGCCAGTTGAGGTAGTTCGGGCACCTGGTAGGGGTGCCACCAGGCCGCCTTGCCTTGCAAACCCAGGAACAGGTGGAGGGATTTTATCTTTATGATGGCCTGGGAACACTTTGGAATCCCCCAGTCAGAGCTGGTTGAGGTGGCCACGAAAAGGGAAGTTCGGGGCCCTCTGCTGAAACCGCTTACATGGCGATAAGTGGTTGCATGGACGGATGGATGGATGGTGGCTATTCAGGTGTCCGTACTGGGTAGTTGATTTACATAATAAAGAAAACGTCTCTTGCCAACGTCTTTTTACCATTGGAAGTCAATGGGAAAAAAGCAATTATGGGCCTCAAGGAAATGTAGTACTACTCTGGCCATGAACAAAAATGTACCACAACGTGTAGATTACTTGGGGCCTTGGGGCTTGAGCTGGATCCATTGGCAGACATTTTGGTTCAATGAATCAGAAATTGCTTCAAGAAATGCATAAAAAGGCCAACATACAGTATACTCAGATGATGACATGTTGTCAGACTTGGTTTGCTTCACTTCTCTTTGAGGGATATAGAAATCCCCTAAGTCTGTAGGTTAGTGTGCAGTGTATGTAAGGCAATGCAAGGCAAGGCAAGTTTATTTATATAGCACTTTTCTGTACGCGACAATTCAAAGTGCTTTACAAAACAAATTAAAATACTTTTTAGGAATACATACAGTAAAAACACATTATATAAGGGCATTTTACAACAGGCATTACAAAGCAAAGATAATAAAATAATAAAAATAAACACCACATGTATACAATACATGTTTAAAAGGCATACTGTAGTTCGAATATGAGCGTCTCAATTAAAAGCAGCCAAAGAGATATGTTTTTAGTCTCGATTTAAAAATAGTAAGCGTTTCTGCGGACTTGCATGATTTGGGTAGAGTGTCGGGCATAATAGCTAAATGCTGCCTCTCCATGTTTTGTTGTTACTCTCGGAACCGATAGCAGACCCGTCCCAGAAGACTTGAGGCACCTTGATGGCTCGTAATTATGTAGGAGTTCAACAATATACTTTGGTCCTAAACCATGTAATGATTTAAAAACTAGCAATAGTACTTTAAAATCAATTATTTGGCCGACTGAACCGGACTGATGTGATCCACTCTTTCAGTGTCAGTAAGCACCCGAGCAGCAGCGTTCTGAATCAGCTGCAGTTTTCTGATGGATTTGTTTGTCAGCCCTGTGAATACACTATTGCAGTAGTCGAGTATACTGAAAATAAAAGCATGGACAAGCTTTTCTAAGTCCTGTTGTGACATTAGTTTTGTAATCCTCTATATATTCTTTAGGTGATAATAAGCAGACCTAATGAATGTTGTAATGTGACTGTTCAAATTCAAGTCTGAGTCCATCACTACACACAGATTTCTTGCTTTGTGAGTTACTTTGTAGTCTGCCGATTGAAGCTCTGCGATTACTTTTAAGCGGTCCTTCTTTGCTCCAAAAACAATGATCTCAGTTTTTTGATTGTTCAGTTGGATAAAGTTCTGAGTCATCCAGTCATTGATGTGCTCAATGAACTTGCTCAGTGTTCTAATCGGAGAATAGTCTCCTGGTGTGATTTTAAAATAAATCTGGGTGTCGTCTGCATATATGTGATAGCTTAGATCGCTCTTTTTAATAATATCAGCCAGAGGTAGCGTATAAATATTAAAAAGCAAAGGTCCTAAGATGGAGCCTTGAGGAACCCCGCATGACATATTTATCAGGGTCGAATTGTAATTGCCTATTGAGACAACGTTTTTTCTGTCCTTTAAGTAGGTACTAAACCAAGTTAGAGCTGTTCCTGAAACTCCCACCCAGTTTTCTAGACGGTCTAGCAATATGTTGTGGTCAACAGTATCAAAGGCAGCGCTGAGATCTAATAATACTAACACTGATATTCTGCCACTGTCTGTGTTCAAATGGATGTAATTTAAGACCTTAACAAGTGCAGTTTCAGTGCTGTGGTTAGGTCTAAAGCTCGACTGAAACACATCAAAACCGTCATTTAAAAACATGAAATGACTCAATTGTTGAAAAACAACTTTTTCATTCAATTTGCTTAAAAAAGGAAGGTTTGATATTGGCCTGTAATTATTCATTACGGTTGTTTACTATGTGTAGTATATCTGAGGCCATGCGGGAACAGTTTTGAAAAGTCCTGTCGGAATAATATCGAGGCTACAGGAGGAGGATTTCAGATGTTGGATAATGTCTTCCAGGTCTTTAGCATTTATCAGAAGGAGTTGTGTCATGATGTCTGAATTGGCTTTAGGTGAACACAGGGACAACACATTTGCTGTACCTGATGCAGAGGCACTGACTGCCTGTCTAATTTCCATGATGTTGTCAGTGAAGAAGGAGGACAATTCATTGCATTGGATAGAAATTCTGGAGCTACTGCTGACACTGGGGGGTTAGTTTGTCTGTCGACGGTAGCAAACAAGTTGTTTTTATTTTTGGTAATGATGTCAGAAAAGAAATACTGTCGTGCCTTTTTTATTTCCTGATTATAGACGCAGAGTCTCTCTTTATATATTTATAAGTAAACTTGGAGATTTGTTTTTCTCCACCTGCGTTCAGCTTTTCTGCACTCAGTTGTTGCTGTTCTCACAGTCATGGCTTTTCTCCATGGAGATATTTATTGCCAGATACTTCCTTTATTTTAATGGGAGCGATGGCATCCATGACATTTGTTATTTTAGAATTAACATGATCAACTGGCTCATTTACTGAGAAGTTAGCATGGGCAATTGAGGGAGTAAAAATCTGGGCAAACATTTCCTCCAGTGGTTACCTCTTTCTTAACAGTTGTATGGATGGTAGAGCTCTCAAAGAAAACACAGGAATGATCGGAGAGCGCAACATCAGTCACCACAAGCTTAGAGATGTTCAGACCCTTTGATACAATTAAGTCCAGGTGGTGCCCCTTATTGTGCGTCGGACCCTTGACATGTTGAGTCAGTCCAAAATTGTCAATAACACAAAACAGTTATTTAGCCCCTATGTCCTCAGGGTTGTCAACATGGATATTAAAATCGCCAACAATGATTAAACGGTCAAAGTCAATACACACTATAGACAACAACTCGGTAAAATCATCAAAAAAGCTTGCACAGTATTTGGGTGGTCTGTAGATGTTTAGGAAAAGAGCTTGAGAGGAGCATTTCAACTGAAGGGCCACATATTCAAAAGAAGCAAAGTTTCCATACATAGTCTGCTTGCATTGAAATAAATCATTAAACAAAATAGCTACTCCACCCCCTTTCTTATGTAGTCTTGCCTGACTCATAAAACTAAAGTTGGGAGGAGTTGATTCTATAAGAACAGCTGTGCTGTTGTTTTGGTCTAACCAAGTTTCAGTTAAAAACATAAAATCCAGATTGTGCTGGGTGATAAAATCATTGATTAAAAATGATTTACCTGCTAAAGACCTGACATTTAATAAAGCCAGTTTAAATGTGTTTGATATACTATCACTCTGTGACCGTGATAGACCGTGGAGCACGCGGAACTTCTGTTACATTCGACAAACTCAAACAGATCCTTTTGGACTTTCTTTTTCCAACCTGAGTCACCAACCTTCTGTGTATTAGGGGTGTTGAAAATAATCGTTTCTACGATGCATTGCGATGCGGACGTGGACGATTCGGTCTCGATGCAGTGACGGAAGATAATCGGTTATAGAGTAGTAACGTTGCTTCCTGATTTTCCGGCCGCGGCTTTACTATAACGTTTTTTCTGTCACTTTAATATCAAATCGGTCGGTGACGCAGAGATCAGGGAACATACGTGACAGCGGCACAGCAACACGGAGCAGTCTGCTTTATCCACCAACACCAGAACACCAGTCCAGAACCAGCAGCAGCAGGACTATGAGGGTTATTCCCTATCTTTATTCAAGAGCGTGGTATTTAAATTTGAGAGCATACTTTATGTATTTATTTCCCTCAAACTCTGTCCTCGCACTCAAATAGTGCCCTCGCACTCAAATAGTGCCTGCTTGCACTTAGATTTGCTCTGCTTGTGCTCAAACTGTACGCTTGCACTCAGATATATTGCTGCTCAGAATTATTCTGCGCGCGCTCGAAACTTTTTCTGCTCTCAGAATTATTCTGTGCAGGCTCGAAACTTTTGTGCAACAATCCTGTCAAAATCCCTCAACCAATAGGAGGCCAGGTGTCCTTGCGGGTGCGTTCGCTTGACTTATTACAGCGTCCCGTAAGGGCGGTTACTCTTTGGTTTATCAACTCCAGCCCTCCACGGCTTTATAACATAACATGTACATCACTTCGCTGTACAACTTTTTTTTTGTTAATCACAGTTAGTAATTGGTTATAAAACGGACGATTAAAATCAAGCAATCTGATGTTTCTTAGTCGTGATATGATGAGCGTATATCCCGGGTATAATTGTCGTTACTTTTCACAAGTCAGTATCCCTCCGCGTCTGAGAACCGTTACAACCATATGGTTACAACTGTTACATTACGTCCGTCATGAAACTAACTAACTAACAAAGCTTAAAATGGAAACATTTAAGGTTAACTTCGACCTCCGGGGCGGCCTTACTGTGGAGGAGTGGATTGAGGAGTGCCTATCTCCAGAAAAAAAAGCACCTAAACGACGACAATGCTGTCTGTCTAATATGTACGTAGCTATTATGTAAGGTGCTTTCCCCCCCCCCTCTCCGTTCCTCCAAGCCCCGCCCCCTCCCTGAAAATAATGAGTGACAGGCTGATAGTGACCCGATAGAAACTTTATTATTCACTTAATCACTGAGATATAATGAAGCTAATTTAATCTCATACATTCATGGGATTTATGTAACAGTAAGACAGAATGTAAGTGTGCACCCACATGCAGTATTTTAGTTTGTATATGCTGTTGTAAATACTCCTGTTGTCTGCTGTGTTCAGACTCAAGTCCTGTGTGTGAAGCCTCATTCAGGACATTCAGTGTCCTTTCTTAACAGAAGGCCGTGGCTAGAAGCTGCAGCTCGACTGCAGAAGCATTAGCTTTTTGTTTTTGAGGATGGAACAACTTCACACACGGAGGCTAGACCTATACAATTCATTTATTTTGGTTTATAAATTAATGTCAAGACATTTATGTTATTGATTTCTGAAGCACTTTCTAAATAATAAAAAGAGAGTTCATATGTATTTACTGCATGTATGCATTGATGAAAAATAAGCCATGTGCAGTAATATAGAACATTGAGGATGCAAACGCATTGGTATGAATCGGGATGCACCGTGATGCCCGGGATATCGAACCGAATCGAATCGTGACAGGATAATCGTAATCGAATCGAATCGTGAGACCAGTGAAGATGCACAGCCCTACTGTGTATGTTGGTTAAAACAGAAATGGGTCGCTGGACTGGCATAGAAGCCTCTGGTCGTTGGGTAGCGCCAGAGAGCGAGATGGCAGGCGTCAGCGGCATCGGCGAAAAGTTTCTAGCAGTGGAAACGGTGGCCTGAGATGACACCGCTGGAAAGGTGGAAATGGAGTGGAAATAGTCAGGGAGACGTCTGAACAGCGGCTACCCAGCCTGCTGGGGTGGATTCCATCAGTACCGAAGAGGGCGGGTCGGTCCCAGAATAGATTACAATTGTCAATAAAACTTAAATCGTGAGCTCTGCTGGCGGATTGGAGCCAGGTGTGGAGGCTGAGGATCCTACTGAACCGTTCTGCTCCGCGGGCCAGCGTTGGAATCGGACCTGAGATAAAAACCGACTTTTCACAACTCCGTAGAAGATTAAAAACAGGGAGGCAGCGTGTGGCTGCATTGAAGAATCTGATGTTTCTGGTTATGGAATCCCCGATTATTAATGTGGTTGGGGCGAAAAGGGGACGAGGTGGTGCCGGCGATTGAGGGTGTGGTGACCGAGCAGGAGAGTGTTGTGGTGAGACAGTAACAGCTGGGCTGGGAGAGGATTTCCCCGCCGGCTCAGGGCCCGGAAAACTTCCCGAGTGTCTCAGCACGGCCTCCTTGAGGAGTCTATGACGTGAAGAGGTCGCCAGACGGGATGAGGGACGCCGAGTTGACTTCACAGTGGTCGGGAAGCAGCACAAATACTGTCGGCTGCCGGCGCAGGAGTTGCAGTGTCGGCATGGTGCAGATCTGGACTGGTCAGTGCCACGGAAACATCAGCTGGATGGACCGGATCATCTGGACGGGTCAGTGCCGCGGGAGCATCAGCTGGATGGACCGTATCGTCTGACAGGGTGGTGAAGCGGTTCTGAAGGCGTAGGCGAGGCAGTGAAGTTACCCCATTCAAAAAGCTCTTGCGCACCACCTCAGATCACGACTGCCGGTGGCCAGGTGTCGAGGAGTCAGAAGGCCGTGGACAGGTGGAAGGATCCCACAGAACTGTGTCATGGATAGTTGCATTGAACGAGGCAAGCTGTTTAGACTGCCCCGATGCCACCTCCATGAGACCGGACACGAGAGAGTCTTTTTCTTTCAGCTCTGCAGAAAGCCGTGGGACATCCTTCTTAAGGTCTGCTATCTGTGTATTAGCTCTCTGTAGTAGCACATCATGCCCAGGGTGTTTTGATGGCATTTTTAAGTGTAAAAGGTTTAGGGCAATTACTGTCCCATGCACCAATGCCAAACTGCGTCAAGATGTATATATATAAGCAGGGGTGGCTAAATGTTGTAAGCAGGAGAGCTAGATGCTAACGGGCAGTGGGAGCCTGTACAAAATGCGACTGTCTTCGTCCGACAGTTTGTAGAGTTTTCAGTCCGGGACAGGATTTGAGGTGCAGCCCTAGATTACAGATTTCAGCCACATCTTGAGAATGAGAGAATTGAATCAGTGAAGTGGCGCTGTGAGTGCCAATTATCACTCTACCATTAAAACCCTCTTCCCCGGCCTAGTAATTTCCCTCCAAATGTGTTGTTCTAATTATGAATTAAATTCAAATAAGCTTAGGTAATGAACCCAGTTTTATTCCTTTACGAGGCCATACCCTGCGAGCGCCTGCTTTGCTGCGGTCGTACACACAAATCTGGCTTTATTCCTGTCCTGAGCTGGACTTCCAGAAGCGTGTGAGGGAGTATCAGTGTGTTGTTGTGTACTTCTCAGAGATAGACCTCCAGCTTGTGGCGGCATCACCTTTGATTGAACCTCTTTATATGGCTTTGTTTAATGCATTCGTATTGCTTTTCTATTACGGCTTTTGCTGAAATGACACAGAATTCCATTTGCTGTAATGCTCTAGCTATTGCCTTTGTTTGCATTGTGGTGGTAGTCGAGCAGAACCATAATGGGAGATTGAGCCAGTTGCTCACAAGTCTCATTTGGGGTGAATGGGCTACAGTGTCGCTGGAGCCCTATTGAGTCCTATCTGGATGTGGGATATGAAATGCAATGCCAACAACCATTCATCCTCAAAGTTGGACCATTCAAAGACAGAAAAGAGAAAAGTTGGTTATGAGAGTGTAAACTACACGTGCCTGGTTGTCTGTTACGTGCTTTGCTAAAGCAGAACACAGTGAGTCAAATGGATTAAACTGCTATGTGAGAACAAACAGCGGTTTGAGAGTTGCTGGGTCAGAATTTGATTAAACACTTTTCTGGAAAGCCTAAAAGAATGATGGGTCTCCAAAGAAATATAGGTTAACTATTATTTTACAATGTAATTAAAAAGAAACTGACTCACTATACTGAAGACATTTTTGCTGCCAACAAAATTCCACGAAATGAGTTGAAACTATATAATTTTAAGACCTTTGACAACAATGACTAACTCTTATTTCATTGTTTTGATGCAGCTGAGTTTATAGTTGTGTGGATCATGTCTAACTTTGATAGTAGTATTATACACATCGTTCGTTGCTGAGATCTGGGAGCGTTGTCAGAACGATGGACACACAAAGCATCACGGGTTGTAGAAGGAAGGACCCAAATGAATGAGACAGGAAGGATTAACAGGAACAGGACAGAACTACACGTTGCAAGAATCTGACAAAGATTAAGCAGGACTCAACAGAATCTGAAGTAATGAGGGGGTGACGTGCTCAGGTGATGGCAGGGCTAAAGGGGAAACTAAAACACGCCCATCTACTTTGATTACATCACACGTCACTCGTTAGACGCTTTTATCCAAAGCGACTCACATACTCAGTACTGTGGGCAATCCCCACAGGAGCACTTTGAAGTGTCTCAGGGACACAACGACATGTTGTTTGCAGTGGGGTTTGAACCTGTGCTCCCCGGATCCCAACACCAACACTCTATCCACTGCGCCACACGCCTCATCTACTTCTACTTTTCACTTCATTCTGAAAGAAAGAGATGACATGTGCTAACGTGACGGCCATCTTGGTGTTGGTGACGTATGCGAGACCAGAGATGTAGTTCACTGAGCGCTTCACACAAACAAACGTGTTACTTCACAGTCTTACGATACATTTAAATTGTTTTGACTTGCAAAATGATCTTTTAAATTGACAAACATCATATGTGTAATTCGTTGCACAATTCAAACGGGATCAAAAGATAATCTTTCTCTCTCCATTGACTTCAATGTATGATTTTTCCAAAATAAGGTCCCATGGAGGTCCTGAGGGACTTGGCCTCTCTATACATACTCAAACAGGCAGGACAACACACAAAGACAGGAAGTAGAAGCAGACATGACACCGATGGAGGGAAACCTCTCAATAAAACAGGAGACATCTTAAAATGATCTAACACGATAAGAATATCCTCAACTTCAAAATGGCTACTTACAGTTGTAAGCTTTTGATAAGCATGCACTATCCCTGTGTATCTAACCTCGTTCAGCTGCTTTCACTTGGATGGTTTTGACATTTTAATTGCACACAAGTGCATGTCTAAAAGGGTATTTAGTCATAGAATATTACTTTCTAACCTTCACTTGGTGAAAACTATTAAATAACCCTAAATTGTTAAAAAACGGAATTATCATCAGGTTGACGGCTAGTATGTTGTGTTCATTGTCATAACACTGTGAATATCAAGTGTTTGCTGTTTAATAGAGCAGGATGAACGTTCACTGGTTTGATGGAGAGGTCTCCCGGCCCAGGCATTGGATGCTCAGTCTTTGTGATGGTGCTGTTAACAGGACTGCATGACCCCTTAGCACCGCTGATTGAAGTGAGAGCTACCGGATTGTCTGTCTGTTCTAATTCCTTTCTCCTGCTTCCCCATCCCTCTGTTTCTTTCTTTCTCACAATCTGTACCTCTACCTGCTGATGTCACTGGGTAGTGTGGTGCAGTGCCCTGGAGACTTCACTCAATGACTGTTGAGATAAAGTTTCACGCCTTTTCAAGAATACACATGCTAAAACACAAATCCAAACACATGCACACATAGCTCACCCACAACTGGAGCTGCCACCATATACTTATTAGGATAAAGTCCCTTTTAACCTTGCTAAGGAATCCAATTAATGATGTCTCCACTGATGGGTCAAATCGAGAGCTGAGAGGCTGGAACAGGCGAGGAGGTCATCCCCCTCCCCCTGGAACAAGGTGACTGCAGCAGCAGATGTTCCACTCTATTAGAGGAACTGGGAAGGTGGGTGGTGGTGTCCAAGGGGGGTACATCTCCGTCTTATTATAATATATTACATGTTAATGCTGGATGTGTGGCAGGTCATCTATACTCAGTAATGTTACATTGTGTGTTAGTGTTTGCATGCATGTATAGGTACACTTATATAGGTGCTCTTTCTCTCTCACACACACACACACACACACACACACACTGGTTTCTATCTGAATCAGGGACCACATCTCTGTATGGGGACCAAGGTTTTGAGGTGTGCAAAAATCAAGTTCACTCGCAACTGCTTTGTACACACACACACCCACACACACCACCACACACACACACACACACCACACACACACACACACACACACACACCACACACACCCACACACACACACACACACCACACACACACACACACACACACACACACCACACACTATGGTACTAGCTGTGTCCTATCTTTTTTCCACCTTAGTCCATCCAATGGTGGATTAACAACTTTTTACAATTATTTTATAATTCAATAATTCATTATTTAACAGTTATTTAAGTTAAATAATGACTTCCCTGTACATTTCCTGTATTATACTTAGCAAAGAGTTGAAGAACTACAGTGTGGCTATCCACCACTTAAAGAGGGACACGGGCACACTACAAAGGACCCGGGTCATTGGGGTCAGGGGTCATACGGAGGTACAGGTGTGAATTATGTACAGCTCCACAGAGCTCAAAGGAGACAGTTCTAGTTGCTGTTCTCGACTCAAGCGCATCGTGTTCTACTCAATGAAGGGTCCAGTTTTATGAACGACTTGTATTTAAAGTGTTGTGCATGGCTTCTTGTGGCTCTTTTGTTTGACACATGTTTTGCTAAATGTGCTGAAAATGCTCATGAAAGCATTTCACAAGATGTCCCCTGATGCTCTGACGCCAGCACTGACTGCCCGTGCTCCTCTGTGAAGAGCTGCAGAGCTGTTTCTGGGAGGGGAGGATTTAAAGACGCTGTGATCAGTTCTCTGAATTCAGCAACACTGAATGGATTTGAACACGAGTTGGCTGATTGGTAAATAAGTGATTGGTTCGTGGGGAAGGAGACCGTGAGAAGAGAAAATGATATACTGTGTCGAAGGTTGAATACCTAAGCAAATTATTCCCTAACATACATTATATACATTTTTATTTGGTTCAATTTAAATTTGTTTTGGACATTCTAAGTTTCGTTTTTATGTTTTTATTCATTTATTCTATTTTTCCTTCTAAAATGGAGCAACTGTAACACAACTTCAAATCATTATTCATGTATGCATTTCATTTCTTTGAGACATCACAATGAACATGAAGGGGTTAACAGCCTATTACATCCCGTCAGGGTGTATGAGGAATCCTGAAGTCAAAGGTAACACCTTGGCGACACACTTCACCTCACAGTGACTATACACAGTACGGATCGTCCTTCCTCCTTATCTTCCAACCATTCGGACGCTGACTTGCATTTCCCCATGACGATGCTGTTCAACAACCGGCGTAAACGGAGACGTCCCGTTCAGAGGACGTCCAATCCAACGGGATGCCATCAATAAACTACACAGAATCCCACTACACACCTACGCCATGACTACATGCAGGCACACTGTGGAACACAACCTCTCTGGACCATCTATATACTTACTGAAAACAAGCTGCACAATGTAACACCTTGGGAAATGCCGTTTAATACTTTTTAATAGCCTAAATTGATTTATCAACTTGTAATACTTTTTAAGACCCCGCGGACCCCCTGACTATATACTATATTAGAAGTTGATACAGTTAGTTAATCTGCTCATAATTGATCTCCCACTTATGATTGGCTTTGCTCATGATTCTAGTGTTGCATTTCCTTGTCATGTATCTTTCTAAGATTGCACGTGCTACTGTTCTCGACAGTAGCCTACAGGCAAGGGCAGCAGTACAGTGCTGTAAGGTGGGCCACATTCCACCTAGATATGTATGATTGGCCTATATCTCACTTTAATAGCTGTGTGTGTGTGCGTGTGCATGTGAGTGTAGTGCAGTTGTCATCTCACCCCGAACATTTGCCGGAGGTCGGGATCTCGGAAACGGAAAGGGATGTTGGAGACGTGTAACCTCTTGGGCTGCTGCTTCTCCGACGAGTCGCTGGGTTGCAGGTGAAGCTGGGACACCTCCGTCTGTGCAGCCTCTTCGGCCTGCTGCAGGGAAACACACAGCGCGCTACGCATTAGCTCCTGCTGTGGGAGAAACAAAGTGTTCAGACAACTTAAAGAATACCCAAGTGAGAGGCAGGATGATGACGATCACTGACATGGAGTGGCATGAAGGGAACACATCCTACACAGGTGAGGACTGGAAGCGGTGAAGTGGAGGCCAAGTAGAGGCCCAGGAGAACACCACTCTGTATCTTCCTGTTTAGCTTTGAATGTAAAGGGCCTTTCTTTGCTCTCACTGCATCGGTGTGTCCTGGGAGATTAAGGAAGCTCTAAGATAAATCAGACAACATTTAACAACCTGTACATGTTAACACAGAAGCTAGTGTGTCTAGTTTATATCTCAACAAAAGCCTTTCCTTAAGTGTAATGTAATCCTCCCTGCACACACACGTCCAGCAAACTGAGAACACAACCTCGTAGGTAATATCAGTTTAAAAAAGTTTAGCAGTACTTGTACTCTACTTTTTAACATGCAGAGATTCGATAGATACAGCTTGCATGACAACGTACACACTATGGCACAGCCAGGGGTTGGACTGGGATCCGTTATATGGGGCCATCTGGGTTAATAACATTACACACACATCTTTTCAAAGATTGAAAAACCTTTCCATTTCAAAGTGCCATTTCAATCAGAAAGCACCTTTCTTTGGATCATTATTAAGATCACAATGATTGATCACACTTAATCTGGGGTCCTGTACAACTCATAGTCACCTTTACTACCAGCCAAAACTACATAAAAATAAAAACACCGTGATGACGATTAGTTACGAGGGCTTGATCTGATATCAGCAGAAGTTATTTTCGGCAGAGCATGCACTTTAAACACAAAACACATTGTTGAAGAAGAGCAAGGCTGATGATGCAAGGCAGTTGGATGTCTGGTCAAAACGCTTGTTGGCAATATTAGTTTCTCATTTGTTCTCATATCATGACATTCATTAAAATGGAACAGCTAGGAATGAAACCAGAGAGCTATATATTCATCCGACTCCCTACTTATTTATCTAAGAGTTTATTCTCATTTTGAATTGGGTTGGATGGGATGGATTAGATTGACGGGCAGATCACTGCCATGTCAGCAGTAATGTGGGTGCTGTGTGTGAGTGCTCCGGTACAGAGGGAGCTTAGCCTGAAGGCAAACCCAACACTAACCAAGGTGGTCTTAGAGAAAGGGTGAAGAGCTTGACCATCTGCAAAGAGCTTAGGGTGGAGCTGCAAGTCCTGCAAGAAGCCTCGCTGTGGAGGTAATGTGGGCTCCTAAAACCCCTGTGGACGGCCAGAACCAGCTGTCAATGTCAAAGTCAATGGATTTATGAGTTTCTGGTTGGATGCCTTAAATAAGGTATATGGTCATGAACACAGCAGAGAGCGCTGCAGGACTGAGTTCTAAAACCTGACGAGTTAGCACTTTACCACTTTCCGATCCCTAATCCCAAAGGCAACCATGTTTTGGTGGAGATTCAATGTCTTTATACAAGCTTGCAAGATGTTCACTTTTTGTTCTACGACAACAACACTGTCAGTAAATGCCCCATTTGTGAAAGCTTTTTTGTTTTAAAAAATGGCTAATTAGTGAATAAATAAGGCTTTTTAAACGTCATAATGCCAAATATTAGCCACCTTTAGCTTAGCGGTGGTGATGTGAAAGCATGGCACCGCGATGTATTTAGCTATGTGGACATAATCCAGCTGGAGAAAACATGTACGTAGTTATCATAATGTGTGTTTGCCAATTATGTAATTGCCTGCAATAATCCAATTGAGAAATCCTGGTGTCTTTTTGGTGAGGCAGCCAAATGCTAACAACACACATGAGTCATCACTGCACCACTCTATATATAATAATAAGACATTTATTTTGGGGGGTGCCTTTCATAACACCCAAGGACACCTTACAGGGCATAGGGGCGATATAGGGAACAATTAAAACAGTGGATTTAGTGAAGTATCAGCCGGGGTAAGACAAGACAAACAACAGGAAATGGACTATAGAAGGACACAAGAGGACACAGGGTACAGTTTATAAAGAAAATGCAGGTGAACCAGTTTGAACAGGTGGGTTTGAGTTAGGGTTTGAATGTTGTTATGGAATCAGACTGTCGGATGTGTAGTGGCAGGGAGTTCCAGAGTCTGGGAGCCGAGCAGCTGAATGCTCGAGCACACATGTATGGTTGAATATGGATGAATGTATTAGCTAAGGAAGCAACATCAGGTCCTGTGTAGTTCTGGGGCCAACACACCATAGTTGGAAGCTGTATGTCCCACTTGTATATTTGGAACAAGCCCCAGGAACAGCGCAGGGCTGTCGTGAATTGGCTGAGTTGCAACAGTGGTAAATGCATGTCATGTGATGTATTTGGCACCAAAAATAGTTATATCTCTCACAGGCTCCGCCCTCTACTGGACTCTATGGGTACTCTCTTACCCCGCAAGCATTCTCCCACTGAAACTTCTATAGACGTAACCAGCCCTGGGCGGGCCTACCTGAATGCGCGCGCATCACACCGTATAAAAGGAGGCTTCGCCTCCTGACCATCATCCTTTTCTCTTCAGCAAGCGGAAGTGTTTTCACGGAGCTTAGAAAGAGGAAACATGAAGACTAATGGAGTCAGTTCTTGACCACAGGACCTGCCCGAAGTGTCCAAACCTGATCGCGGATCCTCACCCCTGCTGTTTTTTGTGTATGGGGCCTAACCACGCTGTGAGCGGTATGGGCCTGACGCCGGCATGCTCAGCCTGCCAGATAATTCCTCGGCTCACGCCTACCGCTCCCACCACCGCTGCCACCGAGGCCTATAAGC
The DNA here is from genome assembly GCA_036324585.1 of Champsocephalus esox. Classification (NCBI taxonomy): domain Eukaryota; kingdom Metazoa; phylum Chordata; class Actinopteri; order Perciformes; family Channichthyidae; genus Champsocephalus; species Champsocephalus esox. Next base: position 26,282,034 of record CM070485.1, read on the forward strand.
CGCCTGAGACAGGGGATTTACGGCCCGGTGCATCCAGCGCAACCGACCTTCGTTTCTCCCCAGCTGCCTGATATATGGCGGTGTGTGGAGGCGACATGGCAGCAGCCATTTAAGACGAAGGCGCCGGTAGCCGCTATGGCAGGCATCATCAAGGTGGAGGGCCGCTCGGACACAGCGTGTGCAGGGGTGCCCCCCCCTTGATGAGAGCCTGGCGGCCCATCTGCTTCCACGGGCGGCTGGTTGGGCGGAGGGTAAGCCACCCCTGCCCCCGCTGCCCCGGGACCGAGACACTCTGGAATATCTGGACAAGATGTTCAAGCTCGGTACGCAGATGGCGGCTGCAGCAAATAATCTCTGCGTGTTGGGCGTCTCCCTGATCACCCCTCAGGCAGCCGCCCCCGCCCTCCTGTCTCAAGATGGGAGTGATTATCCGGACCGCGCTATAGGTCAGATGAATAATCTGATTCATGGCGTGGCCGCTGCAGCAGGGTGGGTGATTTCCTTGGCCACAGCGGCGTCTCGTCACATGTGGTTGGGACTCACTGCCCTATCGAGAAAAGACCGAGAAGATCTCCTCGGAGCCCCCGTATCCACGGAGGGGCTCTTTGGGTCAATCTCCTCGGTCACTCAGCGCTTCAGCCGGCAGGAGGAGGAAAGGGTCCAGCTTAGCAGGATGCTACCGCCGGCCCCGCCTCCGGCCCCGCTACATGCTCCTCCACGCGTTTAAATGCAGGCGAGGGAGCGCAGTGCGACAGTGAAGCGGAGGGAGAGGCGCCGGCACGGGGGTCCCGTAGCTGCGGCGCCCTCCACCTCTACGGCCCATCACGTGGTACCGGCATATCGGCAACCACGGGGAAGGGCTGCCCGACCTCGGCAGGCTCATCAGCAGCAGAGAGCGGCCGGGTGGGGTGCGCCGTCTGCCCGAAGCTGACTGGCGGGGGGAGGTAGCGTCTCATCGGGGGGAGGAAATCTCTCACACATGAGCGTGCGGCGGTGCGTTCAGGGTCCTCAGTAAATAATCGGCCCTTTCTGTGTCGACCCTCCATGGGCGAATCTTCCCTTCACGGGGAGTTTTGCGGCGGGACGGGTCGCCAGAGAGTACCACAGCTTTATAGCTGCGGCCCCACAGCTGAGTGCATGCCCTTTAACAGAGTGTTGTGGGGAATGGAAACTCTGCTGTGTACTATCAGGGTGGATGGACAGGACGCTGAAACGGGGCTATTCACTCCAGTTCTGCAGTGTCCCATCCCCTTTTTATGGGCATGCGAGAGGTGAAGCTATCCTCTCGAGAGGGGATGAGTTTCCTCTCAGCAGAGATGCAGGCTCTGGTGCAGACACAGGCTGGGTCTGTTGTGCACCCTCAGCGCAGGGAAGAGGGTCTTTATTCCATGCACTTCCTGGTTCTCAAGAAGACAGGGGAATTCAGACCTATTCTAGATCTCCTGAATCGCCACATTTCCCGCAGGAAATTCTGCATGCTAACTATGAAACAGTTACTGGGGCTGGTGCAGCCAGGCGATTGGTTTACCACCATCGACCTGAAAGACGCGTACTTTCATGTAGAAATTGCTTCAGAGCACAGAAAGTGTCTGCGTTTTGCCTTCCAGGGAATCGCCTACGAGTACAACAGACTGCCGTTCGGCTATTCCCTATCCCCACGCACATTCAGCAAATGTGTGGCCACAGCGCTTCAACCGCTGTGCGCCCACGGCATGAGAGTTTTCTTTTACATAGACGACCTCATAGTCATGATTGGGTCACGGGAACAGGCAATGTTTTGCACAGCACACTTGATCACACACCTAACCAGATTAGGCTTTGCGATCAATTGGAAAAAGAGCACCCCCATACCTCACCAACGGGCGCTGTATTTGGGTGTGGTGCTCGATGCAGGCACGTTGCGCGCCAACCTGTCAGAGAGCAGACGTGCGTCCCTTCTTCAGGGGGTACGCAGACTGCGACAGGGGGTGACAGTGACAGCTTTTACTGTCATGCAGACGCTGGGTCTCATGGCGGCTGCTCACATGATGGTCCCGTTAGGGTTACTACATATGTGCCACCTGCAGAGGTGGTTCTCCAGCCTGCGCTTGGATCTCAAGAGGCACAAGCGGCGGCTGGTGACCATACCCCCCTCAGTGAGGGGCAACCTCTGGTTTTGGGGGTCCCCGGATCACCTCCGGAGGGGGTCTCCACTGGGACGGGTGACCTCCTACATCACGGTGTTCGCGGATGCATCCGGAACAGGATGGGGAGGGACCTGCCTGAAGAGGGCTATAGGTGGGCGCTGGGCTCTAACAGAGTCTCGACACAGCAACCTCCTAGAGCTACGGGCGGTAGTGTTAGTCCTCCGGCATTTCAGGCCCCTAATTCAGGGAGACATGTACCGGTCAGGAGCGACAACAGCACCACAGTGGCTTATATCAACAAGCAGGGCGGAGTTCGATCCGCCGCCCGGACGTAATGACATCGCTGTTCTCGGGCCCTCTGAGGGTCCCGGGAGGGGCGCACTGCGCCCTTACAGGGCTGGAGGGCTGCTCTCCTCCTGCCGAAAGCAGGAGGGGGGGAGCCCTCCACACTTTAGTCCACACATTCGGCACAGGGTCAGTGTTTGAGTGTGGGGCAGGGGCTCTGGCGCTCTCCCTGTTATCCTTAGGGATTCAGGGAGGCAGGCGTGTAGTAAGCTCTTTCGGGGCCGAGGGGGCTCTCCCCATCCAGGGTGGGGGGGTCCCCCGGCACTGTTTTTTGAGCACACTTTTTGCGAGGTAAGCGCAGCAGGGTGTGCTCTGTCAGCCACAGCCTAGATTTATCCTCGGTTACAACCGGGTTAAAGGAGAAGGTGGGGCAGCAGCTGCTGACCATAATAGCCGGTCAGGGGCAGTTGGGTGGAATATTGTTGGACGACAGTGCGCATATACATCGCGGCTCCACCCACTGTACCCATAGAGTCCAGTAGAGGGCGGAGTCTGTGAGAGATATAACGTCGGGTTACGTAGTGTAACCCTTGTCATATTAGCACAGGCGGAGCCCTCTACTCAGGGCACTGTCTGTCCTATTCCGCTCGCTGAAGAGAGGTGTAGGATGATAGTCAGGAGGCGAGGCCTACTTTTATATGGTGTGATGCGCGCACATTCAGGTAGGCCCGCCCAGGGCCGGCTACGTCTATAGAAGTCTCAGTGGGAGAATGCTTGCGGGGTAAGATAGTACCCATAGAGTCCAGTAGAGGGCTCCGCCTGTGCTAATATGACAAGGGTTACACTACGTAACCCAACGTTCTTTCACACACACACAATCAGAAGACACAGTTGTAAATCAAGGAAGAAAATATTCTGACAGTCATATACAATCTGAAATAAATGTGTAATATCACAATGTGAGCCATTAGGTCAAACACAAGTCCTTGTTTACAGGTGTGTTCACTGAATTTATGTCAGCAAGATTTATTACAGCCTTAACTATGGACTAACTGTCCAATGTAGATAAAATGCTGGCTTTATCCTGCTCTGCCTCCCTTGGGCTGGCAAAGAAAATGGCTGGCCACCTGTTATAATTAAGCTAGTACAGCTAGTGCTGCAGGCCAGGGATGGATAGAGAACTGGAATATATTGCTCATGTAGAAGTAGGGTTGGGTATCGTTTGAATTTCCACGATTCTGATTCCGATTCTACTTTTCGATTCCGGTTCTCAACGGTTCTCAATTCCGATTCTTTGAGGGGCAGGGTAAAAAAATTATACATGCTTCTTCCACCAAGAAAATTACATTTATTCGAGAAACTTTTACACAGGTTAGTTACAGTAATATTCACATGAATCAGTCTGTTTATATTCACTGCTATGTAACTGTAACCTGAGAACCACTGAAGCTACAACAGTGCAACTTTTAAAGGAACCCCCCCCCCATTTAAAAACAGTTCTTGTTTAGAAAAACAAGCATATCTGCCTTCTCAGGCATACCGGGAAGAAATGTTTGAACAAGTAAAATGCTTCAATCTGGTGCACTTTAGGCAGAATTACTAGAGACTAGATCTAGGGGGTACAACTCTAAACACCCATATGAAAAAGATCGGTTTACATTTTAATAATCAAATAAGTATGTGAGCATAACCAATAACCCAATAACAAGTAACGTATTTAATTTTTTGTTGTTCATTCATATCTTATTTTACTATTTTATTAATGCATATTTTTTTATCTCTCCAGTTTAAAACTATATGTCTAAACTACTGTATAGTTTACATTGGAATGATTTCAAACCTGTTTTATCCCAGTAATTATAAAGGAGTGCCTTAGAAATATGTGTTTACATAAATTGTGATCAAAATGTTTGAGACCCACTGAGATAACTTAGACTAAAGTGAACTATCTAAACACTCAGAGTCCTTTACCTCACTGAGCTGTAGTTATCAGCCTCAGTCTGACTGGAGAGGACTCTCCCTCCACATCATTGTAGAAACATCTTCTTCTTCCGTTAGAGTAGCTAGCACCAGATAGTAATAACAACAGCGCGTACCGGTCCCTCGCTCACTCCCTCGCTCACTCCCACGCTCACTCCCACGCTCACTCGCATTTTGGCTGTGAGCTGCGGTTGCCAGATAAGCCAACATCCCCCATTTTCATCACTTACAGCGCCCATCGTACAGGGCGAATGAAACGTGTAACCGTGGTGAAAAGGGTGTTACATTTACTTAATTATGAATGTTGTTACATCAAGGCCGAACATTAGGATGAGCCCCAACGGTCAAAACATTTTTTTTTCTCCCAGAGCTGTCAGCGCAGCGCCTCCACAGATCTGGCGCCCTAGGCGAACATCTATAACGCCCTGGTCTCAGGTTACGCTGTAGGAAGTGTAGGTACAACCACAATGTGTGGGTTGTTGTCGTTGTACTATGGGTAAAACGCTACACTTTGGGTACAACGCTACACTTTGGGTACACCGCTACACTTTGGGTACAATGCTACACTTTGGGTACAACGCTACATTTCCCGCCCCTTCGCAGTCATACAGTAGGCTACGGAGAGCGGCGAGAAACATTTCCCCAGGCATCGAAAAGCGGAACCGAAATTCACATGTCTAAATGATGCCGTTGGAATCGAAATGTTGGAACCGGTATGGAACCCTATGTAGAAGTGCTGTTACTTTGATGTTAAAACAAAAAATACATTCATTTTCTAAGCATGTTTACCTTGAGTATACAACTGATCAATTACAAACATTACCATATTGCTTAAAGGTCCCATGTCAGGCTTTTCCGGTTATTACCCGTCCCCTTGTGTTATGAACGTTGTTCTGCATGTAAACGGTCTGCGGAGTCACAAACCCTCAAAGTACACCCTGTAGCGAGTAAAACTCTAACACAGAAAAGACCTGTCTATGCTGCCCCAGAACGCCTCGTTGGACATTTATCTTTTTCCATTTATTTCTTCCGGAAACCGCATGACGTTTGTGTGTGCTCAGGATGAGTTTCGCCTGTACTGGTGCAATGTTTACAGTGAGAAGCAAGCAGGAGAGAGAGCCCAAATAGTTGGTGTACATAATTAATCAGAGCAACATGGGGAAGTAGGGGTTGAAAATAGAAGGAATGAAAAAGAGAGATGGAGATGGAACGATGATGTCAGCTAAACCTTCCTGATCAATGAGAGAGCATTGAGAACACTAAGGGAGGGAGGGCGAGGCGCTAAGTGCTGATTGAAGAGAGAGCGTTCCAAATAGAGGGATAGGAAGGTAAGGATAATGGCATTCCATCTCAAAAACACGCACACAACTCACGATCCTGCTGCAGCACTACAGCTACACTTCCACATTCACTGAACAACTGTACTACTAATTGCAACTTAATTAAAATGTTACTTTGATTTGTGTATGATTTAAACAACTTTGTCACATACACTTGATAGTTCTCACATCAAACTGAGTTAAAAACGTCATTACCATAAAACTAAATGAACATTAAAGTTTGATATGATCTACCTTAGGTCACAGTTTAAGATCATTTTCATCCCATTTCAAATATAATGTGATTGTTGCAAACTAATTGTTTTCTTTTAAATTATTAAATTATTGTTATTATTTTTGTCATATTATACCATCCATCGTTTTTAATATATCTATATTTCCTGTACATATTATTCTATATTTGTCTTACAATGTATCTTCTTTAACTGTGTTTAAATGCAACATATACACCAAGGCAAATTCCTCCTAAATGTAAACCTACTTGGTTGTTTCCGATTTCTGAAAAGTTCCCCTGAGTCTCGTTCAGTGACTTCAGTCTACAATAAAACATACATCAATTTGCATTACAATGTTATTTACATGGTAAGTCCATTACACTGTATGCAACCTAATCCTGTTCACATGAGCCAATGTGTCACAACTAGGGATGCACGATATTGGTTTTTTGAAACCGATAACGATACCAATAACTTCCTGCTTCTCAAGACCGATACCGATAACCGATAATAATATAATATATATTAGGGCTGTCAGTCGCAGTGGCGAGCCGTCAGGGCCCTCTATGCCCTCTGTGAGGGCCTAAGATATTATAACAAATAATATTTGAAGACATTAAAAAAAAACAACATTTAAAAAAATATATTATTATATATTGTTTTTACCCTACTTTTTCATTAGTGTTACCAACATAACTCGATTTAATTGTATTTAAAATAACATTTCCAAATAAATAAATCCTTAGAATCTGCCTGTTCAGTTTCTGTTAGAATGTGAAGGGTTAAATGCCGTCTCTGCGAGTTATGGAGCGTCCACACTACAGCTTAAAAAAAAGCTTGGAGCTGGGCGTGTCTGGAGCTTGGGGATTTTATTCAAGCAACACGACCAACAACCAATCACATGAATCTCCCGCCCCCGACATACAAAGCAAAAAACCCCGGGGATTTTATGCGAGCAATATATATATAAACTCCCCAAACAGGCGAAAACCTACCAGTTTCACCCACTGTCTCTGCCACCTCCCTCCATGCCTGGTTCCTCCGGTTTGTATCCCGGTAGGTGAAGAGGGTCTGGTCATACAAAACCGGGTGATTTGCTACGGCGATAATTAGTTTCTCCTCCATCTTTTTTTGAAATATTGAAATGAACGGCGGGATATCTCTCCCAGCTTAGACGCGGTTTGATTGGCTTGGGCTTGAGCTGTCAGATTTTCCGAAACGGGATTTGATTGGCTGGCGCTGGCTACGCCAGAGACAGACCGCTATGCTACCCACAATTCAGTTCGGCGAAAAAGCGAGGCAACGTGACGTCACCCCATTCAAAGTGAATGGGCAGATTGAAGTCGTCGACGCTGTCGACGCTGTAGTGTGGACGGGCCGTTACTGTGAAGACGGGAGAGCTTGTTGGTCCCTCTCTACATTCACAGAGGGCCAGCTATAGTAACTCAACAAAGAGACAAGAGAGTAATGTCAAATGACAGTACAATTGACCAATCATATCTTCCCTCTAAATGGGCGGGCTTTATTTTCGCGGACTTTATGACAAGTTCCGCCTGCTGTGAGGTCTATGCAAGGGGTGCAGTGACGCGTCCTAAAACCCGGAAGTAAGCTTCGCTCGGATTCCTTCGACAGAAAGCAACGGGATTTCTCCATAGGATTTTGGAAGATAGCTTGAAATAAGGTCTGTGGAAAACGAACATGTCAGATAAATGCACATTTTGTTCAGCCGGATAATATCCACATGTCTACCCTACCGTTATTAATTTTGAATCATAAATCTAATCGATAGATTTATGATCGATAGATTTATGATTAGCATAAGTTCGTTCATGATGGCTCACTTCAGTGATAGTGATGACATCGTTTGCAAAATTATTAACAGAGTCATTTTCAAGATTGAGTTCCAATGATAAACTGGAGTGGCAAAGGATCAGCTGCATGACCCGCAAGTGCTTCATCCAAAAGGACCGGAGGATGGACTTTGTGTTTCAGTGATTTGATCATCAAAGGTAGGCCTAAGTCATTTTCAATGTAGGCCGCCGTGCTGACTTAATTCATTTGTAATTGTTACTTGGCTATGGGTGCCCTGTCATGATAGGTGTTTATATAAATGGTGTTGTTCTGTGTGGTAGAGGGTCGCTGTCATTGATGCGTTTTGCACCCCGGGCGGCGGTTTTGATATTCCGCTGAAGTATATGCTGTGACGTAATAACTCTTCTTTTTTTCCGAGGGAAGGGGGGTCAGAGGGCCTAGGTATAAAAGTCACGGCTCGCCACTGGTCAGTCGATTAAAATATTTAATCGAATGCCTTACTGTTGCATTTAACTCTATATTAGATTCTGTTGGTTTCTGTCAGAGTGTAAATAAACCAACCCACTGCTATAATCACACTCTCGACCTTGTTCTGACTTATGGTATTGAAATTGAGCAACTATTAGTCGAACCGCATAATCCTGCTTTATCCGACCATTTCTTAGTAACTTTTGAAGTACTCTTACTAGACCACAAAGCATTAGTCAAAAGCTCCTGCAGCAGAAACCTATCTGTTAGTGCTATAGCCACATTTAAGGAAGAGATTCCACCAATACTTAACTCGATAGCATGTCTGCATGTAGGGGAGGAAACTTATACAAAATGTACACCACCCCAAATTGATCATGTTGTTGATAGTGCTATAGATGCGCTGCGAATAAAATTAGACTCTGTTGCTCCTTTGAAAAAGAAGAAAATAAAACAACATAGATTAGCTCCATGGCATAATGCCGAAACCCGCAAAATAAAGCAAAAGTCTAGACAACTTGAAAGGATATGGCGTTCCACTAAACTTGAAGAATCTCGTTTAATTTGGCATATTACTCTCAATGAATATAAGAAAGCACTGCGTAAAGCGAGAGCAGCCTACTACTCTTCATAAATAGATGAGAATAAGAATAATGCAAGATTTCTTTTCAGCACTGTAGCCAGGCTGACAGAGAGCCACAGCTCCATTGAGCCTTCTATTCCCATAGCACTCAGTAGTAATGATTTTATGTGCTTTTTTAACGATAAAATTGTTACGCTTAGAAACAAAATTAATGACCTCTTGCCTTTGACCAGTATAGTGTTATCAACAGCTCCCGGAAGCGTAAGTTCTAATATTACACTAGATGGTAAACTAGAATGCTTTTCAGCCATAAACCTTGAACAATTAAATTCAATGATTCTTCTTCTAAACCATCAACGTGCATGTTAGACTCAATTCCAACTAAGCTGTTGAAGGAAGTTTTTCCATTAATTAGCACTTCTTTATTAAATATTATGAATATGTCTTTATTATCAGGCTATGTTCCACAATCATTCAAAGTAGCAGTGATAAAACCGCTTCTTAAAAAGCACAACCTCGATCCAGAGGTTTTAGCCAACTATAGACCTATTTCTAATCTTCCGTTCCTCTCAAAGATTCTTGAGAAAGCGGTCGCAAAACAGCTGTGTGATTACTTAAAAAACAATGATTTATTTGAAGATTTTCAGTCTGGCTTTAGAACACATCACAGCACAGAGACAGCTCTGGTTAAAGTCACAAATGACATTCTAATAGCCTCAGACAAGGGACTTGTCTCTATTCTTGTTTTGCTCGATCTCAGTGCTGCATTTGATACTATCGACCATGATATTCTATTGCAAAGACTAGAGCACTTAGTTGGCATACAGGGAACTGCTTTAGGCTGGTTTAGGTCCTATTTATCTGAACGCTCTCAGTTTGTACGTATCAACGATGAATCTTCCACGCAAACCAAAGTAAGCCATGGAGTGCCACAGGGCTCAGTGCTCGGACCTATTTTGTTCACATTATATATGCTTCTGTTAGGCAATATTATAAGGAATCATTCTGTAAACTTTCATTGTTATGCGGATGATACTCAACTATATTTATCAATCAAGCCTGATGAAATTAATCATCTAAATAAAATTCAAGCCTGCCTTAAGGACTTAAAAACGTGGATGACCTTAAACTTTTTGATGTTAAACACGACCAAAACTGAAGTTATTGTACTTGGCCCGAAGAATCTACGAAACAAATTATCTAAAGATATACTAATTATGGATGGCATTAATTTGGCCTCCAGTGAGACTGTAGGAAATCTTGGTGTTATATTTGATCAGGATTCATCCTTTAACGCCCACATAAAATCAATTTCAAGGACCGCCTACTTCCATCTACGTAACATTGCAAAAATCAGGCATATCTTGCCTCAAAACGATGCAGAGAAATTAGTCCATGCATTTGTTACTTCTAGGCTGGATTATTGTAACTCTTTATTATCAGGGAGTACCAAGAAGTCAGTCAAGTCGCTTCAGCTGATTCAAAATGCTGCGGCTCGTGTACTAACCAGAGTTAGGAAAAGGGACCACATTACTCCTGTTCTGGCTGCCTTACACTGGCTCCCTATAGAACACAGGATAGAATTTAAAATTCTTCTTCTCACCTACAAAGCCCTTAATGGGCAGGCGCCATCTTACCTTAAAAAACTCATTATTCCCTACTGTCCTACTAGGGCATTGCGTTCCAAGAATGCAGGGTTGTTGGTTGTTCCTATAATCTCTAAAAGTACAATGGGAGCCAGAGCCTTTTCTTTTCAAGGTCCACATTTGTGAAATCAGCTTCCAGTTTGTGCTCGGGGGGCAGACACCCTATCCGTTTTTAAGAGTGCGCTTAAGACCTTCCTTTTTGATAAAGCTTATAGTTAGGGCTGATTAGATTCAGCCCCTAGTTTTGCTGATATAGGCTTAGTTTGTCGGGGGACATCTTACTTCTTCCTTCTCTCTGTATGTACCTGTGTACTCTCATGTTCCGATTAACCCAGCTTCCCCACATTTCTTTCTTTTTGGTGTCTATATACGCCGGGATCCGAAGTCATGGATGATCCTGCGGTCCTGTGTCCTGGATCGCGAGCGCTGGATCTTGAGTCGTGGCTGTGGTCCTGGATCATCGGTCCTGGATGGATATCCTCGTGGATTCATCTTCCTATTATACACACATGCATTTCCAAACATTTGGACTACCTATGTTGCAAATGTATTATCTTTTCAATTTACACACGGCATCTATTGCACGTCTGTCCGTCCTGGGAGAGGGATCCCTCCTCTGTTGCTCTCCCTGAGGTTTCTCCCATTTTTCCCTTTAAACTGGGTTTTCTTCTTAAGTTTTTCCTTGTACGATGTGAGGGTCTAAGGACAGAGGGTGTCGTATTGTCATACTGATATTTTGTACACACTGTGAAGACCACTGAGACAAATGTAACATTTGTGATATTGGGCTATATAAATAAACATTGATTGATTGATTGAATTGCGATTAATCGCATGATTGTCCATAGTTAATCGCGATTAATCGCAAATTAATCGCACATTTTTGATCTGTTCTAAATGGACCTTAGAGGAATATTTTTCAAGTTTTTAATACTCTTATCAACATATGAGTGGACAAATATGCTTTATGCTAATGTTTATTATCATTTGAACAATGACAAATATTCTCATGAATATTAAACACAACAACCTCTGAACATTACAAATATTCGCCTCAATTCAACCTGGAACCTCTCTCATTCAATAATACAATACAAATGGTGTGTGTGTGTGTGTGTGTGTGTGTGTGTGTGTGTGTGTGTGTGTGTGTGTGTGTGTGATGGATCGTTGGAGCTATGTGCAACTCAAGGCATATGCTCGAACGGGAGCTGCCTGGACGCTGCAATCATGTTGCACACTATCCGAGCTGAGTGTGCTGACTGTTCGTACAATGTCCCACTGTCTGGCTTCCTGCATAAAGTCAAGTGCTCGGCGCAGTTGTGGCGAAATGTCGCTCCTCTGTTTTCGTTTAAACAGCTCCTTATATCCGTTAGCGTAGCTAGCTAGCACCAGATGCTAACAACAACAATAGCCGCGTTCACACTGCGGTACGGTAATGCACGTAAGGTCTCTCTCTCGCTCGCTCGGGCCACACATACACACACCCCCCCAGTCCTCCCGATGGCCAGTCAGTGTCTGCCGGTGAGCGTGGAAGTGTGGTCTGCCACAAGCGGGCGGCAGGAGCGGGGCTGTCAGCAGCATCAGCTTGTAGATGGTATTTTAAACTCGATGCGCTCTGAAACTACGGGGCGGCCGAGGAAAAAAAATACACATGCATTAATCGCGTTAAAATAATTAGTGGCGTTTTGTTGTTATTAACGCGTTAACTTGACAGCCCGAATATATATATATATTAAATGTACCTGTAGTTTTTGCACACCTGGTGGTAAAAAAAAGACTAGTAGTGAGCAAATGACATGAGCGTTACTACTATGAACAAAACAAAGCCAAGAACAGTTTTGACTCTTCAAAGTGACCATATTTATTTCCCCAAACAAATCTGGCAAACTTCTTGCCTTTTTCAAAAGCCTCGTCGATAGGTAAAAGCCCCGGTGCCTTTGCAGCTGGCTTTGGATTCGCCGCTAGTTTAGCAGCGCAGGCGTCTTCATACGCTTTTAACACACCATCGTAGTGATGGCGATGTTTCAGGTGACTAATCAGGTTGGAAGTATTACTGGCAAAACAGGAGGAGCCGAGTGAAAAACAAGCACCCCTCATCCCAATCCACCCACACCGCAGTACTTTTTTCTTTTTTTTTACCCAAAAAATATATTGTATATTATCGGGGCTATTAATACTTTTACCGGGTTTATCGGGATGACGTCATAATTCCTAATATCGGACCGATAATTATCGGGCCGATAATTATCTTGCACCACTAGTCACAACACATCCGTAAATATGTATTGATCCCTGTTCCACTGAAATCTCCCATTCAGTGTGTGTGTTAGCACATGAAGCAGGAGCCTTTCATTAAGCTTAGCAAGGTATGGAAGTGAGCGGCTTTAGTGCTGGAAGCCTTCTTCTTCCTCAGTCAAAGAGCTGAAATCCCTCTCTGTGCTTCTTTCTCTCCCACTGGTCCTCATGCCTACACCATCCATGGAGTGTGAGCAGCCAGGCAGGAAGAAGAAATAATTACATGAACATTATCATACACAAGCAGCCCGAGCTTCCCCCACTGTCACCACGTAAACAGTGCGGAGCTGTACAGTATGTGTGTCTATTTGTGGGTGAGGAGGAAGCCGTACAGAACTAATCTGCCCAACCATGCCTCCCTTATGCCGCACACACACACACACACACACACACACACACACACACACACACACACACACACACACACACACACACACACACACACACACACACACACACACACACACACACACACACACACACACACACACACACTAAACAGCGCGGAACGCCTTTCCTAGATTACATGGTGGATATCCCAGATGTGTCGTTATTGTGTTTTTTTGTGCATATAACTTTGTGTGTGTGTGCGTGTGTGACTAGCTGAGCTCAGCAGTGCCCCTTCCCGGGCCTATAATGGAAGCTATCAGATAGGATTGCTGCCAGACAGGTAGATTACACACGGTTAGACTGCTACATAGCTTTCTCTCACCATGGATTAGACCCCACAAACACACACACACACACACACACACACACACATGCACGCACACATGCACGCACACATGCACGCACACGCACACGCACACACACACAGTCTCTGTTCATAGAGGGTCTTTGGCATACAATGCATGAGGTCCTAGACGACAGCTGTGCGGAACGCCACCATGTCAAAGGGCAACACAACTGGACAAGAGACAGTATGAACAGCACAAGCAGACAGCAGATAAACTCTCGATCAAAACCACTCACACCATCATGTATCACATGCATTGGAATCAAGATTTATATTACTGGATGCATGATGAAACTATTTTGTTATTTGTTATGTTATATTTTCTTCTTTCTAAATTGTAAATGGCCGGCCTTCATTCAGCGGTTTTCCAGTTTGTGCGACCCCTCAAAGCGCGTTTACATTAACTTGTCAGCAGTCACCATTCACACAAGGGGCCATCTACTCATCCATACACACTCACACACTGTTGGCCATCAGAAGCAATTTAGGTTTAAGTATATTGCTCAAGAACACAAAGACATGTTGACTGCAGGGGTTGAGGGTTGAATTTCCAGACGTCCAATTTCCAGACGACCATCTACCCCTGAACCACAGAGATATGATATATTACAAGTTTTAGATGTGAAATCTGCAACTATTTTGATCAAATATGTTAATGCAGTAGAGTCAAAAGTATATAAGAATAAGAAGTAAAGTGAACCACACCAATAATGTACAGTTGCCATACTACAATATTTAAATAAATGCAGTTTATACTTCTGAAGACAATAACATTGAAAAAGCTGTGGAGAACTTCAGGTCAAGATCTTTCCACAGAGGCTAATATTAGTGGTTGGTAAATAGTTTCAACCCGATATATTGGTTTGACAGCATACTGTATTTTCTACAGTAAAGTAGAAAGTGCCTTTAAGGCCGCGGTGAACGTGTATGGTGTATTTTCCTTTATTCTGCAGTAACTATGTCTCTTGACAGTAACAGTTACAGCTTGTGACAAACTCTCCACCGTGACTGTAAAACACTCCCAGTAATGCTGACTGCACCGTGCCTTCTTCTCTCGCTGGACTCCCCCACACTGCCATCACTGTCTATACTCTCCCATGTCCTCCCAGCATGCTCCACTCTTATTGGCCCTGACAGCTTGAAGGCTCCTCAACAAGAGACAAGTAGTGGTGCAGTTAACTATAGTGTGGACATCCTTACCATTCCCTATGTGCATTCTGTGTGTGTGTGTGTGTGTGTGTGTGTGTTTGCAGCTCTTTGTTGGAAAGAAGCTTACAGTTTGGTTGATATGTCACATGCAGCCACCAATGTGTCCCTGCTGTGTGTATACGTACGTGCATGTTTACTTTGTGCATTTCTGCATTTGCTTGATGTTAAAATAGAAATAATTTAAACTCTAGTCTAATTGTCTCTGCCAAGAAAATCGTAGCCTTACATTTATTTTTGTCCTAATATAATCTTCATGTAACATTTAGGATTTTTACATTTAATTTTTAATCTTAGCTTTTACATGAAATTGAAATGCTTTATAAAACTGCTGATACTGGTTCTATTGTGTTTGCCTGGGGTGGCAGGATGTTGTAAAAGGACTCTATGAAACAGTGACCAACAGGTGACCTAATTGTTTTATGGCAGATGGATGAAGTGGTCTGCTTTTATGAGGAGCACCAGCAACAGGAATATGTGTTATGGCTTTGTTTGTACTACTGAGTGAAGCTCAATGTCCCTGTAGACTGCTCACTCTCTATGAGGGACGCCATGCACACAGAGTATAGACAGATATTTTAATGTGTGCAATAGTCTCACCACTCGCTGGACAAAAACGATTCACATATAAGGAGTTTGGTGGTGCACATTATTATCTATTTAGATACATATGCAGGGTGGCGCCAACTGAAGGGTGTTCAGTTAGCGGGGAGAAACTCCCTCTAGAGGGAACACAGGGATGTTAGCCTTTGCAGACCATTTACATGCATACAAACCTATATAACACAATACAGGAAAGGGAAACCCCCAATATCCTAATAGGGACCCTTTAGTTAGCATGTAAGGCAGACTATATGGCACTGCATCTAAGTATCCACTGTGAGGGTGCACTCAAAGGCACTGCATCTAAGTATCCACTGTGAGGGTGCACTCAAAGGCACTGCATCTAAGTATCCACTGTGAGGGTGCACTCACAGGCACTGCATCTAAGTATCCACTGTGAGGGTGCACTCAAAGGCACTGCATCTAAGTATCCACTGTGAGGGTGCACTCAAAGGCACTGCATCTAAGTATCCACTGTGAGGGTGCACTCACAGGCACTGCATCTAAGTATCCACTGTGAGGGTGCACTCACAGGCACTGCATCTAAGTATCCACTGTGAGGGTGCACTCAAAGGCACTGCATCTAAGTATCCACTGTGAGGGTGCACTCACAGGCACTGCATCTAAGTATCCACTGTGAGGGTACACTCACAGGCACTGCATCGTGTTTTCACAACCATTAGTGCACTGACTTTTCTCCAATTAAAGGCATCGATATGTTTTCTCCCATAAAAGGGCACTATATTGGGAACTCCAACATTAACCACACATTTACTTTCTTTGAAGAATATCCTAGATACCTTTACCAAGGTAATGGTAGAACACACTAAAGGGCACTTTATCATATGTTCTCTGCTGGCATGGACCCCTTAAGGGCCGTTTATCATGTTTATCTACACGAAGGCCAACCTAAAAAAGTGTTTCCCAACTACATGGCATCGACAGATGGGTGTGTGGGACCCTTCTGTGTGGTCTGCATTGACCTGCTTACGTGTCAAGATGAAAACCAAAACAACTTTTATTACAGTTCAGGGAATGTCCTTGTTGTGCAGTAACTATGTCTCTTGTAGTACACAGTGAGCCCCTCAGCCAGGTGTGTGTGCATGTTGTGTTCCACAGTCCACAATGAGACTCAATGCTACATTGTTTTAACGATTGTTTGTCTGAGTGGTCTTCCTTTCTCCTGGAGCACATATGGACTATGACAGAGGAGCGTGGGGATTGGGTAAAGTGCAGTGGACATTCAGAGGGTCACCGCCTACGGCATTCTCCGACCACTCGGCCAGTGATCCAGACCTGCTGGACCGAACACCCCAAGAGGAGATGGAAGAGAGTAGACATGGTGGCTGAGCTAACCTAGCTGGGGCCAAAGGCTATTCCACTCATAGGGGAGAGGTCAACGTGTTCCTGAGGTAAATGTTTTAATGTTAAGCCGTTAAGCCAACTTAATGGACTAATCTCTAACTCTATTTCATTGAGTTGTGTCCTTTATTCTAAAAGGGCACAATATTGTCCAACATGGAGGGTCCAAGGAAATCCTTTACATCAGGGGTGTCAAACTCAAGGCCCGGGGGCCACATTCGGCCCGCGACTTCATTTTATGTGGCCCCACAAGAGCTTGCAAAGAATATAATATGTTTATTATACGGTTACATGCTACAGAACACGTTGCCCATAAACTACATGTCCCACAATGCATCTCAAATATGACTTTTTCTCTCAGAATTTGCCTTTTTTTCTTCAAAATATGCATTTTTTCATAGAATCCCTTTTTCTCAGAATTAGATTTTTATTTCAAAATGTCACTTCTATTTCTTTTCTTTTTAAATCATTTTGGGACATACGCACTGAAAAGACGTTTTCAGACGTAGTTAATTATGAAGTTATTACCCTATCCGATGATAATCCAATGCAGAGGCAATGATGTAATATAATACATTATTTTATATATATGATATATTTATATATGTATTTTTATATCGTCTTAAAGTTACAACCGGCCCTTTGAGTGTAACCATAATGCTGATGTGGCCCGCGATGAAATTGAGTTTGACACCCCTGCTTTCCATTGAATGAAAATACACCAAACAGCACTTTCATAAAGACGTTTGTACAAAGTGTGGACTCACCGTTACTGTGTTGGCTGTGAGGTTGGGGGTGTTGCAGTCATTTCCCGGCTGTTCGCTCTGTGAGTGTGTCGGCGTGTACAGTGTCAGGGCGTGCTCGTTCACCGTGTTGGGTCCTGTGTAGTCTGCCGGGGGGTGGGGGTGGGGGTGGGGCGTGGCGTATTCAGCGGGGATCCCGTTCTGTGGTGGGGGGGGGGTACTGGCCTGGGGGGAAGGGTTGGGCCATGGCTTCAGGGGGAGCTGGGGCCTCTTGGTTACCCTGCACAGATAGATGGAGGGAAACAGCAAACCAGTGGGTTAGTATTAATGTTGGATATCTATATAGTTTATGTATCCGAGTCGAGGTGCATGCTGTATGGCAACATCTATCTCGTCCGTTACCAAAGCAGAATGCTGTTACAGTTAGATACATACTGGCTCTGATACTCATACAGTGGACCTCACAGTTTGATAGCGACCTGAAGCAACCTTTTCAAGCCAACATGACACACAAAACTGTCCCTCAAAGTTTCTCTGATAGATGTTCGATCTTAGTATATATTAAACATGTGTGTGCTTATCCACATACTGAAGTGAATCATGGCAGGTTTGGTTTCTAAAATGGCTTTCAATGAAAAGCAGGCAGAATTCTACTCCCAGTTGGTTTACCAATCCCATATTAATTATATTGATAAAGATTGCACGAGGAACACAGGAAAACCTTCTTAAAAGAAGAAATAGTGTATGTCTTTTTTTTAGTGTTTGTAGATATTTTATGATCATTTGTAGTGTGACGAATTGATACATGTTTGTGATTGTTAGTCTTTACAATGCTCTAACAGTTTACAAGTGTGTGTTTTACATTCATCAGGAAGGTAAAATAACCGTTGTCACACTACAATATAAATAAAGTGTGGATTTCTTGAAATTATGTTAATTGTCTGATTCCCTTTAGGTTTCCTTTTTCTACATTCAGGGACAACTGGAGAGGCCTAAGTTACCAACATTAATGCTGATGTTAACCTTTCTCATTGACGACCAAAGCGTGCTCGTTGATGTTAACAGTTGCTTCATCTTGGTATATGAGACGCACAACGCAGAGACACAAGAATAAGGGAGACAAAGTGACTCTGTGGACCTTATCACTATCACTGAGTTAGAATAGACGTCAGGATTGCATGACTAAACCATGGCTATTAAAAGACTGGGAGATGAAACAGGAAATCTTCAAACCACCAGTGTGTCCGACAATAAGCTCCAAAAAAGATGATCAAATAAAAACACACCATGTGATCATGTGTGAGGAAGAACGAGAGCACATCCTTTGTTCATGGCAAGAGAAAGAATATCGGCTTTATTTGCCGAACAGAAGTCTGTTTGATCACGATCATAAACCACCTCGCATTGTTCCATAGATCTTCCCCAAACACACAAACATTTACACAGCATAGAGAACGACACACACGGAGACCAAAGGAAAGTGATGCAAATGGCGTCCCATATCGAGATGAGAAAGATCAATTAACTGATACTCCTTTGATGACAACCTCTGTTTTGAAAATCATGTTTCTAATAAGCCTTGACACCTCTTCCTCCCATCTCCATTTTTCTCCATTTATCCCTGGCTTGCTTCAGTCGCTGTGATTCCTTTCCCTCCCCTCTTGAGGGGAGTATCCTGCTCTTTCACCCCTGTCCTGGCTTCTAATTTACATGCCTGTCAAATAATAATCTCCTCTAAAAGATGATGATGAATCCATTTGGCACCCTGTTTTTTCCGCACTGCTCAAAATCTCATTGAAAAGGCTTAAAAATGTGAAAAATCAATCACGGCAACTTTTTTGAGGCGGGAAAAAGGTCTGACCTTAGCTGTTTCCAATAGTGCGATTGAAGTTGGCGATTCCTATGCATGGAGATTGATGGCGTTGGGCATAATAAAGCAGTTTGCCGATGACGGTAGCTACATCGTTCCTGGCTCACGGACGTCTCCGACTCCCCAGGCAGAGAGGCATTATGCTCAATTTAGAGTTTACTTAGGCTCACTTCACGTAAATGAAGAAAAATGTAAATCTCCAGCAGCAAACGAGTCAAGTCATCAATAATGAAACGGGACCTTGTTGTGCTCATTGGATTTGGAAACGATTAATGATTTCTAAAGGCTTTGTGATGTCCTAACAGTCGGAGTGTACACTTGATTCACCCACAGACATATACAGCTCTATTTAAGCTTTAGAGGCAATTTATACCTTTACTTATTTGATATTAAATGTCCTTTGTGTCAGTTCTGATTGTGCACATTTTTATGATCTAACCTCTTAGGCCTACTTTCTATCAACAGTTAATTGCCATGCACTGTAGACTCAGAGCACTTTATTACTTCTTCTTGTTTTTATCATTTTATTCTTATTTGTTAGTGTTATCAGAACCAACTGATATACATTGTGTTTACAAGTGTATTGACTTATTGAGATGAAGACAAAGACATTGCTACAACACAGTTATGGCGCATTTCCACTGCAGCGCGGAGCACGGTTTAAGCACACCGTACCAAACCCTGCCCGTTTTTTTTTGCTTTTCCACTTGGGGTAGTTCCGGCTCAGGGCGACTTTTCCACCTTTTTTCTGGCCCTCCAAAATCGAGGTTCTTACCGGGCCAACAACCGGGCTGAATATGCTAAACTAGTGACGTAAACACTTGGCAACGAGCATCGTCCACCTCAAGACGGGTAACATGTAACCACACCTTGGAGCGCTTCTCTCCGCCATCCCCGCCGTGTGTTGCTGCATGGAGCAGCTGCGTGTGTAAACTGCCCCGCCCCCCTCGCACACAGACGGGAGAGAGATCTAGTCTGGATCGGAAAGATCGAAAATACACCGACCATAGACACATCTGTTTGTCTTTTCTGCATGTTAGAAACGAGTTGGCGACACTAAGACTGCGAGATAATGTTTGTGTAGCAATAATACATGACCTTTCTCTTTCTCAACTCGCTACTCGGAGGGAAGTCGCTGCTGTGCCTTGTGAACACTCCGATAATGCGTCTCCACGTTACCTTTCTTTGGCAGAGCGACGCTTGCTTTACAAATAAGGCAAATAACCTTTGAATGTGACATCACAACAAAATATTCTTCCTCCCATTCTGGTGGAAGTGGTAGGCCAATGTCTTTAGCTTCTTGCTCGGTCCCGCACTCACTTTGTTGTTGTTCTCTTGTTTGTCTGTTTAACTAATTTGAGTTTTCCCGGCACGTGACTGATTTTGTATCGCTTTGCATTCTGGGTTAACAGACTGGAAAGCGATAGGTCGCTTTTTCTGTCAATCAAGTAAACTCCTGAATGAAGTGGCAGGGAGGCCAAGGGAGGAGGGATCAAAACCTGTCTTGTCTATTTTAACGGAGCTGGATTTTATTTTTATGAATGACTCGCGATCTAACAGCACAGCCCCCGCGGTCGACGTACTGGGCACCTCTGCTTTAGGAAGTGGAATCTCAAGATATAAAAGCCTTTTTGGGGATTTGTTCCTCTAAGTTTAGGCAATTCAAGGAACAGATGCGATGTTACTATTCTAAAGTTGAAAAATGAAATAAATAAGCAAACTGTTTCTAATGCAAGACGTTTAAGATCAGTCCAGAGCCAAAGCCATTACATCAATTGCTGTTCAACTAGTTTCTGTAACAAACCCTAACCATACAGTATCCCATTTAAGGTTTCTTTCTTTGTTTTTTACATAAATAATTAATTGTGTTCCAGACTAGTTCAAATTATATTGTAACATAAATGAGAATACTCTACAACAGACACTGTTATTGTATATGTAATCCTTTGTAATTGTATATTTATAAAGGTATACAACTATTCATTTGATCATGATTGTGCATATACGCTGAATACTTTTAGTTCTAAAAGTAGACTTTTATATATCATACTTGACTTTTACGGTTGTATGACAAAGGGATGGGATCAGAGTCTACAGTATACAGCTGCATGACGTGACTACAGCACATTATCCTGCTTATTACACCGCTGTACTAAGTAAACACAGGCCTTGACCCACACTATTGTTTTAAAATGATCGTATGGCCTCCACTTAGAACAAGTTGCTCTTCCACTGCGTACCAACGGCTGAACTGCGGTGACAGAAACGTTAACATTGAAATGTTAAAAAAAGGTTTTCTGTTACTGATTAAGTCTGGTCACATTTTATTTTCCATGAGCCAGTCTTTTAACACTGCCAGAGCCCATACTGGGTATTTCTCAATCTCGAGTACGATTGCTTGGTAGCACATGTTTTCAGAAGCGAGGCAAGAATCCTTCCTGACATTCGGAAAACAAAGAGTGGAACAGGCTAGCAAGTGTGCGTCATATGAGGCCTTACATTTTCCGCCACAGATTTGGGGAAATTGGTCCGTGCGCAAAGCATTGTGGGGATTTTAAGACTGCGGAGTCATGTGCACATGTGCAGTCTCGACATTTCTCCAAATGAAGTACGTCGGCCTCGGTAGAATTCCAAGTATGCTCGACATTGGAACAGTACTTCGGCGGCACTCGATGACGTAGTATGCTTGAAATAGTGGCTCTGGAGCAGCTTTACTCGACATTGAGAAACACCTCCTGTGTTCCTTTTAGTGTGCACTTCCTGTCTGTCTTCTTCTGCTGTTCTGTTTAGTGTTTACTTCCTGTCTGTTAGTGTTTCATTCCTGCTGTTGTCTATGGTGTCCAACGCTCTTGCTTTTAACCTGACAACTAATGTTTGTTGTACACAGATGATATTAAATTGACCGGACTTCTTTCTGCGGATTGATATGACTGCACAAAGTCCCTTGATCAGAACCTCCTCTTTAGCAACGGTCTGCTAACGAAAATAGCTCACATCTGAAATGTCCAAAACTCCTCTAATATGAAAATATGACATATTTTAGAACTCTTTTTTAATTTCTGTCCCTTCTCATGATGTTTGTTAAAGCCAGCTAGAAGCAGACATACTAGATATTCTTTCAAATACAACCCTAATTTGACAAATGAAGTATATCTCATACTGTTGACCAAGGGTGTATAATAAAGGTTCAGACATCATTCTAAAGTTCCAGCAGCTCTCTTATTGCCCGTTACAACCCGGTGCAACCCTGATTTCTCTTATTGTTAATCTCAGAGTGTGTGCAGGGTGGAACTCTGGCCTGGGGCGAGTCTCGCTCCAGTAAAACAAGGAGCCTCATCGATAGGCCTCCCTGCCTCGCAGCATCGATAAAGACCTGAGCTGATATATGGCCCCACCTGGTCAATACACACACGGGATACAAGCACACACACCATCGAAAACAAAGACAGTCAAGTTAAATAATGGCGGCACGGTGTGTGTGAAGTGGGAGCTGCAGGGAAGTTTTTGTTTTAATATGCCTAAATCATGAGCTGGTGTGTGATACATGTCCGACACACACACAGTTATGCTCACACACCAAGCTGGAGGAGGGAGAGAGGGAGTCAGAGAGAGAGCCAGAGGCAGAAGGAGGGAGAGAAGGAGTGTTAAAGTCAGTGAACTTCCATCATCCATCAAAGTGACTGAGGCGCTGACACCCTGAGACATCCCCAGATCCTTGTCGACAAATTGCGCTGGTAAATGATTTCTCCTATCAGCTAAATCATACTATCCATCCCTCTCTCCCACATCCTCCATCTATCTCTCTGCATCATCTACACGCCTCTCTCCGTCTCCCTCCCCCCTCTTTACCTCATTGACTTTATTTCCCTTTGGCTCAATAGAGCGCCATGCTTGATGTCTGATGGACTCCGACTCTCACACACAGACACACAAACACACACACCGACATCTAGTAGGACTGCGTTTCTTACAAGTCAAAGCTGTGTCAAGACATCTTTGATTAAAATAGGTTACTGATATTTTACCTGCAATATTAACCGTAAAAAAAACACGATTTAAGAGGCGCTGGATTATTTTGATGCTATTATCACATGATTATATCAGTATTTCATTTCTTAAATATCACATGTATCTCAAAACTAGTAGGGGCAACCAGTGCCTTTATTTAGGTGATAGACAGAGGGGGTGACATGGGGCAAATGGTCCCAGAGCAGATTGAGACCTGGGTCCTCCAAATGGGGACCAAGCCCCAGAACATGGGCTGTGAGCTCAACCAACTGATCTATATGGTGGCCACGTGTAATCAATTCCAGCAGGGAGTTTGTCAATGCAGACGGAAAACAGCTAAAAACACCAATTATCACATTTAGTAAACAAGAAAGTGAATAGAAATGTGCAAAAATAACACGCAGTGCTTAGGATGAACATAAAGTACACCCCTCGTCCACTTTCAAAATCTAAATTATGACTCAGAAATGGTGAAAGGTTTACTTTGGATACAACTTTACTGATGGCTGAGAATGTATCAATGTGAGAGAATATTACCCCCAGGTCCATTCATCGCAGGGTGATTATACACACACACACACACACACACACACACACACACACACACACACACACACACACACACACACACACACACACACACACACACACACACACACACACACACACACACACACACACACACACACACACACACACACACACACAGGTGTGTCTAATATCGATTACCTTCTCTTCAGCTATTTTCCAAAGTAGCCCAGGGCTTCTCTCCACCCCTACTAACCATTACCCAAGCTCTCCGCTGGGCCAAGCCACTCCCTGGAGCTACACCACCCTGTGTATGTGTATGCGTGTGTGTGTGTGTGTGTGTGTGTGTGTGTGTGTGTGTGTGTGTGTGTGTAGGGTGTAATACATTGTACTGATCTTAGAGTAAAGAGTGGAGTTGGAAGATGTGATACGGTTGAATGAAGTCAATATGGAGCACTATTGCTATAGCAACTCCAACAATTGGCCTAGCAACGGCTTAGCAACCCCATTGTTTTGTTATGAAAATGTATCTATATTTATACACATTCTCGCGAGATCTATCAGGAGTCGTTGTTCGCTCCCATCGCTCTAACGCTCGAGTTTCACCCATGGTTTCACCGCGGCTGCCAGCTGTGTTTACTCGCATCATTCAAACAAGACGCGCTGGCTCGGGAGCTACAACTACAACACAATGAACATATTTGAGCTCTGAGTGCTAACAGCTAACAGCTAATGGCTGATGTTTTCTGGTTGAACGTCTGTAACGGCAGGCTGAGATCCTCACCGCTGATTGGCTTCCACGAGAACGCGTCACGTGAATTTGACACTCGAGTTAAACAAATTGAACTCTCGCGTTTGACGCGGCACAGTTCAGTCGCCTCAATTGCGTGATTCGCGCCTCGTCCACCGCTTCATGCTCGTCGTCGGAGCGAATTTGCGTCTGTTTCACGTCTCTGTAAAGTCAAACATCGCATCGCGTCCGGTGTGTACGCAGCATAATGGTATTATACAAAAATATTGTAGGAGCACAGAAACAGTGTTCAAATTCTGCTTTTACAAACGTATTGTGGTCGTGCTTACCTTGCAAAGTAATGTTATAAGTGTCAAAGGAATGTTTTTAATGTAAATATTAAGGATAATATTGTAGCGTGTCCAAGTTAATAGTTCTTTCAGTTATCAGATGTGCACAGTTTTAGTACATTTGTAAAGTTATTTAGGCAATGTTGTTGGTGGGAGTTAGGGAGAGACCGCCCCTTCCAGGTGTGTGTGTGTGTGTGTGTTTCGTGTGTGTGTGGAGGGAGTACGAGACGGTAGGAGTTGTGTTGGAGTGTGGGGAAAAGTCATAATGAGTGTTAAACTATTGATTGGTTCTGTAAGGCGTGGCTGTGGCCGTCAATACCAGAAAATAAAGAGAAAGTTTTCGACATTGAAGGCTCGAGTGATCTTGAATAGCGGTGAACGCTACAATATGAACAGGCTCGTGCTTGGCCCACTGGTATCGTTTGTTTATTTTGAAAATTAACTAGCAACGCCGCGCTGTCATATAGCAACTGCTAAGCTACTGCAGCAAAACAATTCTGGCGCCGCCCATGAGCACAGACGTCTCTTAATACACATGCGCAAATACTACTTTTGTGCATTTGTGTGTGTGTGTGTGTGTGTGTGTGTTGTCCTGCTGGTGTGACAGTGCCTGGGTCCCGTTCACTCCCATCACCACAGCTTTATTGTTCCAGGTTGACAGAGACAACTAATGAAGTTTCAGGCTGAGAGCCAGTGAGGCTGATCAGCCAGGGACACACACGCACATGCACACACACGCACACGCACACACACACACGTTAAAGCACTACCAAAAGAGAACATAAGAAAGTCATTGGAACATACACGCACAGACACATGCTCAGAAACACTGCAGTTCTTTCGGCCGATGCAGCTTCTTTTTTTGGCCAGACTGTGTAAACATGCTGCTTTAGGGGGCGATTAATATTGATGTGCACTGCAGACAGAAAAGAGGACAGAGGGGAAGAGAATACATGGAGGGAGAGAAAGATCGGAGGGAAGGAGAGGGAGCACTCTCCTGAAACACTGCAGACTTGTCAGTAAACAAAAAGTAACATTGTTGGCCGAGCTGGACCCACTTGAATTAGCTTCAACACGTGCGCTCACACAAAGGGCGTAGACAGGAGACAGAGGAGCGTCTGAGTATACTCCAAACGGTCCAACAGCTATTGCATTCAAATATATGTGACTTCATGTGCTTTAACATAATGGATGTGATTGAGTGTGACAGATGTTCCACCTGCTCTTAACATGCGATCTCACCGTACAATGGAAACCTACGGTGGCCGGCAGGTGCAAACACACTGCGGCCCAACACACTTTCTCCACCAGGAGAAACCCGCTGCTGTTTAAAAAACAATGCAGATATGAAAAGACAAATGTGCCAACACCCATGCCCATGAAGAAACGTCTTCACCAACTTGATGGAACCTGCAACACGTTCACTAAAAGCGCCGCATAAAGGAAACGCTGCAAGAAGCTCGACACGGGAACGTCGCACAAAAAGGGTCGCACACCGCTGGGACCGGGGCGCTTTGTGGGGTTTGGGGATGATACAGCTGGTCATACTATTGGAAGGAATCATGCGATCACATTGTTCAAATAAGCCAATCAAATTCAAATGTTAGGAAACCTTCCAACCACAGCTTTTAGTAAACACTGCGCATGTTTCGTCTTTTCTTTATTTGCATGTTTTGTTGCACATTTATGTTCTTATTGCATATGTCCATTGCTCCTGAAGCTGCAGCTTCTCATCATGGAGCTGTTTCTGGCCGCTCTCAGCCGCTGTAGGAACACATGTTCTGCAGGTGCAAATACGCAATGACATCATAATGTGACCAGCAGCATCTTTGAGAGGAGAAAGGTTTAGCACGCCCGAGTTCTGTTCCAAAATTAATATTTTACTTTGAAATATTCTGGAAAATGTCGCAGATTCAGAAATAGGACTTCTAAGACTAACGCTCTCACATTGGTTTCACGGACTAGTCATGTGATAACAGCTGGAGGTACTATAGACGGTGGCGGAGGAGAAGCTCCATCTGGGGGAACACAGCCTTTGCATGTTAGCATCTGCAGACCATTTATATGTACAACAAGTGATATAACACTCTACAGTGGACACCACAAAAAGCAAATAATAATAAAGGATTACATTTTTTAATTAGAGCGCTTTTACAGGTGCTCAAAGCGCTTTACAATGACATGTTACACATATTAGACATGTAAGAGTCATCACTGTGGACATCACCCACAGGAGCAGGTGCGGGTGCCCAAGGACACACCGGCCTGACGCCCCTTGAAGAGGGCCTCTTTAAAAGTTAAAAGTTCTGGATAAAGACTAACGGGATGGAAATGATATTTCTGAAGCTCCGTTCTCAGCTCCTTCTACAAGTGCAGCTTTGTGTCAGTCGTTCTCCTGCTGTGACAAAGACTTCTTAATAATGTATATTAATTCGAGCTGTCTGTTCTCCTGTCAGCCTGACTGTTATTATTTTATTCTTGCACCATTAGACCGTCCTGTTTACAAAAGCCTTCCCAAGCGGGGGCCGCGGTCCCAACACTGCCATCGATAAGTCTGACGCCGGCCATAAATTGGCCCTGGACAACAGTAGCCCGAGGAATAGTTACTGGTGCGCACACAAGCGCACACACACACACACACACTATCAGGCTGATCACGCCCCAGTTATAATCATTAAATAACATTGCATCGGAAATATACTGTTATAATATATAGCGCGGCATAAAATAGCCTCCATCTGTTCACAGCTTAATGCAGTCGTGAAATGAACCCCCCGCGCTAAATATACGCTAATTCTCTATATGCTTTAATTATGGGGAAATGTGCATAATGCCTACGCAGAGGGGAAGGAAGCAGGAGGAAACAGACTCAATATGCATATGTTTCAACAAAATATTAGCCTACACACACTGCTTTAAGTCTGCGTCATCATCATCATCATCATCATCATCATCATCATCATCATCATCATCATCATCATGAGAACAGCCACAGCTCAGGGAGCTCACTGACTTTACAGAGAAAGCGTTTCCGCCTATGAATATCAGTGTGTGTGACAGTGACCCAGTCCCTGTGAGTGAGGTATGCATGACTGTGACACACACACACACACACACACACACACACACACACACACACACACACACACACACACACACACACACACACACACACACACACACACACACACACACACACACACACACACACACACCACACACACACACACACACACACACACACACACACACACACACACACACACACACACACACACACACACACACACACCTGACAGAGAGGCAACGGAATCTAATTTAACACTCGGCTGACCAGAGATTGGCCGACACTCCCAGTCCCTCACCGGCCAAGCAGGGACACTCCAGGACCCAACCCCAGTGTGTGTGTGTGTGTGTGTGCGCGCGTGTGCGATGATAGCAGTAGAACAAGAAAAGCCGGCAAGTGAGGGAGAGAGAAAAAGAGGGAGAGAGATCCTGTTGGTCCTGCTTAGGATTCAGAGTGTGTCGCAGGCCGCTGGCTGCCAGCCCCCTGCAGGCCTGCTACATGATATTCACTAACCCCCGTAACAATGGCAAACATATGCAAATCGGCCTGTGTGCCCGATTCAATCAGACCCCGGCACAAAGGCACTGGCGGCACACACAGGAAGAGGAACACAGGGCAGATACACACTCGTGACAATGGAGGAAAGTGTTTGAGTGTGTGGGACTTTATTCATAAAAGCTCCTACAGTCCAGGTCTTACAGTAGGTTTCACGAACATGACACATCAAGTCATACTGTAGAGATACACATTTAGTCAGATGAAGCAAAGTGCGATTTATTAAAAACGACTACATGGCACGATAGATAGAAACACACTCGTACACATGGAGAAGTGTTTGAGTGTGTGGCACTTGACTCATAACTAGAACTGGGTCACTTATCATCGATTCCCATGTTCACGAGTCATCTTAAAAAAAACCCATGATTAAAGTTTTAGAATCCTCTCTACAGAAGTATCCCTTACTCAGCAACAACGTGGTGAAGCAGAATCAAAGCGGGGGTTCAGAACAATTGATCAAGTGTAAAGTACGTTACACTGCATGTTTTAGCATACTTATTAGTTTTTAATACCCTTAAGCACAGCTCACTTGTTGGCACACTTGCTGCTTTGATTAAGAAACTAGTTGGTGATTTTGTGATCTGCTAAAACCCCAAAGTTCCCTGCAGAGTTTCTATTGCGTGTGATATGCTCAGGGCGAGCATCTCTAAGCAGTTGACCAACAGAACATTAAAGCACTCTGTCCTCTTTAATATGATATCAAAGTACACGCTCAGGGTTAGTGAACCTCTGGTGTGAGTTACCACAGCGTCCCGTTCTTTTTGTGAGGTGTTACTGCAATGCAGATTTTACAAATGGAACTGCAACACAATTTTGCAACCTTGCAAAAACGCAGATTTGATGTTCACTGCAATGGATTGCACAACTCCAGCCCGTTGGAAGAGTTAGCTAAGTGGCGTTCACTGAATGGAAACAAACTGCTGCTGAAACATTCAAACATGTATCCACACATCTACAGCTGTGCACACGCGCGCCGGCATGCTGCTTAATGGAGCGGATCAATTGTGGACTAACAAATGCTTTGCCGGGTGAAAAGACGTTCCCTCCAGGCCTTCCTGATATACTGGGTCGCGCTGACCCTGACCTTTGACCGCTAACATCTAATCAGTTCGCCCTTCAGTCCAAGTTGAGGTTTGCACACACGTTGATAGACTCCTCAGGGAATGTCTGAGATGTCACAAGAAGGGACGACTGATGGATGGACAACACAAACAATTCAAAAAGGCTGAGCTATCTTTAGCACGGAGGCATTACAAACAAGTTGTTATAAAGGCCGTCCTCACAAAGGCCCACTCTGACCTCGTTCTGGGATGGCGCTGGGAGTCAGCCGGGCCCTGGGAGTCAGCCGGGCCCTGAGAGTCAGCCGGGCCCTGAGAGTCAGCCGGGCCCTGGGAGTCAGCCGGGCCCTGAGAGTCAGCCGGGCCCTGAGAGTCAGCCGGGCCCTGGGAGTCAGCCGGGCCCTGAGAGTCAGCCGGGCCCTGGGAGTCAGCCGGGCCCTGAGAGTCAGCCGGGCCCTGAGAGTCAGCCGGGCCCTGAGAGTCAGCCGGGCCCTGGGAGTCAGCCGGGCCCTGAGAGTCAGCCGGGCCCTGAGAGTCAGCCGGGCCCTGGGAGTCAGCCGGGCCCTGAGAGTCAGCCGGGCCCTGAGAGTCAGCCGGGCCCTGGGAGTCAGCCGGGCCCTGAGAGTCAGCCGGGCCCTGAGAGTCAGCCGGGCCCTGGGAGTCAGCCGGGCCCTGAGAGTCAGCCGGGCCCTGAGAGTCAGCCGGGCCCTGAGAGTCAGCCGGGCCCTGAGAGTCAGCCGGGCCCTGGAGTCAGCCGGGCCCTGGGAGTCAGCCGGGCCCTGAGTGCATCCCGATCAGAGATAACGGCAGCTGGGTAACTATTAGCAATCTGCAGCTTCCCTTTGGGACTGCACCAGATATCATCAGCCCTGATGAGACGCCACTCTCCTCCCAGTAATGACTGGCCTGATACCGTCTGGATCCGTGTGTGTGTGTGTGTGTGTGTGTGCTCAGGTAAATTGAAATGGTACCACATGTGTTTGCGTTGGGATTATATACTTGTTTTCTCCGCCAGTGTCTGTGCTTTAATAAGGGAAAGCCTCAGGAGGATTAGACCAACGGATTGCTCTCCCGATAGCATCAGCTGACCTGCCTCAAACAGGCACACATACTGTATTGAACATCAGCCATGGCCACTGAACACCGTCAGGCTAAATGACTCCACCTGGCTGCAGTGACACGCTGCGGCCAGCTCACGTGAGAATCACATGTGAAGAGCCGTTGATAGTGGACGACTGAAGCGGTGCTGATGGTCCAATGAGAGAGCAAGGGGAGACATCGAGCCTTCTGGATTGCACACATCGAACTGGAAGTGGATAAGGACAAAGAAAAACGATATACATTTTCATTTGGGAATAATTAGCTTTCTAAATGTAATCATCATGAATCTGAATACACTATGTATCACAGTTTCGTTCTGTCCTCATCGTCTGACTGCTCATGTTCCTGACCTGTGGGCGTATCTTGTGACTGCGTGGCATGTTCCCATGCAGCAGCGTGAGCCCTCTGAGATTGCTGCTCAAAGCCGCAGGCTCCTTGGCTGGAAAGCACCCGGGAACAAAGCCCAGGGAGGACGTGGCAGAGTCTGTGAGGTCTTGAGTTAGGAGGGAACTTTATTACATTTGTGGAAAGCTGTCTAGTTATTTCTTATTGGGTGTAAAAAAACAAGTTCTTCCAAGGGGGGCCACTCAGATACTTCCTACTGGTTATTATTTATTTCCTTCCCGTATTGCTTTCATCTTCCATGCAGTCATCTCCAGCTGCCTTAACGGCATAGAAGAGAAGGAGTGATCAGCCACTGGTTTCTAACACAAACCAGTATGTATATAGCCTATGGACAAGAGACACTCTTTGTATCAGTCTCATCTGTAAACTAACCCATACACATCCGTATCAGTGTTAACAGGGTTAGCTCAATATGTTTGGCATTATGGTATAATGATAACGTTTCACCAACTAGGAGAAATACAGCTTTCCGAATACATCAATATGATCAGAACCGCTGACTTCAGGCCCGCTGGTTCACTGAGCAAAGAAGAAAGCTTATTTAAGTTCAGTTCAGCGGCCTCTTGGCAGCAAACCAGCTTCCATATCACTGCTCCTCCTGGTGGATGGATCAAGCCCTGCAAAGGATTTCAAAATATTAGGCTAAGGGGTTAAAGTTAGGGTAAGGGCTTATGTGATACCTGGGCCATGGACACGGACGGCTGGGTCTGTGTCTCAACCTTTGTTTCGGCGAGTACACCGTTGTTTGGAAGGAATTAACTATACATCATTCTTAGAAGTTCTACAACTGTAAACCCTCCAAACTGAAATGAGAAGGTGGTGTCTTGTCCCACTACGTGCGACCGAGAGGGTTTGAGTAGAGGGTTTGAGTAGAGGGTTTGAGTAGCTGTTAAACGTGGCCTGCAGGCCTCTCAGTAGCCCTTCCTTTAATGCAGAGACGCCGTGCTACATGTTTGATGACTTAAGACTGTTCCATTGTAAAGGGAACCAGAGCAGAGTGATAACAACACTACATTATTCATCTGCCCTCTATCACCGCACACTTTCTGTCGAGGCAGAGAGACGGCGAGACAGCGGAAGACACGTGAGAGAGATACACCGGAGAGAGAGACTGGTGGAGAGTCTGTTTGTTTGTAGCCTTTATTTATCCAGGTGAAAGTCCCATTGAGATCATGATCTGTTTTACAAGAGAGACCTGCCTGCTGCTGCACATGGAACAGAAACACAACAGAAAACAAACAGGACACACAACATAATGACAGGGGTACCATTTACAAACGTATCCACAAAGACAGGTACCAGGAGTATCAAACATCATTTCATCCAGCTGTGCTTTCAAAGGATGCAGGGGAACCAAGATGCTCCTTTTCTAAATGTTCTGCAGTGTTCCAAGCTAGCGGAGCTGCGCACATAAAGGCTTTAGTGACGGCCTAAACCAGTCCTAGCACTTGGCACATGTACTACACACACATCCTGGTCTCTCAGACAACAGCTACTCGCGACTCTCTGTGAGACCAGTGAGCAGCTGTACGGTGGCACGGCTTTGTGTCTGAACATGTACCAATGACTGCGTAGGTAGAGTGGGTGAGAGTGGGGGAGACAGAGAGAGAGAGAGAGAGAGAGAGAGAGAGAGAGAGACAGGGGAGACTGACAGGGACAACTTTACACTTTCACTTACTAATTGACAATAAATGTACACATCAAAACAAATCCATATCACAGAGCCTTTGTCAAACTAAAGTGCGAATTGCTAGCTTCAGCTGACCACTTAGCATGTGCTAAGCTAACGGCAACTTGCGGGAAGGATATGGTTCCTAACGAACTCTGCCCTCTCCTCCAAATATTGTTACTTCTGCTACAAAAAGGTCAAACTTGAGGAATCAAATCTTCAGTCAACAATCCAAAGTCCACTTAATGTATAAGACTATAGTCAAATACTTAAGCAGAAATATTAAATGAGTAAACATGGCATTTATCACATATTATTTGTGACCCGAAAATGGGTTAAATTGAGCACTTCATGACCCAGAGATGATGTAGGGTTAGTCCGTTATCCTCGTCTAAGTGACGTGTTGCGACAGATGGTAACACGTCTTAATCAGTAATTCATATGTTCTTCAGACAGAGAGAGAGAGAGAGAGTTTACTTGTTTTGTCATCAATTGTTTGAGTCAAGTGTTTCTGAGGATACGATTCTCACCATTAACTGCACTCCTCTTCCACCATCTGTCAGTATTTACTTTATGGCCCTAGCTAGTAAACATAGTTGAAGTGAAAGAGCCACATAATATTGTTCAGAAGTTGGAGGAGACCAACACGGAGCTAAACAGTGTTATCAGGTAGTCACGTCACACTGCACAGATGTGTAATGGGCAGCTGTTTGGTAACATATACGCTCTCTCAGCTTCAGAAGGTGACATGACAGTGTGGCAGTGTTGTGTTTACAACTTGCAGAAAAAAAACATGTTTTTAAATCAAAACCACGACAGTGAGAATATGTTAGTGAAGTTCATTGTGTGCATGTAAGGTCCCTGAGCATGGGGAATGTCACGTGTTTTGATTGACTTCAGCCACAAAGTTAAGTTACTTGCTGGAAATTTCTGTAAAACAATTACTTCCTAAATTGTAAGACTATAATATATTTTTTCGACACTACAAACGTAATGATTTGATGACAATGATGTCAAGTACTGGATCGATAACTACATAGCCATTACCAGTTGAGGGATCTGATAACGATGAGATCAAGATGGTACCTCGCCTGCTAACAAGCGGGCCTCGCTGGATGGAGCCAGGAGAATAACACCTTCTCTCCCTGATGAGACTTCTATAATTGGGTGTACTGGCCCACATCTGTGTTTCACCCTGTGGTTCCCACCAATCCATGAGCCTGATCAATGAGCCTGCCCCCCCGGGGTGCTGCTGGATTTGCTAATCAATTGCCAATCTAGGTGCAGCGAGTGTACGGGAAGGCATGCAGATGAGGGGATTCAAGCCAAACTGCACATGGGAACCTGAGAGTTTATCAATTCATCAATGGCCAAATGTGGTCTTGTTCCTCGCCGAAGGCCGCGATGAAAGGGGGGTTGGATTACATTCATTTTGATTGAGAGTGAGTGAGAGATCACATGGACCAAACACAAATATTTTAAGATAATCATGTGTACCAATTTCCAAAAACAAGGAACAAAAGCAGTACAAGTATATTTTTCTGATGAGTTAATAACTGTAGAAGAATACTCCGGCTTCACAGGTACAGTACACATTTTCTTTTGTCTGCCATAAATGATAATTGCCATTTTCCAATAAGTGTAAGAAGGCATGTTGCAGTCATTTTATGCATCGGGCGGGATTGCTTCCTGTGCAATCAACACCCCGGGGTTGGGAACATTACAGAACATTAAGATTTTATGTGCAAAATGTTGTGTAATTAGAGACGTTTGAACCCAAAGCTAATTTCTCAAAT
The DNA here is from genome assembly GCA_036324585.1 of Champsocephalus esox. Taxonomy (NCBI): domain Eukaryota; kingdom Metazoa; phylum Chordata; class Actinopteri; order Perciformes; family Channichthyidae; genus Champsocephalus; species Champsocephalus esox. The sequence goes on from CM070485.1 coordinate 26,316,574, forward strand.
CCAACCAGACAAATCCCTCCTTTCTCATTAAAACTGTATGACCATGCTGTGCTGTATACTGCTCCAGAAAGTCACTTGATATGACGTTTACAGCTATCAGAAAGCAATGCTGATTTTGAAGGATTTAAAAAAAATCCAGATTGTCAATAGACAATTTGTGTTTACCATTGTACATTAACACCCTACTTTTTCCTTAGTTATCTTAAATGGCCTTGTCCTAATTTAAACTAAATGGTGGAAATTGAGTAAATCTAAGTCATATATAAAAGTCCTAGGAAACATGGACTTATAATCCTCAGTTTCAGAAAAAAAGCATTTTAATTAAAAAAAATAAAATATTCTTTCTACTTGATTATTTTCAATTTTGCCGTGTGTACATCACATTGAGAACTGGCAGAAATTAGGGAATGATGAGTTAAGGAAATAATAATAACAAGGGACTCATAAACCACTTAATTTAAAGTGGACCTATCACGCTGTATTTGAAACACATATTGTAGGGCCATACCTATATAAAACATGTCTGTGAAGTTTTTTTTCAAAATACCAAACAGATCATGCATTTTAGCCATGCCTCATTTCGCTCTGTTATAAAAAGGTTCGATGAAAAAACTAGGAATTAAATAAGATGGCTCGAGTCACCAAAAATGTATCCTTAGGTGCTTTTATTAACACCAACGTACTGAAAAAACACAAAGTAACAAGGATTGTACAGGAAGAAATCAAAATCCTGCTATATACATCCAGGTCGAGGACATATAACTGGTACCTCTCTGCTCTACAGCCACAGTCAGACTCCCCTCAAAACACTTGTGGCCAGGGTTTTATACATGTTAAGCCCCTCCCCATAGGATAATCCACTATTTATACCCCTAACCAATGTCATTCTAATCTACAAACACATTCACAATGCAAGACAAATTACCCAAACACACCACATCAAAATAGGTCAACATATTATCTCTTTGACCACAGAGCGCCAAACAATAACATTTTTATACTTGCAAGAAAAGTGCCACCCGCGCCCATGCACTACATGGTATGCTCCAATTGCGCACAGGTGTTCCCACTGATTGAGCCTCTACTTAAGGCTGCTTCTTTCTGTGGCTCTGTTTGGCCTTCACAACCTTGAAGGAGAGGGTAAGCAGGTTACTTGCCAAAAAGACTTCCAATAAATTAGGTTTGAACAAACAATGACTTGGGTTTATTTGATCAAATGTGTGTTACCCTCAGTGTGCCTTTACCATGCCCCTATGCCAACTGTGATGAAGGCTTCTTCTTCACACGCTCTATTTGCTCTATTCCAGGCCTGTTTTTGCAGGGCTGATTCGCTTTTTGGCGACTACAGCACCCTTCAGCATGGCTATGTACACGTCTCCAGCGCTTTCCAGCGGTCTCTCATTCCCCTGATAGGTGGAGAGTTGCCCATATAGGCGGAGCACCCCTTTTCTGACGTCAGAAACAAATTCAAATAATAATCAGCTCTGTTGCAGCCCCGTTTCTTTTAGATTGGTATGGAGGAAAAGAGAGAGGGTTGTGTTTTCTGACACTTGGTGAGTTCCCTGACACACCGGGGACACATATTCATGTATACAAGACGTACAAAAGTGCATTTTGCATGATAGGTCCCCTTTAAATAGTAATTTGGTGCCATGACAAATCTACCCTTTGCATCCTTTCAATCTGTACACACACACACACACACACACACACACACACACACACACACACACACACACACACACACACACACACACACACACACACACACACACACACACACACACACACACACACACACACACACACACACACACACACACACACACACACACACACACCACACACACACACACACACACACACACACACACACACACACACACACACACACACACACACACACACACACACACACACACACACACACACACACACACACACACACACACACACACACACGCAGAGTCCTGGCACAGTAAATAAAAATACAATTTCCCAAAGTGACACTTCCAATCTGTTCTGTGCCCGGTCAACTGCCTGTAATTATTTTAAACATTCAGAGATGTGTTTATTCAACCCCACCCTGAGGACCGCAGGCACCTCAACGGCCCTCCACCACCACACACACACACACTCATTCACTCACTCACACACACTTCACCCCTTCATCTATCCAATCGCTCAATTTCTCAAGAATGGTCCTACAGTTTCCTGTAATAAAGGGGGAGTGAGAGACCTATTCAATCTCCATGCCTTTCACTACAGTCCAATCCCCAAAGCCCCCTTTGACACACAGTGTTTTATTACACACACTAGAAAAAGGTTGAAGTGTGAGGGGACGTAAACAGGAAAAGCAGAAATAACTATCAGGGCAAACAGCAATCAAAATACCTAGATATTTCTCTGATGTATTACTCAACAGTTAACCTTCATTTGATTTCATTTATATTATATGGAACTGTGCTCGCTAGGCAATAAACAATGAGGAATAGACACTCAAAATTACGATAGTTCCTTAGAATGGTAACCAAATAGTATATGGATACACATTATAGCTGTTTTTTCCATAACTAATAGTATTAGTCCATGTGTGCTGGAGTGGGAACAAGGTATTGCTATCAAATTATTGTCATGGTCTTACTTACTTTGCATTTTACAATGTGTTTCGGAAACATAGAAATACAGGTGATTAAAAAACGAAATAATTGCCTAGCAGTATACATAGAATTACCGCCTTGTGGCTGAACGCCTCAGAAAACCAGTCCAATCTGTAGTTTTTTTTACATCTCTCTAACATGCAATCAACCCAAATGTTATCCTATCAGTCATTGTGTGAAATTGCCATGATTATTCATAATTCTTTAATTATGGCCAAAAATATGTTTTTATTCAAGTCACAGTGACCTTGGCCTTTACAAAAAACTAATTCTATTCATTACTAATTACTCCCTGAATCGATTAGTAATGTGCCAAGTTTTAAGAATTCCCTTCTGGTGTAACGTTCACCAGAATGAGACTAGCATGAGGTCACCCTAACAAGCCCCTTAAACTAAGTTCAGAGTTCCAGGAGGCCAATGGGAAAACTTCTGTCTGCACACACTATGAAATATGTTATTCTTATCTTATCTTTCTTACAGTGCAGACGCTTTTCTGCTTGCTCTTGCCTCTGCTTACTTTTTATGCTGATTTTCCTATTCTTATTCTCTGAAAACTTCGAGCAGCGGCTCCTGGACATTAACCTATCACTGGGACAGTTCATCTTCGCAAATAGACGGAGAGTTTCAGCCATATTTCAACATTTTTACAACAACCTCAGTCTTACAGTAGCGTGGCCTAGCAACAGCTAAAGCCTGGTAGGCTACTGCATGCTATTTAGCTTAAGCTAGTTGGTAGCAAAATGCCTCCGTTCTCTACAGATGACTTCCACAAACTTCTACAGAAGATGGCTGTGTTGGAAATGAAAATGCAACGGTTGGAAGTTAACGTGGAAGTGAATGGACTATGTCGTGGGAATGACACCACTTTACCAGTGTTGCAAAATAATGGAGAAGGGTATGCTAACTCACAGCTAGTTAGCAGCTACAAGGATTCCAAGGAACAGGAGGGCTGTGTACCGGGTCATAAATCTACAAGTGGTAGTCCTCCCTGGAACTCTCTGGGTGCAAAGCCGAAGAGTAAATCATTTCCATGGGATTTGGGAGGATGGATAACAGGCAGAGCCCAGCGCTCAGAAATATGTGATGCGACCGGCTGGCATGCATGGTTATCACCCAGGAGGAGCGCCTCTTCAACCCCTAAACAGCCGTGGACAGCTGCTAAAGGGAGAACTACAAAAAATCCTCCTAAACCACCAAGTGTGCCAATCCAGAACAGATACGCTCCGCTGACCGAGAGCCGGAGATCTCTTTCTGATGACCTGGATAACCCGTCCTCTTCACACAGCAGGGTAAGGACCAATAGCTACTCCAAAAGTAAAAGGCTAGAGGGAAAGCTAACGACTGGGCCTGAAACTCTGATTGTGGGTGACTCTGCTGTAAGAGATGTAAAAGGTCTGTGTAGTAAGAACAACACCAAAGTACTCTGTTTTCCCAAGGATGTGGTCTCTGACTTGGCTGAGAAGATCCTGCATGTTGGGGCTGAACATCTGACTGTGAAGAATGTGGTTCTGCACATTGGAACAAATGATGTTGTGAAACAACAGTCAGAAGTGCTGAAAGAAGACTTTAAATGTTTGTTGGAAACTGCCAGCTCTCTAAATGCGAGGTGTTCATCAGTGGCCCTCTACCGCCAGTCAGAAGAGGAGTGGAGAGATTCAGCAGACTGTTTGCACTGAACACCTGGCTTTCAACTGTCTGTACTGACCACTCTGTGCATTTTATTGACAATTTTAACTTCTTCTGGGGACCGCAGACATCTTTTCAAGGCAAATGGAGTTTGCCTGAACAAGTCAGGAGTGAAATTGTTTATCTCTAACATATTCAACTGCCTGCGTCATCAATCTGTTCCCTCTGCCAAGGACAAGCGGCAAGAGGAATCAAAACAGGAGAAAGACACAACACATCGCGCAGAAAACCCTGAAGAAGTATCACTGCACCCGCCTGAGGAATGTTCTGATTATGGGAGACATATGAGACACACGGAGGCATCTCCATCGCCCGTCACCCCCTGTCAACGCTCCCCCCCTGTCAACGCCTTTGAGGATACTTCGTTCACCCTTGCCCACCATCCTGGCGATTGTTGAACACATGAAGGAGATACAGAGGGTTGGCACCGATTCCTTCCTGGAGTTCAAAGACCAAACTAAAGCGATACGCAGGGCTGGCACCATGTCCTTTACCCCCACTCCTCAACGACGCCCACCAAAATCACTGCGGACACGCGCACCATCTCCTCCGTCTTCTTCACCGCGCCTACGTCAACCACCTCCCCACCCTGGCAGCATGTCCTCTACCCCCGTACCATCTCCCCCGTCTCCATCGCCGTGCCTACGTCAACCGCCTCCCCTCCCTTCGGGAAGGCGTCTGCAGTCTTCGAAGCCTGATGGGAATGTGTGTGTACAAAACACAACAAACTCTTACTGATATGTGTGGGGTCCAGGCTCAAGAGCGTATGGCACTCTCAACTCTTTCCAGGACATGCCGGGGCCCTGCCTGCCAGTAGCTTTGCCGATATCTGTGTTGATAGGTCATAGATTAAGAGCGGTGAATCATCTTAGATACAGGAAGCGCTCAAACGTTTGTGTGAGTTTATCTAATTTAGCAGTGATTCCATGTCAGCCACAGCTTGTTACAAAAAACACGACTGATAGTGTGTTTAACAAACTTAAACTAGCTTTATTAAATGTCAGGTCTTTGGCAGGAAAAACATTTGTAATCAATGATTTTATCACTGAGCACAATCTCGATTTTATGTTTTTAACAGAAACTTGGATTGAACAAAATAACAGTGCAGCTGTTCTTATCGAATCAACCCCTCCCAACTTTAGTTTTATGAGTCAGGAAAGAATGCATAAGAAAGGGGGTGGAGTTGCTATTCTGTTCAATGATTCCCTTCAATGCAGGAAGACATCATATGGAAACTTTGATTCTTTTGAATATGTGGCCCTTCAGCTGAAATGCTCCTCTCGAGCTCTGTTCCTAAATATCTATAGGCCACCCAAATACTGTGCAAGCTTTTTTGATGACTTTACTGAACTGCTGTCTATAGTGTGTATTGACTTTGACCGTCTAGTCATTGTTGGTGATTTTAACATCCATGTTGACAACCCCCAGGACAGAGGGGCTAAATAACTGTTTTGTGTTCTTGATAGCGATGGACTGACTCAGCATGTGGCGGAGCCCACGCACAATAAGGGGCACACTCTGGACTTAATTATCTCAAAGGGTCTGAATATCTTTAAGGTTGTGGTGACTGATGTTGCACTCTCTGACCATTTCTGTGTTTTCTTTGAGAGCTCTATTTCTGTTCACACAAATGTTCAAAAAGAGGTAACCACAAAGCGATGTTTAACTGAAAATACTAGGGAAATGTTTACTCAGAATTTTTCTACCACACTTGCCCCTGCTAACATCTCAGTAAATGAGCTAGTAGATCATTTTAATTCAAAAATGTAAAATGTTATAGATGCCATTGCTCCAATTAAGGTAAAAGAAGTGACTGGGAAAAAATATCTCCATGGTGAAAGGCCATGACCGTGCAAACAGAAAAAAGAGAATGTCGAAAAGCTGAACGCAGGTGGCGAAAAACAAATCTCCAGGTTCACTTTGACATTTATAAAGAGAGACTTGGCCTTTATAATTTAGAATTGAAAAACGCACGGCAATCGTTCTTCTCTGACATCATTACCAAAAACAAAAACAACGCACGTGCCTTGTTTACTACCGTCGACAGACTAACTAACCCCCCAGTGTCAGTAGCCTCTGAATTTCTATCCACCAGGGCGTGCAATGATTTTTCCTTTTTCACTGACAAAATTCAGAAAATCAGACAAGCAGCCAGTGCCTCTGCATCAGGAACAGCAAATGTGTTGTCTCTGTGTCCACTTAACATCAATTCAGACATCATGACACAATTCCATCAGATTAATGATAAAAACCTAGAGGACATTATTAGGGATGCACGATAATTATCGGCCCGATAATTATCGGCCCGATATTAGGAATTATGACGTCATCCCGATAAACCGATAACAGTATTAATTGCCCCGATAATATACAATATATTTTTTGGGTAAAAAAAAATAAAAAATACTGCGGTGTGGGTGGATTGGGATGAGGGGCGCTTGTTTTTCACTCGGCTCCTCCCGTTTTGCCAGTACTGTGGTGTTAGTGGTTTAGGAAGAGGGGAGTTCTTCACAAATCCAGCGCTCCCTAATACTTCGAACCTGATCAGTCACCTGAAACATCGCCATCGCTACGATGGTGTGTGAAAAGCGTACGAAGACAATAATACAATACAGTGTGTGTGTGTGTGTGTGTGTGTGTGTCTCTGCGCGTGTGTCTGCCCGCGCGCGTTGGAGCTCTGTGCAACTCAAGGCATATGCTCGAACTGGAGCTGCCTGGACGCTGCAATCATGTTGCTGAGTGTGCTGACTTTCTCCTACAATGTCCCGCTGTCTGGCTGCCTGCATAAAGTCAAGTGCTCGGCGCAGTTGTGTGGATAGAGCGCTCCTCTGTTTTCATTTAAACAGCTCCTTATATCCGTTAGCGCAGCTAGCTAGCACCAGATGCTAACAACAACAATGCACGTAAGGTCTCTCTCTTGCTCGCTCGGACCACACGTACACACACCCTCCCGGTCCTCCAGATGGCCAGTCGAGGCCTGCCGGTGAGCGTGGAAGTGTGGTCTGCCACAAGCGGGCGGCAGGAGCGGGGCTGTCAGCATCAGCTTGTAGATGGTATTTTAAACTCGATGCGCTCTGAAGCTACGGGACGGCCGAGGAAAAAAAATACACATCGCGTTAAAATAATTAGTGGCTTAAATTTAATTTTTATTATCGGTATCGTCTTGAGAAGCAGGAAGTTATCGGTATCGGTATCGGTTTCAAAAAACCAATATCGTGCATCCCTAGACATTATACAACTTCTGAAATCCTCCTCCTGCTGCCTTGATATTAGATGTTTTGCCTTGCATGGCCTCAGAACTACTTCATATAGTAAACAAATCTCTTCACTGTGTATTTGTCCACAGGCCCTGAAAACTGCAGTCATTAAACCGCTCTTAAAAAAGAATAATCTAGATGCTTCAGTAATGAACAATTACAGGCCCATATCAAACCTGCCATTTCTAGGTAAAATCATTGAAAAAGTTGTTTTTCAACAGTTGAGTAATTTCTTGCATTTAAATAACTGTTTCGATGTGTTCCAGTTAGGGCTGGGCGATTTGGCCTAAAAATAAAACCTCGATTTTTTTTAACTAATGGACAATTTTCGATTTAAACCTCGATTTTTTTCTAAACAAACCAGACCAAGGCAACATTTCAATAAATATTTTCTTTAATAACACAATAAAAATAAATGAGATTACCAAGTAGTCTAGGCCTATGTGAACAAATCAGTTGTTCAAGAATAAAAAAAATAAAAATAAAAACAGCACCACGGCACTTGGCTGTCATTAATGTGCAAAGATTCTTTTTAAATCAAACTGAAAAAAAAATCTCTTGTAGGCCATCCCTAAAAAAACTTGTAAAATGAAATACAACAAATAATAAATAATGATAATGAAATGAATAATAAAAAAATACCCTCAAACAAAATAACAACCCCTTTAACTTTCTAGGAAGTTGTCTTTCTACAGACCTTACACAGAACAGTTGTTTGTTCTATGTATGACCGCTTGTACCCGAACCACTTCCATACAACTGAAGTAGCACCTTTTTTAGGAATGAGTTCTTCATCTGTGTTCGTGGACATTTTTATGGTACGTCTGTCGGTGAAGCGGTGAATGTGATTGTAGTATAGGCCATGTGACTACCCAATCTGCAGCTCTGCACATGCGCACAGTGTTATAAATTAAAATCAATGTTTTTGATGGCATAAAGTACCTTAAACATACCGTCAGTTTAAATGCTGTTTTATACTGAAAAACCAGAAGTTCTCGTGCGCAGTTGTTAAGCTTTTATTCTGAAAATCCTTCACCTCCGGTTAGCATTTAGCATGTGGCTAATATACCATTTACTATAGAGGTGAATTTAGTAGCGATATGACACGGAGTGTTGCACACCGAAACCTACTGATTCCAACACTACAACTACTGTATAGACGTCGAGATATTATTATTGCTGAATATTAAATGAAGGTACAGTTTATTTGAATACGTTTGTTTACAGACGTGGGTAGCATGAAACAACCGGAACTACCAGAAATGAAACCAGCCGTGACGTTTTTCCTGTATTGAGTATTGATTACAGCGTTCAAAACCATATTAAATGAAAGGTCATGAAAGAGATAAGGAGGAGAAAAGGCGTGTTCAGTTATATATGTAATGTACAATGTCTGAGTCCTCTGTTATGCTCAACAACGAACACAGCATAACAGCTGCAGATCGGGTAGTCACAGGCAATGTGGCTGTGTTTTGTGCGCGTTCTGGAAAGTGAGAGAGTAAGCTACTACGGAGTCCCTTAAAGTCTAGAAATGTTTTAAAATCGCGGTTTTTCGGTTCAGCCATTTCACAAACCGTAGGAAAGTAAAAATGCAAATTAATCGTGAAAACCGAAAAAATCGCCCAGCCCTAGTTCCAGTCAGGCTTTCGTCCAAACCACAGCACTGAGACTGCTCTTGTAAAGGTCTTTAACGACATCCACTTAAACACAGACAGTGGCAGAACTTCAGTGTTAGTATTATTAGATCTCAGTGCTGCGTTTGACACTGTTGACCACAACATATTACCAGACCGACTGGAAAACTGGGTGGGACTTTCGGAAACAGTTCTAAATTGGTTTGAATCCTACTTAAAGGACATAAACAACTTTGTTTCTATAGCTAAATACACATCTGAGTTGACAAACATGACATGTGGGGTTCCTCAAGGCTCCATCTTGGGGCCTCTTCTCTTTAACATCTACATGCTACCACTGGCTCAGATAATGAAGAATAACAAAATAAGTTACCATAGCTATGCAGATGACACACACATTTACGTAACAATTTCACCAGGAGACTATGCTCCAATTCAAACACTGAGTAAGTGCATTGAACAAATCAATGACTGGGTGTGTCAGAACTTTCTCCAATTAAACAAAGATAAAACTGAGGTAATGGTCTTTGGAGCCAAGGCAGAACGTTTAAAAGTGAGCGCTGAGCTTCAGTCTGCAATGTTCAAACCAACAGATAAAGCCAGAAATCTAAGTGTAGTCATGGACTCTGACCTGAGTTTCAACAGTCACATTTAAACAGTTACTAAATCAGCCTACTATCACCTAAATAATATATCTAGGATTAAAAGACTATGTCACAGCAGGATCTGGAAAAACGTGTCCATACCTTTATCTTCAGTAGACTCGACTACTGCAATGGTGTCTTCACAGGTCTCACTAAATCATCTATTATAAAGCTGCAGCTGATTCAGAACGCCGCTGCTCGAGTCCTCACTAACACTAAGAAAGTGGATCACATCACTCCTGTTCTGAAGTCTTTACACTGGCTTCCTGTGTGTCAAAGAATAGATTTCAAAATACTGCTGCTGGTTTATAAAGCACTGAATGGTTTAGGCCCAAAATACATTACTGATCTCCTGCTAAATTATTAACCATCCAGATCTCTCAGGTCTTCAGGGACTGGTCAGCTCTCTGTCCCCAGAGTCAGAACTAAACATGGTAAAGCAGCGTTCAGTTATTATGCTCCAAACATCTGGAACCAGCTCCCAGAAATCTGCAGGTCCGCGGCAACTCTTACTACTTTTAAATCCAGGCTGAAGACTTTTGTTTTTGTCGCTGCTTTAAATTGAATTATTCATATTTTAGACTGCACTGTAACTTTTATCCATGTACTTTTTCTTTTAATGTTTATTTTATTAGCTTTTCTTTTTTAATGCTTAATGTCTTTCATTTTTTGTAAAGCACTTTGAACTGCCTTGTGTTGAAAAGTGCTATATAAATAAACTTGCCTTGCAACTCTATATTTGGTGGAAAGCTTTCCTTCAAACTCAAGGACTTAGGTCAAGTGGGGCACTTAAAAAAAGTCTCAGCAATGTTTGCCCACTTTTCACCCTTATGTGCAGGCTTTCTGTTAAAAAACAAACTAATATGTAATCTGTATTTCAGCACATGGGGACCTGTTTTGACCTTCCCCCATCTCTCTTTCTGTCCGTCTGTTGTTTTCTCTCTCTCTCTCTCACACACACACACACACACACACACACACACACACACACACACACACACACACACACACACACACACACACACACACACACACACACACACACACACACACACACACACACACACACACACACACACACACACACACACACACACACACACACACACACACACACACACCTTAAGATGCTTGTCTACTCAGGAATTCCTCTGGGCAAAGGTGGCTTCCCACCTGCTGAATATCTTGCATAATGTGTTTTGAATAATGCAAATGCTGGAGCCGGCAGACGTCGGTACAGTATGTTTCTCTTTCCAAAAAAGGGGACAATTTCAGGGTCACTATGTCGCTATGTACTATTCATGTAAGAGAAGAATGTGGGGTGGAGGTTTCTGATGAGCAGGACATTCTGTACATAGAAACTCACTCAAATTTGATTTAATTGGCATGACATCCTTCAAGGAGTGTAGGGCCAGACTATAAATATCACGCAGTATACTATAAGAAAATAAAAACATGTTTAAATGTTTAAGTCTTAAGAAGAAGCAGCATAAAAAGCTTCTTAGAGGACATTATATACTGAGTATTTTCTTTAAAATCTGTACATTTTTTATTTAAATGTTACAGTAAATACGCACATTTGGTTTGGTCCAGGTCGAAAAAATTATTGTTTTCTTTATAAAAAAAGTTTCTTTATTCCTATATTTCCAACAGACGTTTTACATGTCGATTAAATGGTACATTTTGTTATTCACCTCTATTTAAATAATATGTCTTTGTCTTGTCTATCATCATATCCATAGGAAGGGTAATGAAAGCACATGTTCAGAACTGGACAAACATACAACTAGTATTTTGAATAGCAGGATTTAAACACAGGGTTTTCCCTCTCTCTGTTTCTTATCCTATATCTAATAGAACTGCTCGGGTCTTGATAGATTTAGTGGGGAAGTTCATGAGATGTTTCTAGAGGGTTATCAAGAATAACTTTGATCCAATGGCCTTCTCCCTCTCTGTCTGTGTCTGTGTATTCTCGTGTTCCGATTAACCCAACCAAATATTTGTTCTTGTTTTGTGTCTATATCTACGCCGGGATCCGGAGTCGAGGCTGATCCTCTTGCTGTAGTCCTGCGTCTTGGATCCTCTATCCTGAGTACTGGATTAAGTCGTGGACGTTCGGGTCGTGGCTGAACCTGTCTCTGCGGTCCTGCCTTGGGTCTCGTCATGCTGCTTCCCTGATGGCTTCCACAGGATTGTAGCTGACATCCTCGTGGATTCATCTTCTTATTACAGACACATGCATTTCCTAACATTCGGTCTATATGCTGTCAAATGTATTATCTCTTCGATTCACACACGGCATCTATTGCACATCTGTCCGTCCTGGGAGAGGGATCCCTCCTCTGCTGCTCTCCCTGAGGTTTCTCCCATGTTCCCTTTAAACTGTGGGTTTTCTCTGGAAGTGTTTCCTTGTACGATGTGAGGGTCTAAGGACAGAGGGTCTAAGGACAGAGGGTCTAAGGACAGAGGGTCTGAGGACAGAGGGTCTAAGGACAGAGGGTGTCGTTTTTCTCAGACTGATATTCTGAACAATCTGTGCTGTTGTATTTGCTGTAAAGTGTCTCTACTCTAGGCTATTTTTATTTTATGTACAGCACTTTGGGTGGACCAAAAATCATTTATAAATGTGCTGTATAAATAAAACTTGATTTGATTTGATAAAAAAAGTTTCTTTATTCATATATATTTCCAAAAGACGTTTTACATGTCGATTAAATGGTACATTTTGTTGTTCACCTCTATTTAAATAATATGTCTTTGTCTTGTCTATCATCATATATCCATAGGAAGGGTAATGAAAGCACATGTTCAGAACTGGACAAACATACAACTAGTATTTTGAATAGCAGGATTTAAATACAGAGTTGTATATTTCTGCTTGACATGAATATTGCTCAACATTTAAACTGATTATGGACATTTGCGAAGGAACATTTCAATTTGTAAAATGTTGTGATTTGTGTTGACATTTCTGGAATGAGGCAGTGGTGCAAACAGAACCCAGCTAGCCTTTTAATGTAAAAACAAATCATATTTATTTATTGATAGAGTATAGCAAGGGTGTGGACCTTGTTAGAATGTGATCTAAATGTTGGTGTGATGTGAAAACAGTCCTGCCCTCTAACACATCGAATGCCGCCCATTAACATAAAGACCACAGAAGCAAAAGGTTAAATGCTCAGAGAGAGATTACATTAAGCCCTTCATCTGCCCTCTTGAGAGCACTGTAATACATCTTTTAAATATGATCTCTTAAGATCAAATAAGCCTGATTGAACACAGTAACAGAGCTGACTTTAAATGTGTGGTCATTCTAATAATCTCAAAGTTCTACGTCTAGCTTTTTCTAAAGGCATGTTATCATTTATCAGGGTATTTTTTCCAAATACTGGAAAGTATTGACTGAAAGCTGAAGATGTTCATTGTCTAATGCTTGTCTGTGATACAACTGTATTTTATCTTACTATTCTGGAATACAGCAGTTGCTGGACAATTGGCTCTTCAGCTGTTGGCTTGTATGTGATCACATCATTAGCTAATGCCAACATCCACTGATACAAGGCCTTGAATTCATATCAAGTCTTGCATTTAAATTCGGAATATGTTCCTGGTGTAAGTGAATATGTTGACCATGTAGATGACATTATCAGAAGGCCATTGAAAACGACAATACTATAGAGCAAAACCATAAGCTATGTCAAGAATTACTTACAAAAGTGAACACACACGGCCTACGTGTACTACATTGTCTGTCAAACATGGAGGAGAGAATGTGGTGGCACGGTCAGGGGAACGTGCTCCTTCGTATTTATTGACGAAAAGACAATGGACAAAGGCAGCAGTATCTGGTCAGTTTCAACCGAATGCTTCAAATGGAATTGGACAGCGCTCCAGCAGGGCAATGACCCGGAACATACCACCAAACTCTTTTACAGCCCAACACGTGGAATGCTCTTGAATGGCCAGGTCAATCCACCTGATTCCAGTCCAATAGTCTGATCTCACTAGATGTAAGGCCCTGGAAACAAGTCGGAAGAAACAAAGAAAACAGGAGAATAAAGGCCTCTCTGAGCATCCCAATGTCTCTGGGACTTCAGACAATCATTCACTGCAAATAAAATGCAACCAAGTATTAAACATGATGACTTTATTCAATAGCATATACACTTTTCCAATTACTTTTATTATCCTGAAATGTGGAGTCTATTATACTGTAAAAATGGTTGTAATCCCCGCACGCTTCACCAAGTATTACTGTCAATACTTTTAAATTAAAGTTAACATTTTCAGTGGAGGCACATTCTCGTATTTCTTTCATCTTTGAAATCAATTATTACGGTGCAAAGGGCCACACACAAAACGGTGTCACTGTCCAAACACCGATGTTGCTTACTGTACATGCTGACACATAGACACACACAGAGACAGAAACATGTTCACAGAGATCCTGAGGTGTAACACACTCCGTCAGTGCCCAGAGAGGGTGGAAGGTCACGCTTTAATTGAGTGTGCATGTTGCAGTGTGTGCAGCCTTTGTGAGTGTGTGTGCTGGGGGGGGGGCTGCCTATAGCTGCCTATCACCGTAGGGCTAATGGGACTCCAGGCTCAGGAGTGCTGACGCGGGCAGGATGAGGCTGGATAGAAGTGCTTTTCATTTTCGTTTACACTGACACACTCCTCCCTCTGTATATGTTGCATGCACACCTTATACTGTACACATATGTGTGTATATGTGTGTGTTTGTGTTCTTGAGGGGGTTAAACACAAAGAAGTGTGTCCATCTCTTCACATCACAGCATTGCAATGAAAAATGAGACCATCCCTCCTCCTCTCTTTTTTCATCCATCTCTCCCCTTTTTCTTCTCTCACCAGCGCACACTTCATCACGTCAGATATTAATATCCCTAAAGGTCATCGGGAGTCATAAAAGAGGAAAATATGCTTTGTTAAACTTTTTCCCTGTCGTCTTTTTTTTCTCCTCCACACTAACCTTATCACTTTGGTTGGCTTCTGTGAGCACTGCGATCTTTAGGGGATTATTGATCAAAACAATAACGGGAACTGGCAGTCGGAACGGCTATGAAAAGGAAGTGCTTTATTTCCTATATTGCATTTACACACACACCATTAGCCAGTGGGAATGAAGGGATTCATGGAAATAACTTATGAGAAATAATTAATATTTTAAATGAATAACTCTGTCCTCATAATCAGTGACATACACATGTGAAAACAAAGACATTTGCCCAGCAGCACTTGATATGTTGATTCACAGTCCCGTGTACAACCAGAAGTCATCGTTTCATTGTTTGTGACAAAACTTTAATGCTTAAAGAGGATATATTGTTATTTTTCGGTTAATATTTTTATGTTGTGCCTTCAATGTGACTCTTTTCACCCTCTGTCTGAAACCAGAGCCCAGTCTGTCCTGATTGGTGAGCTGGCCGGCTCTGTTGTGATTGTTCAATCGCTTAGAGACATGTCGAAAGTGTCCCGGCTATTAGCATATCACGTAGGGCTGTGCAATTAATCGTATTTGAATCTCTATTACGATTTTGGCTTGCAACGATTACACCGTAATCAAAATAAAACGATTATTTTGCTGCATTCCCTTTCGCAATGATGCTCTCAATTTGTCTTGCGTTATACATCATGCCCGCGCGTGCACTTTCGCCCCTCCCTAAAAGCCCTCTCGGCCAGGTTGTGTTGTGACTTGCAGTCTGTTTAATAAATCCATATAAACACATTGCAAGGGAGGCTGTACTTGCCGTGTCTCTATTCTTTACCAAAATAAGAGTACTGCGTCTAGCAGATTAAACATGACAGGTTTTGAGTGGCATTAGTTATCATATTTATGTATTTTATAGGTTGTGGAAGTGTGCTCCAAAATATGTATGAATATTTCTCTATTGGTATTTATTATTTTTGATATTATCAAAAAAATTGTTTTTTCAGTTGAATTATACTTATAGTTCAGGGTAATCAACTGTTGAAAACATACGGTTCAAATTATTATTATTTATTTTTTAAAAGTTCAATAAATGGATGTTTTCAAAGTCAATGAATAATCGTATTTAATAATCGTGATATCAATATTGACCAAAAATAATCGTGATTATGATTTTTGCCATAATCGAGCAGTCCTAATATCACGTACAATATGTCGGAGTGCTAGCTAATAAAAGCGTGAGTGTTTCATAAGGCGCGTTCACACCGCAGTACTTTTCCCACTTTTAGTTCCGATATAGTTCCGAAATGTTGCGTTCACACCAAAAAAATCCGGAACTAAAATTAGTTCATGAGAACCTTTTTACCCCCTTTTTTTACGTCCCTGCTAGAGAGCAGGGACTTTCGTGGGAGAAAAAGGTTCCTATGTCTGATTGGCTGGGCGGATTTCAAACCACGCCCTGTAAAACGTCAAAAAGATTTGTGAAGCTGCCATTTTATTATCCTCGCATTAGCATTATTAGCATTAGCATTAGCCCAGCGCACAAACGCAGAGAGACTAACTTATGGCACAAAATAAAACATGGGAGCGGTGGAGATGAGGAGGTGTCGGCGTTCTGGCGATTTACTCGGAAGGCTTCAGTAGAAGCTGGGGTGGCAGTATACGCCGTGAAGTTGTTTGTGGCCTGCGAGTAAACCCAAAGCAGAAGAAGAAGAAGTGACGTCAGCAGCATCTTGCTTAGTCCTCCCCCAGGGACTTATTCCGGTGTGAACGTGTTCTGTACTTAGTTCATGAGAACTTAAGGGTTCTGATGAACCTTTGTGGAAAAAGTACTGCGGTGTGAAGGCACCTTTTGTGATGTCAATATGCAACCAAAGTAGGAGTCCATTGGAGGCGTTTCAGGTGTGGCAGAGAAACTCCTTCTGAAGGGAACACAGGGATTTTAGCCTTTGCAAACCATTTTAATGCATACAAACCTATTTAAGGGAAAACCATAGGGTCTTTTTAAGTAATATAACGTGTGTCTTGTTGCCTAAACTGGTCCTGCACTGCATGAGCATGGACGTAGGATATTTCAAGAGGATTTTTTTATCAGTGCTCTTTTTTAAGTTACTGCTGATGCAAACCAAACACTTCTCACTGCTACAGCTTCACTTTAAAAGCTGTTCAAAGGCTAATGATAGAGCAGTTATAAGAAATACATCATCACAAAGATTAGTGGTTCTCTGAAACACAGTGGGGCAAACAAGTATTTAGTCAGCCACCAATTGTGCAAGTTCTCCCTCTTAAAAAGATGAGAGGCCTATCATTTTCATCCTACAGTAGGTATACCTCGACTCTGAGAGACAAAATGAGAAAAAAAAATCCAGAAAATCACATTGTCTGATTTTTAAAGAATTTATTTGCAAATAATGATGGAAAATAGGTATTTGGTCAATAACAAAAGTTCATCTCAATACTTTGTTATATACCCTTTGTTGGCAACGACAGAGGTCAAATGTTTTCTGTAAGTCTTCACAAGGTTTTCACACACTGTTGCTGGTACTTTGGCCCATTCCTCCATGCAGATCTCCTCTAGAGCAGTGATGTTTTGGGGCTGTCGCTGGGCAACACGGACTTTCAACTCCCTCCAAAGATTTTCTATGGGGTTGAGATCTGAAGACTGGCTAGGCCACTCCAGGACCTTGAAATGCTTCTTACGAAGCCACTCCTTCGTTGCCCGGGTGGTGTGGTTGGGATAATTGTCATGCTGAAAGACCCAGCCACGTTTCATCTTCAATGCCCTTGCTGATGGAAGGAGGTTGTCACTCAAAATCTCACGATACATGGCCCCATTCATTCTTTCCTTTACACGGATCAGTCGTCCTGGTCCCTTTGCAGACAAACAGCCCCAAAGCATGATGTTCCGACCCCCATGTTTCACAGTAGGTATGGTGTTCTTTGGATGCAACTCGGCATTCTTTCTCCTCCAAACACATCTAGTTGAGTTTTTACCAAAAAGTTCTATTTTGGTTTCATCTGACCATATGACATTCTCCCAATCCTCTTCTGGATCATCTAAATGCTCTCTAGCTAACTTCAGACGGGCCTGGACATGTACTGGCTTAAGCAGGGCGACACGTCTGGCACTGCAGGATTTGAGTCCCTGGCTGGTGGCGTAGTGTGTTACTGATGGTAGCCTTTGTTACTTTGGTCCCAGCTCTCTGCAGGTCATTGACTAGGTCCCCCCGTGTGGTTCTGGGACAGAGGTCGCGTTAACCGAATATTTTCCGTCTATGACGGATTTTTTCTTTAACAATGACGGACAAATCTGAAAGCAGTCCGTCATTTTGACAGATTAGAACAAACTCGGAACAGCGCCAAAGTTTCCCTGCAGCGAGGCTCCGGTGTTATGCATCCCTCCAAAACGGAAATTATACCGTTTCCCAACCTAACTGTGCCGTACAAATCATTGAAATGTCTGTGAGTTTTGGCTTTACGCTGTGCACGTTCCCGCGAGTTGCAGCAGCCATGCATAACACGCCGCATGTGAACTGTCCCCCCCCCCGTTGACAGTTCACGAGCATGCTTCCCCCCCCCCTCTTCAGAGTTGTGTAAAGGCCGACGGGTATTTCTGGATTTTGACGGAAGTTTTACGATACTGTCCGTCAAAATGACGGGCAGCGAAAAAGTCTAGCGCAACCTCTGTTCTGGGATTTTTGCTCACCGTCCTTGTGATCATTTTGACCCCACAGGGTGAGATCTTGCGTGGAGCCCCAGATCGAGGGAGATTATCAGTGGTCTTGTATGTCTTCCATCTTCTAATAATCGCTCCCACAGTTGGTTTCTTCACACTAAGCTGCTTACCAAAAGCAGATGCAGTCTTCCCAGCCTGCTGCAGGTCTACCATTTTGTTTCTGGTGTCCTTTGACAGCTCTTTGGTCTTGGCCATAGTGGAGTTTGGAGTGTGACTGTTTGAGGTTGTGGACAGGTGTCTTTTATACTGATAACGAGTTCAAACAGGTGCCATTAATACAGTTAACGAGTGGAGGACAGAGGAGGCTCTTAAAGAAGAAGTTACAGGTCTGTGAGAGCCAGACATCTTGTTTGTTTGTAGGTGACCAAATACTTATGTTACCGATGAATTTAGCAATTAATTCATTAAAAATCCTACAATGTGATTTCCTGGATGCTTTCCCCCCATTCTGTCTCTCATAGTTGAAGTGTACCTAGGATAAACATTACAGGCCTCTCTCATCTTTTTAAGTGGGAGAACTTGCACAGTTGGTGGCTGACTAAATACTTTGTTGCCCCACTGTATCAGTCTATACAACAACAAATGAAAATGATGTTGCCATTTAGTCAGGGCGTAAGTTTCAAACACACCATTGACAGCAGCCTAATGTGCTTTCCTGTGGAAAACCATTTGAGCTAACACAGGATGCAAACACACTTAACGGAGTGAGCATGTGAGTTGGTGCAGGGTCCACAAGTCAAGTGGCGCTGCTGCATTGACGTGACAGACTCTACTCTCTTTGTGCACCCTTTGCAATATGGTGGTCAGTGTGAGCTGCCAATACTCTCTCTTCTGCTCTGCTGCTCACCACAAGCATTAGGGTGTCATCACTATGGACCTGTTGGCTCCAACTCCCTGAAGGTTGAGACAATTATGTTATGGTCATTACCCAATTCCCCTTAAGTGTACGCTGCGGGGAGCAAACAGGTCAGAGCCATGATGCCAAACATTTAAGCTATCATTCAATATAGTGAGAAATAGGCATAGCTGCAAGGAAATAACAACAATACGTTTTATTTTTGTAATGATGCCATTCTGCTAACTTGCATATCAGGTCGATAGACTCTATATAAGAAGCAGATGTAGTCACAGCGATGTCACATTTGTTTGTCTTGAAGCCACAACCTGGTGTTTTGGAAGCCACCATCTTGTATTTTAGGCTGTTGCTATCTCGTGGGTTTTTTCAACAAGAAATATCCCAAAAGGGTGGAGTACAGTACAACCATGTGTTGAACAATACCTTTTAAGGCGACGAAAAAAAACTGAAAACACAATGTGAAAGGGTTAAAATTCTAGGACTAAAACACAGTGCTGCCCAACAGCACAGCACTGTGTTAGTGACCTGTCAATCACAAGTTAGCCCCGCCTTAAGCATTATTTGTTTATCTCTAAATGTGGCCATGATTTACAAATTAACGGATAGATTTAGATTTTCATCTTCAAGGGTTACAATCAAGAATTGTATAACAATTGACCAAATGTTTATTGTTGTAATAAATTAGAAGTCATCTCTCAGACTTCTATACAATCGGATTTTTCTTAGCAACCAGTGGAGTCGCCCCCTGCTGCATAATAGAGGAACTGCAATTTTAAAGCACTTTCGCATTGGCTTCACTTTTACGACCTGGAGGTTAGCGACTGATCACTGAAAACTGATAGCCCGTAGTTTTTCACGAAACTGTGTCTCAGGGCTTCTTAACATTTAACAAACTATGAATGTGTCATACCCACTTAACGGGAAGAAACTCAGCTAACTGTTGATATGAACAATTTGTAGCTAAACAAAACACAAGGGTAATACCGAGCCTCTGAATTAGCCCTGAGCGAAAAAATGCTAACGCACTTAGCACAGAACTCATGGTAGAAATACTTTATTACTCATCGGATCTGCACAAACAAGATATCAGATTAAAGCTGAGATTCCACAGATTCTAGAAGTATAAGTATCATCACTGTGCGACCAAACTGTCTTACCTTTGCTGTTTTTCTGATCAAAAGTTGTGTTCAATGGCATTAAAACGAGAAAATCGCTGCTGAAGGTTAATCCAATGTGTCTGTGTCACTTTGAAATGCTTACTGATAACCCATCATTCCATTTTTGTCAAAAACTGAGATTTCATATTAGCTGCTATTAGAGCTACAACCCAGCTTCCGGTTTTGGGCAAACTGCGTGCGCATCACTGTCACTCCTCAATGGAAATGTTTAGATGGATTTAGGAACTCCCCCTTGATTCTATTGGCTCTAATGGTTCAAAAGAGGTGTCAATCATCAAAATCGACTGAGGGGGGCCAGAGATATGGCAAATCCACCCAAATGACCCCAGAGGTGGGTTTGTGTTGTTAAACCTCTCTAAAAAGGTCAAATGTCACTTGTTTTGCATCAATCTTGATACAGGGTACTTATTATATGTTATAGTTTGGATTCCTAAAGCTTTTAGTCTACCATCCCATCATTCAAGGGGGTTTTCACTATAAGTAATGTTTTTTTTTGGACGGACACTATTTACATTGTTTAATATGTTCAATCTGAATTTACTTTAAAATAAAAAAAATCTATATTGATACTGACTTTCCTACATCGAACTCACAGGTTCATCATTGCTTTGAGAAACAATATTATTCATTTTAATGTAGTCATTTGTTCTGGGAATGTCATTTTCGAGCCTGAGACCTGAAAAACAGGCTTGAGGCTCAACAGGTTAAACCTCTAAATAACCCTATAATCTCTATTTGACTAAATGTCATACAGTATCACATCAAGCACATACAAAGCCAATGCATCCAGCTTACGTCACACGCTCATCGGTGGCACTACAACATCTCAGAAAGACCTGAGGCTCTTTCCAGCGTTTGTAGATGTTTGCTTGGAAACAGCGCTGCTCTTATATCCTTACATATTCCCAGCCTCAGTCAGGTTATGACATATTTATAGATGTAAGGCACTGACTAAGTTTAATGCGGCAAAGATATGTAGATTCATGTTCCTTGCTTGGTTATGGCTTTTAAATATGAAGAGAGGGAGGGGGCTGCTGAATTAGCATGTATGTCCTTTCACCCTTTCATTCCCAATTCCATTTTATCATATATCTATACGTCCTCTACTGCACACTGATAGGGCTGTGAGGACAAGCCGAGGAGAAGTAGCGAACATGACCATCGTGAATGAGAGATTAAATAAAGACGAGG
This sequence comes from Champsocephalus esox, assembly GCA_036324585.1. Lineage (NCBI taxonomy): Eukaryota > Metazoa > Chordata > Actinopteri > Perciformes > Channichthyidae > Champsocephalus > Champsocephalus esox. The sequence goes on from CM070485.1 coordinate 26,338,364, forward strand.
GGCCGTGTGAAGGCTCCAAGGCACCCGGAGCAAACGAAAGGCAGTTTGAATAAAAGCACATTAACACCTCCTTTGCAGAGATAACAGAAGATACGAGACAGAGAAATATCAACGCTAACTCTGCATCTTAACGGCAGACACCACAGAGTGAGAGTTAGGTGTTGCTTTTCCTCTAGAGTGTGTGAGAGTTTACGCTCGCTAAAAGAAACACACACGGCTAATTCGCACTAATGTGACCGCTTGCCTCTGAAGAGAAGTGCCGTGTGAGAGAGAAGCAGAGGAGAGCAAACGGACACAGACACAAATCATCTGTAGTAAAGACAGTGACAGCACTCTTCCCCCTGCCCTCCCCACGTCTACACACACACACAGGTCCCGTGACATGCGTGTGCACACAGATCGGTGTCCCCAAATAGTGATACATATCAGCGCGCACACACACACACACACACACCACACACACACACACACACCACACACACACACACACACACACACACACACACACACACACACACACCACACACACACACACACACACCACACACACACACACACACACACACACACACACACACACACACACACACACACACACACACACACACACAGTGTCCTCCTCTGTCACTCCTTCTCGGTAACATTTGTCAACCCTTAAGCTCCCTGATGTGGAAAATGGACTTTATTTTTATGGGTTGACAAATTAGAAAAAGATCTCCCGGCCTCATATCATTAAACCAGGTGGGGTCTGAAGCTGTGGGGGGCGAGAGACATACACACTGAAGAGTGAGAGGGAGGCGGAGAGACGCGTCAGGCCTTCTAAACACCAGCGCCCACCCATCTGTGTCCCACTGTGAGACAAAGTAGATCAAAGTACACAAGTATTATGAATTACACGTCCCTTTCCGTTTGAAATCAGATGGCAAGTCCTCAAGTAGAAACCGGCTCTTTGACCCATTTCCAAGCGTGTATAATACATGTTGTTTTTCAGTTTAAGTGGAAGGCAACATGGAATACATGCAATACTAACGACACAACGTTTCCCTTTATTATTTAACACCAACCATGATGTTTAACTCAATCTAATCCAAGCATTTTACATTTTATTTAGAGAAGTATGTTTGCATGCAACAAGCGAAAGGGATGTTCTCCTAACGCATGGATACAAGGAATAACTTCTCATAAGATATCACGTGAACCCTGTCTAAGAGCAGACTGCTGGAGGTTGACGACATCAACAAAAGGTATGATGAAATACATTTAAGCAATTCAGAACTGTGATGATGATGAGAGCAGTAATGAATGGACACATACACTTAATGTGTACAATATGTCCTGCTTCCTAAAACAGAATCATACATGTTGGTTCCAGATGGCTCCAAATGGACGAGTTGGTTAACCTGCTGATTAGCGTCGATGTAATGTTGTATTCATGAGAGCAAGAATTACACTTACATTTAACTGGTGCTAACAACACTGATGTGTATCTATGTGTGCTGAATAAACAACACCAGAACGTTATTACATGGACACTTATGGGCGTGATTTTTATTTATTTATATTTTATAAAATACATCTGAAGTAAACAACATGAATGTATTAATGAGTTAATTCATTTGATTTATTCAACAATGGAAGAAGCGTGACCAAAAACAATTTCTCCCTGGGATTATATTATAGCATTTCTGATTCTTATTCAAAGAGAAACACAAACTGAGTACACACACACACACACACACACACACACACACACACACACACACACACACACACACACACACACACACACACACACACACACACACACACACACACACACACACACACACACACACACACACACACACACACACACACACACACACACACCACACACACACACACACACACACACACACACACACACACACACACACACACACACACACACACCCTGTGTGAAATCACTCTAATGGGCACGCTGGCCGGACTCAATAGGCGGTGGAGAGAGGAGGCAGCATGTCTGCACCATGGAAAGCATTGTGTTCAGAAAGAATCAATCAGCGCTCTCTAGTGTAATTCCACTCATTCACAAAGGGCCGGGAAGCAATTTTAAAATGGAAATGCTACTTGACTTGAAGTGGAGGAAGGAGGATTGGAGCTATTCATTTGAGGCTGCTGCGTTAAGGTGTCTCTCTCAGCATCCTTTGAACTGAGCCCTACGAGGCACCGTGGGGCAGGTGGTTGTGTTTTCACCCCTACAGGATATCTTTTCAAAGCCAATTCCACGTATATATCTTTTGGTGTACCGTGTGTCCCTAGGGCTAGTTTAGGCCTGGCACATCAGAGTTAACGTGAACTCTCCAAGGAAAGAAGCATACCTATCCTATGTTTAGCATGTGGTTCCACCTGCACCACAGAATACGCTTTCCCTTGCCATTACGGAGCGTCCACACTACAGCTTCAAAAATAGCTTGGAGCTGGGCGTGTCTGGAGCTTGGGGATTTTATTCGAGCAACGCGACCAACAACCAATCACATGAATCTCCCGCCCCCGACATACAAAGCAAAAACCCCCGGGGATTTGTATGGGAGCAATATATATATATAAACTCCCCAAACAGGCGAAAACCTACCAGTTTCCCCCACTGTCTCTGCCACCTCCCTCCATGCCTGGTTCCTCCGGTTTGTATCCCGGTAGGTGAAGAGGGTCTGGTCATACAAAACCGGGTGATTTGCTACGGCGATAGTTAGTTTCTCTCCATCTTTTTTTGAAATATTGAAATGAACGGCGGGATATCTCTCCCAGCTTAGACGCGGTTTGATTGGCTACGGCTTGAGCTGTCAGATTTTGGGAAACGGGATTTGATTGGCTGGCGCTGGCTACTCCGGCGTCTCAGGCGCCTGAGACGCCGGAGACGGACCGCTCTGCTACCCACAATTCAGTTCGGCGAAAAAGCGCGGCTACGTGACGTCACCCCATTGAAAGTGAATGGGCAGATTGGAGCAGATTGGAGCTTCAAAAGTTGAACATTGCTCAACTTTTGAAGCAAGCAACGCCAGCAAAGCGAAGCTCCCACTATGCAGTTCGGCAAAGCGTGACGTCACCCCATTCAAAGTGACGTCAGTGGGCAGAAGCGTTGAAGCTTCACGCACGCCGTGTGGAGGGCCGCAAGACATGAACGATCCCTGGATACAAACTGTCATCACAGCTTTCTTACACACACACACACACACACACACACACACACACACACACACACACACACACACACACACACACACACACACACACACACACACACCACACACACACACCACACACACACACACACACACACACACACACACACCACACACACACACACACACACACACACACACACACCACACACACACACACACACACACACACACACACACACACACACACACACACACACACACACACACCACACACACACACACACACACACACACACAGGTCCACTGTCCGGGATCGAGCCAAGGTCAGCCGTGTGATTAGCGCTTTGCACCGGAGGCTAGCACTGGCAGGCAGTTTTCCCTTAATGAAGCCATCACTGCATGGAGAGAGTGGAGAAATACTGCCAGTCTGCCTAACTGGACCTGCCTGATTTACAGCTGCAGCCGTCTACACATCAGCCATACTAAGGGAATATATATGGAGACGTGGCCAGAAGACCAGTTAACCTGTCAGTGAGCGTTATATACCAGTCTAGTTCACTGCCGTTTGGGAAGTGACACGTTGTTTCAAACTTTCTCCTTATTCTTACACTAAATGACACAGTTTACCATTTCATGTCAGAATGTTTATGGGAAGTAAAAGGAAAATGACATTTGATTGTGTTCAGTATTCTTATTATTTTTGTATGTATTCTTATTTCTACAACTCTCGGAACCGTTACGGTGGATATTTCCTGAGATGCAGACATTTCTATCACAAATATAAATATTTTGTTATATCATTCATTAAATAATTTTTTTCTCAGAGTATGAATAATTATTATTATTATTATATATTTTCAGATTATTTAAATGTTTATACAAATTCATTTTCAGATTTTGACATTTAACGTCTACTTTCAGCAGTTTTCTGCCATGTACATGCATTTGCCATGTACAGTATATGGGTGGATACAAGTAGTATCATCGGCTCGTTCAAACATGGAGATGCAAGTTTATTTCCGCTTACATTTTTGACTTTCAGAGAATATTCTAGTTTTTTGTTCGAATTTAAACACTTCAATCTCAGGCTGTGTCTTACAAGGAGCTATCTGCTTGTTCCAGTGTTTCGGAATAAAGACAATTATTTTTGCTTTAGGGCGAGATCGCCTCGTGACCTCAGTATGACATAAGCCCTTTGCTACAGGCCTGGCATGATGAGGTCCGTATTATATTAAACCTTTAAATGATCCCCATCTGTATCAAGCAGCAGGTTACAGGTGCTGCTCCCTCAGGCACATTGCATGGTACAGATTCATCTCAGAGCCCTGGAGTACACAACAGAACATAGCTGAGCTAAATCACTGTGAAAAACATGTAGTGTTAAAAGCAGAACATGCAGGGCGGCTCGGGGGATAACAGCTCGGCTACCAATGGGAGGGTCAGTGCTTGATCCACGGCCCCTGTCCTGATACCTAACCCCCAGCATGGCATGGCTCCCGTTGGTATGCAAGTTGCTCTGGATAAAAGCATCAGCTAACTGTCATGTGTTGTGTTTACGATTGATGAGGGGGTGAAATACTAATATAATAAGTATTTAGTCAGTATATGTGAAATGACGAGGTTAGCTACGTTAGCTAGCTAGCGCACAGTAGATCTGCAATAATGTCAGAAGTAATCATGTGATCACATTGTTAAGATAAGCTATTAAAAGTACAATGTAGGTATGTTTCCAGTGACAGTTGTCCAACTTTATAATTCCTGAACGCCAATAGCGATCCGGTCCCAGCTCTGTGCATCGCCTTTCTGGTGTCCATATTTCCGTTGTGTTTTGAGCTTCTTGCAGCGTTTTGTATTTGTAACGTTTGGTTTATGCAAAGGTTTTAGTAAAGCCTGCCCTGATGAGGGGTTGAATAAGCAAAGCCTGTTACATCACAGGCACGAAGCAGAGACACCCTAAGATATGTTCGTAGTGGCATAACAACGTGTTGTTGGACTAGCTAGATATCAAGCTTGATAGTTATTGTAGAGCACATTCACATCACAGCACAATAGAATATTGAAAGGATACCAATCAAATTCTAAAGGTCATTTGAAAACTTAAAGAGCCCTGTTTTGCTTTTTGGGTTTTCCCTTAGTAGTAGTCGTGTGTGATGGGTATTTGTGCATGTAAATAATCTAAAGGTACATTCTGAAGGTTGGTTCCAGAGGGAGTTGCCTCCATGGGACTCCTGTGTTTACATCCGTGACATAGTGACATCACTAACACTTGCACTCCATTTGTTAACACTCCAATACATTGTACGTGATATGCTTAAGGGCGGGACATTTCTGACATAACTCTAAATGGTTGACCAATCACAACAGACCTGGTCAGCTAACCAATCAGAGCAGACTGGGCTCTGGTTTCAGACAGAAGGTGAAAAGAGGTGCTGCAGCACAGGCAGCTTTTAAAACATGAAAGCACATGTCACAGTAGAGGAACACAACACTAATATGAACCTGAACGTGAGCATTATATGTCGTCTTTAAAGTCTTCTTGAGTAATTTCTGGAGAAAGCAAAGGTCATTTCTTCGGTTTGTATACTACCACGCTGTTCCCGGTGCTTAACACGATGTCTCCACACATACAAACAGAACTAATGTCCACACCTAACATGGAGCTTCTACTTGAGGTGGCCCGTGTGAGGAAGCGGTTTCATAAGAAAGACCACAGGGGCAAATTGTATCTATTGAAATGGAAAGCAATGAGATAATGAATAAAAGTAGATCATGTAGCAGCGGGCAGCGCGGGCTCCGTGCTCTTTAAGGCAGCTCCTATGGCCAGTGGGAGACACAGAGACCGGACCTACGGTGGCTTAAATCACACACTCACACACACCCGAGGGTGCGGGAGTGAGAGAAAGGCCAGGGCCGAGTCGGAGGAATTAATTGAGGTAGTTTGTTTCACAGCGGGGAGTCTATTAAATGCCATGTCACCACTGGGCCATGGGGAGTAACACACTAACACAGGGGGGGGGGTAAAGTCTGATGCCAGCACGAGCCGTTCCTCTGAAATCAGCTCTCACATCTCATTCCTCTCCTGCTCCATCTCCCTCTCTCACTCCTTCTCTTTTCCTCTTGCCTCAATCTCTCTCTGCTCAACAGAACCTCCACCACTCTTTCATGTTTCCTCCCTGCCACTACCTTTTCCTTTCCCCACCTTCATCTGTGTTTTCCTCCCTTCTTCTCTTCCATTATAGTATCCGTACCTCTCCCTTTTCCAGATCATTTGACCACGTTTTCTTTTTCTTCAAGCATATGTCACTCTCTCCTTAATGCAGTAGCATTGCATTGCAACCGTTTGTTTTCATCGTGTCTTATGTTATGGTTCTGCCTCCGTCTCATTCACTGCTCACTTCCCTCTTTTCTTTAATGTATCAAAATGAATTGTGACAAAGGACATTTATTGTTATAGATTATAGATAAGTGAACAGATGCAATTAGGTCTGGGGATGTTGTCAGTGATAGACCCTCAATTATAATGAAGGAACATCTCGGTGGTTAGTTAGAATGATATGTATTAATCATTATCAGTGTGGATCCAACATTGTGTGGACAGATTGAATAAGAATGTATAGCATTCATAGCATGGAAGTATTTATGTGTGTATTTCATCATGTATTAAGAACGCTGAGAGTAATGTGAAGAATGTGATGTATGGCGGTTTGAACTATGTTAAACAATACGACCTGTTGTTTGCATTCATTCAGCGAACACATGTCGCCCTGTGTGAAGAGACTGGATACAGGGAGAGGGGTAATGTCTCCGGTGCCGGCTGTTATCACATGCCGGCACCGTTAACACAATGAAGTTATTCAACTATAATGTGCTAACACTTTAATGCACTCAAATTGCACATTATAGTGTTTCAAATATCTTTAACCAAATCAGTAGTTGTGGGTCTTTAGTCCAGAGGCAGCCATTGTGAATGTTGCATAGACCTAATACTGCATGCTCTATGTTTACCCCTGGGTGGGGGGGGTCTGGGTGGATGCCAAGCACCTGTCTGGAGACTTACCCACAGTCCTGCTCTCTCTCCCTCTCTGGCTGGAAATATTGACTGGCAAGCACTCTGCCCAATCAAATTAATTTTCTGCAAGACATGCCAAAGGTGACGCCTGAGAAAATGGAGGTGGGGGGTAGAGGGGTTAGTGGTAATGGAGATTGGGAGAGGGGGCGTGAGAAGAGCTGAATGTGATCGAGAAGAGAAAGATCTAGAGACTGATGGAGTGGACCTGAGAGAGATGGAGAGTTCATGAAAGGAAGGGAATACGTCTCAGACACAAATGGCCCCGTGCTACATTTAAAAACAATGCTTACTAAAACTCATCGTCAGAAATGTGATACGTTTCTGTGATGTGATTGTGATGTGCTATATGTGACATGTACTGTATATAGTAACGTGTGTTGTTTATTGTTCTCTTTTATCCTCTTTCCTCCTTTTTATTTTATTTTATATATTTTCTTATAACTAATGCTGTTGATATATTGTAATTTTAAGGGTGTCTATTACCATCTGGCCGGGGACAACAGCTGGAAATTAGCCATGTCGGCTAAAGCTGCTCCATTTACTGTTTTTGTGACAGTTCATCGAAGGGGACTGTCCACAACACTATAAATAAATAAACTAAACTAAACTAAACATTTCTTGTTTGATCATGAATTTGATCATCGTTTTTTTCTAGTGGAATAAATCCTTGTTTTAAGTGTTGGCATAAGATGTTACAGTCAACATCTTAGTTATCTATTATTTTATTTTAACGGCGTCTCTTCTTTCTGACCAATCAGTGAAATGCAAGGTTTCAACTCAATGTTTTAGAACCTTGGAACCTCGACCAAGGTCGTGTAAAGCACCAGGTAATCTTTACTGCTACTGCACAACGTGTACAACGTGTGTTATGGATACAGAAAAAAGAGCACATTGAGAGTTACCATGCAGTGTGACTCTGCTATCACTGTATTCATTACATTATCATTATTAGTACAATGTTGTGTTGCAATGACAGGTCTTTGAAGTCTGCTTGAATCCTCCCCCCCGTTTATTACATTGAATTGGCTTGTTGTGTTCACCCTGGATCAACATCAACAACTGAGAGCAAGCATTCCTAAAGCTGTGTTATGTGTGCCATGTCATGGGGACATGCAATATCCACCAATGGCATTACGATCCCTAGTCCTGCCTTTAAAAGAATACAGACCAGAATTACAGAACATAACGTAATAATACATGAAATGGGACGATAGCAATATAAGATTTTTCAAAACTGTTGTCCGGAACATTAAAAGTTGTGTTCTTTCAAAAAAAAGATTTAGACAAAGAAGGAAAATAGCAGTGTCCAAAACTCTGACTCAAAATATGTTGAGGTGACCTGCACGATGAAAACAACAGCCAGCCAATCAGACAGTCTTTAGCATGACGGGCAATTATACACATCGATTGATATCAGGGTTTGCTCTTCACAACGCCTCGTGCTCCCTTCCTCTCTCTGCCACAGTGGGGAGGACACACCTCAGGTGCTGGGCAGGGATCAACTATGAGATCCAATGCTGCTGCTGCTCGCACCACTAATGGATAGGCTGGACCCCGGGTTGAACACACACAGACAAAACACACACATACACACACACATCCACAAGTACGGGGAACAAAAGAAAAATACAAATGTTTTAAAAAGGAATGGGTCCCTATAATTTATTCAAATGTTGCCATTGTACTGCTTTCTACATATATATTTATGAAATGCAAACACTCGTTAGTATAACTACTATCACTGCCATGTGCGGCAGGTAAACATACAGTACTTTCACTGAAAATAAGGAGACGAGTGCTTCAATCTGGATACTAGTATTCTGTAACCTGGACTCAGCGTTACCATGTGTGTGTGCATCTGGTAGGGATGCCAGCGATTATTCGAATATTCGCTACAGTCTCCATAATCGAATATTATTTTTAAAAATCGATTTTAAAAAAAAATAAAATTATTATTATTATTTATGTCTGGCTAAGTTTCAACCAAAATATATATTAATATATATATGCTAATAATAGTAATAGTATTAATAATTGTAAATGGTCATTGGTCACACCACCAGTTTGTTTTACTGTAAACTTGGAGGAAGCCTGCGTGCAGAGCAGACTGCTGCTGCAGCACGCTACACACCGACCCCACCCCCCACCCCCACCCCCACCCCCCTCACACGTGCGACTAAAGATGAACAAAGCGGCAGGTAAAAAGAGTTCCTCCTCGTGGAACTACTTCGAACTTACAAGTCCAAAGGAAGTTAAATGCAAGCTCTGCGAAAAGACGTTGGTCTATCACAGCTCAACCTCAACAATGCGTTGGCATTTGAGTGCGAAGCACGCCAAAGAGGTTACAGAGAAAGACGCAGCACAGCCGGCCATTACCAACTTCACTTCAAGGCCACGTCGTTGTGATGACATGTTTGTTTGTTGTTTGTACTGTTAAACATGTTAGAGTAAAGAAAACAACGGAATTCCTCCTCTCCCGCGTGGGGAGAGGAAAACCGATTATTATTCGCCAGGGCTGCCGAATAATCGATTTTGATCATGGTCAGTTTCTGGCAACCCTAGCATCTGGGTGTGTGTTTCACCAACAACAGACTTCCCTCACACGTCAACAGAGAAGTGACACAAAGCGTGATCCTGAACACACACAGGCGAGTACAACAGAGATGTGTGTGGAGGAGCATGCGACAGCTCCCATCAGTCAGACACCATTTAGACAGCTGGAAAGGGAGTCATAAATCAAAAGAGCACACTCAGAGTAGCATACTATGTTGTTGGTTTAATCGATCGTTGTGGTGAGAGGAGCAGGAGCGAGAAATGTGGAGAGGTTCATTGAGAGGGGAGATGTCAGAGAAAAGGAGATCGGTGTAGCGGTTGAGACATGTGGGTAAAGTCGAGGATAACAAGAACAACTTTCTGATTCCATTAATCTCATTCTTTACCCTACATCATTTACTCCCTTTGACAAGAACAATACTTCATTTAGTCCTTGAGTGCTCTGTTGACTTCCAATCCGCCTCCATCACGACACTACCGCCGCCCCTTCTGACCTCACACTCAGGTCTGAGAAGAAGTGGGTGTGTTTGGGGTGGTAGGTCGCGGATGAATAGAAATGATGTGAACATTAGCGATGCCTCTAGTAGCAGGATTGTAAACGCGATTGAAGTGTATGGTTTCAGTACACTCGGTCAGAAGTGTTTGGCAGATGGTCGCATGGCTTAGAAACCCTTCTCCCACATGTTTAGGATGTTGGATTAGACCATTGTTTACTTTCCAAAACCAACACCAAAGTACTGAGGTCATTAGCAGTTGTTAGTATTTCCTTGAAAGAAAATGGTACTAGGTCACCATGAGTAATGTCGGTTGGCATAGTCTTCATCACAAAAAGCTTTGTGGTGCTTTCTTTGATCAGAAAATACTGTACAGCTTACATTCAACTAACATTAGCCAAACATTAGATTGCTTTGATTTAGCCTGTAGGACAAATAGCTATTAGCTAGCTACTAGGGATGCACGATATTGGTTTTTTGAAACCGATACCGATACCGATAACTTCCTGCTTCTCAAGACCGATACCGATAACCGATAATAAAAATAAAAATTACGCCACTAATTATTTTAACGCGATTAACGCATGTGTATTTTTTTTCCTCGGCCGCCCCGTAGCTTCAGAGCGCATCGAGTTTAAAATACCATCTACAAGCTGATGCTGACAGCCCCGCTCCTGCCGCCCGTTGGCAGCAGACCACACTTCCACGCTCACCGGCAGGCACCGACTGGCCATCGGGAGAACCGGAAGGGTGTGTGTACGTGTGGCCCGAGCGAGCAAGAGAGAGACCTTACATTCATTGTTGTTGTTAGCATCTGGTGCTAGCTAGCTGCGCTAACGGATATAAGGAGCTGTTTAAATGAAAACAGAGGAGCGCTCTATCCACACAACTGCGCCGAGCACTTGACTTTGATGCAGGAAGCAGACAGCGGGACATTGTACGAAAAGTCAGCACACTCAGCAACATGATTGCAGCGTCCAGGCAGCTCCGGTTCGAGCATATGCCTTGAGTTGCAGATAGCTCCAACGCGCGCGCACGTGCACACACACACGCGCACACACACACACACACACACACACACACACACACACACACACACACACACACACACACACACACACACACACACACACACACACACACACACACACACACACACAATTGTCTTCGTACGCTTTTAACACACCATCGTAGCGATGGCGATGTTTCAGGTGACTGATCTGGATTTGTGAAGAGCTCCCCTCTTCCTAAACCACTAACACCACAGTACTGGCAAAACGGGAGGAGCTGAGTGAAAAACAAGCGCCCCTCATCCCAATCCACCCACACCGCATGATCTTTTTCCTTTTTTTTTACCCAAAAAATATATTGTATATTATCGGGGATATTAATACTGTTATCGGTTTATCGGGATGACGTCATAATTCCTAATATCGGACCGATAATTATCGGGCCGATAATTATCGTGCATCCCTACTAGCTACAGTAGTCGGAAAATAATTAGTTGTTGTTTTGCGTGTGTGGTATTTGAAGGACATGATACGTTTTGAATGTGCGACCTGTAGAATCATAGCGTACGCACCACATGGTTGTTTACTGGAAACATGTGGAACAGTCATTGGAAACATTTTGGAAACAAAGGCAGGCACTGTCAAATGAATATGTGACAGGTTAAGGAAGCGCCATCTGTCAATCAATATCAAAACAAAACCAGGAGAGGAGCGAAACACATATTGTCCATCATCAACAAACGTTCAGTGCTTTTCTAATGCAGACATGCTCTCTACTTCTGATCACTGATCCTCAAGGAGCTGCCATCATTGTTTGGACTTTAGTCCATGTTGTTGCGTCACACATGACCTCAACCACGTTTGTAGATGGCAGTAGATTCTAAAAGTCTTTGGTGTTTGCAATATAAATAATTGAAAAGATGTAAAGTAGATTCTATTTGTATATGTTTTTTATATGGTTCCAGAAACCCAGCCATCCTGTGTATTGTGTCTAAAGGAAGGACGATGCATTTGCAGTTTCTGATTAAACTCCGTTTTGTCACTGGGAGAGTGAGTTGTAGTACAGTTCACTCGTTAACATCCATACCATGCCTGTATACTGTATGTTGATACATCTAAACATGCACAAGAGATGTCATACTGAGAAGTGCAGCACATGGCACGAGAGAGAAACCAAGCAAGGGAATGTGTGTACATACATGGCAAAATAAATAGATCAACAGACCGATCTCCAGTATTTGAAAGAGCATATCTCTCTGTGCTGAACATCACATATATAATTCATCTGGCACAACATGGGACCAGAAGAGTGAGCCGGAGTGCACTTTAGAGGAGGGAGAACATATTGCTGACATCCCTGGTAGCAGCAACCAGGTGGAGAACAGAAGGAGGAGCTTGAAGTTCTGGATAATTCACACAGTACGTTCCCTGACAAGAGAGGCAGAGGGGGGGCTTCACAAGTACCATGGAGAATAGAAAGACGTGAAGAGGTGCTGCGTGGTTACAGGGTCGGCGTGGGAACCACAATAAGGATTTTAAGACGTAACAAAAACTTAACCAAAACATGGAGAAGAACGCCAAGAAGGGAGGGAGCAACAGAGACAGTGCAACAGAATGATCCCTAACATCCGGATTTGAGGCAGCATTTGATCACTTCCTGTTCCCTTGTCTCGGAGTCAACGTTTTAGGTTAGATGCCTAAGATAAGGTCCAGGGTTAACACAAGCTTAAGATATTTTCCCATGTTGCTCTACGAAATAAAATACGTCAGTAAATACCTCACTGTTCACTAAAGCTGCTATGTGTCGTAAAAACAGCTGTTGCGAACAAGTGACTAAATGAGACTTCTAAACATCACGAACATTAGCCACCGCTAGCTTAGCAGGTTAGGTGCTGCCACTCCACTGTGAAGGACTTTGTGGATAGCAGTGCTTCTCAAAGTGTGGTCCGCGGACCACTGGTGGTCCGTGAGCGCCCCCTAGTGGTCCGTGAGTATATTGGTAACATTTCACAATTGAAATAAATAAATACATTTCAGTTTTCTGCACTCTCGCGGGAATATTTCCGCAATCGAGTGAGGTTAAGTTTCACTTTCAATTGCAAGATATAGCCCAGCGCAACACCTTCATCACACATGTTGCCACTTGTTTGTACCATTTGCAGGCGATTTGTAATCTGTTCTAGAAAAACGATGTGTTTTTTTGATATTTGTGGAATTAGGTGGTCCGCGAGTGTTTTTTTATTGGTTTAGTGTCCTTGGAATGTAAAAGTTTGAGAAACACTGGTGTAGCCTAATGCTAGCTTCTACTACTTTAACTTAATGAGAAAAGTCCCACTGCTTTTTCTCGAGGTTCCAATGTGATGGTTACTTCCTGATCCACCTACCAGAATCAATCACCAACATAGATCTCATTTATATGTGGTATATTGGTGAATGCATCTCAGTATTTTTTAAAGGACCGGTGATGCAACTCATTGAGCTGAATCTGAAACCGCGAAAGGAAAAAACCTCAAAGGATAATATCCTATGACATCGATGCTGATATACGATAGCGGTCAGTTAGTTAAAAGCACTATAGCATAACACAATCATATATTATAGGTAATTATAGGCAATATCTTACAGCTGTTAAATGTTAACTGTCAGAGGTCTCGGAGACGACAAAGGCAAATTACGGTTTTGCTGGATCATCATGCTCGGTTGAAGAGAGTGGAATAAGAATTGGTACCAACCAAACATGCCCTACCCAATTTGTTAATTTTATCGGCCTGACATATTGATGCATAATAGCAATCCCTCACTCCTTCAAGTCATGGATATTGATTACAGCCTGCCTTCCATTAGGAAGGTGAGAGAACAAAAACCCATTGGAAAGCTTTTGGATCCATAAAATAAGGGCAGCAGTTATCCAGCATGAAATGAGGAGGAGGACATTTAACTCCTTCTCTTTCATTATCTTTTAGAACTGGGATTCTCTTCATCTTGTTAATACTCTTTTTATTCTCTATTCCCAGTGACTGAATGACCAACAATTCTTAGTTTTTACTGTGCTATGTCAGTGCGGTATAACTTGTACTGCCATGCCTTTATTAAGTAGATTTGTGGGATGTAATACTTACAAGCATATCCAGAATCTATAGAGCCTATATCTATCACACTATAGTCTTATCCATAAAGGATTCAAATGCATATGCTGGTTGTTAATATGCAATATGATGGATAAAGTAATATGGAAACTTTACAATCAGATTATAAAAACTAAATGAAATAGTATTTCATCAGTGCTTAGTGTCCCATATGGGAAGTGTGGTACGTTTCTGGTTATTTGCAGTCTGCCTCTTTATTGGGTATATCTATCACATTAGTGAGTGTGTTTCATTGATTTGAGTTGATTTGTTTAGAGATAGTACTTTGGGTAAAAAGAGCATTGTTTTTCTGGAAGGAAAATTGGATTTCTAAGCACTCATCTGGAATGCGCCGGTGAAGTTGTCTTCTGGCTCCTCTCCAACTTTGCCCTTTTTTGTATTTTGTGCATGTTTATTTACTTTTTGCCGTTTTACTTTTAACATGGTTCGCAAAATGCAAGCCGACCGCACCAACTCTGCTATGCAATACAGCAGAGAGGAACTTATTCACATCCGAAACTTCTCGGACAATAACCCTCCGACAGACAATGGAGATTCACCATGGCTACCTGTTGCTGTCCCACCGGAGAGACGCAAGAAGAAGACCAAGTGGGGGTCCCGCGCCGGGCCGCTGGTCAGACTGAGGAGTATTCTTCTGGCTAATGTTCAATACATTGAAAATATACTAGATGAACTCAGAAGCCGGGTTGCTTTTCAACGGGAAATTAAGAACTGTAACGTGTTAATTCTCACTGAGACTTGGCTCAATCCCGCTATCCCGGACTCCGCCATTGTTCCAGACGGCTTCACTATTTTTCGTCAGGACCGGACAGTTAACTAGGGGGAAAGTAAAGGTGGCGGTGTGTGTGTGATGACTAATAACAACTGGTAAACAGATGTGAAGGTTATTTCTTCGGACTGCTCATTTAGAGCACCTCATGATCACATGCCGGGCTTTTTCACCTGCCGAGAGAATTCACATCTGTTGTGATTACAGCAGTGTATATTCCGCCGCTAGCCGACAACAACACCACACTCGATCAGCTGTTTGGGATGATTGACAAGATCGAGACTTCACTGCCAGAGGCGGTGTTCGTTGTGGCCGGGGATTTTAACACCGCTAACATGAAGAAGGTTCTGCCGAAGTACTACCAACACATCAGCTGTCCGACACGCGGGGAAAACATACTGAACCATGTTTATTCCCCTTTCAAACATGCTTATAAGTGCTTATAATATGCTCTCCCTCGCCCTCGGCACATCAGACCACATCTCTCTGCTGCTGCTGCTGCTGCTGCCTGCTTACAGGCAGAAACTCAAATGGCATATACCGGAAACAAGGATTGTACAGCAATGGAGTGAGGAGTCCGACTCAGTTCTGCAGCACTTCGAATCTACGGAGTGGAGTGTGCTTGAGGACAATAACATCAACACACACACGGACACGGTCATCTGCTACATTGGGAAATGAATCGATGACGTGGTACCGAAGGTTTCTGTACGAACATTCCCAAATCAAAAGCCCTGGATAAACGGCGAGGTTCGTACCAAGCTGAAAGCGCGCACTATCCGGCAAAGAGCTGGAGAGTACAGGAAATCTAAATATGATCTCCGGAGAGCTATCAGCAGTGCAAAGAGACCGTACAAAGAGAAGGTGGAGTCTGACTTCAAAGGCTGTAACACCCGGAACATGTGGGCGGGACTAAGAACAATGACAGGCGTTCCCGCAGCATCCGGACTAAACCAACCAGATTCAGAGACAGCTTCATCCCGCAGGCAATACGACTGTTAAACAACTGAACTGCTGAAACAACATAATAATAATAATAATAATAGATTTATTTTGTTATCGCTTTTACAGGTGCTCAAAGACGCTTTACAGATATAGTGAAAAGAAAAGAAAGGAACAACACATACATATATAGTTAAAGTTAAAGTCAAATAATACAAAAACAATCACACATTAAAAGCCAGATTGAAGAGGTGAGTTTGTGTGAGTTCAGCATAACATCCATAACATCCATCTGCACTTAGTCCTGGATGCAACACAACTTCCTCAAACTCAACAGCAATACAACTGAGCTCCTCCTCATCGGCTCCAAGTCCACCCTCAGCAAAACCCCCAACCTGACAGTCACCATCGATGGCACCCCTGTTCCCCCTCCACCCAGGCACGCAACCGTGGCGTGATATTTGACCCCACCCTCTCCCTCGAGCCCCACATCCGTCAAGTTGTAAAAACCTCATGTTCCACCTCCGCAATATTGCCAAACTCCGTCCCTCTCTCACCCGCCCTGCAGCGGAGCGACTCATTCACGCCTTCATCTCCTCCCGCCTTGACTATTGCAACTCCCTCCTCTACGGCATCAGCTCCACCTCCCTCAGTAGACTCCAGCGGGTCCAGAGCGCAGCCGCCAGACTCCTCACCCACACCAAGTCATGGCATCAAAGAACTCCACTGGCTCCCCGTTTCACACCGCATCCATTACAAACTCCTGGTCCTCACTTACAAAGCCCTGCACCATCTGCCCCCCCCCTACCTCACTGACCTCCTCACCCTCTACCAACCACCCCGGTCCCTCAGATCCACATCAGCCGGTTTGCTTTCAATCCCCAAGGCCAAACTCCGGAGCTTCGGGGACAGAGCCTTCTCTGTGGCAGCCCCGAAGCTCTGGAACTCCCTCCCCCAAGATCTCCGTGAGTCTGAGTCCCTCACCCTGTTCCAGTCCCGCCTCAAAACCCACCTCTTCAACTCTCTATCCATAAGCCCCCCCCCCTCAATCAACTTCCTCCTGACTGCTTTTCTGTTTGGTTTTGTTTATTTTTGGCTTTGTCTTTGTTTTGTTTGTCTACCCTCCCTCCCAAATGTAAAGCGTCTTTGGGTTCAAGAAAAGCGCTATAGAAATCAAATATATTATTCCAATAACTTGTATATAGACTCGTATTGCACCATTCCACTTTTTTTTTCTCACTTTTTTAAAACAATTTTTCTTTTTGTATTACTTTTAATATAGTATATTTTAATATTGTTTTAATATTGTCTGCTTATCTGTATTATTGTGTTGCATTGTTGGAGAAGCCTGTGACCTAAGATTTTCAACGACATAATTACTCTGTAGCTATGTTAGTTTGACAATAAAGAACCTTGAACCTTGAACCACAATATATTTGATTGAAAACCTTGATATAGCGATGTTTTTTTTTCTAAGTCAGCGGAAGAAAGGTACAACTCCTTTTTAAACTATTTTTTTAAAATCTGAAACACAGCTGTTGGTGCACAGCAATACTAACTTGCTGATTGCTTGCTGCATGTTGGTTGGCTTTGTCAGAATCACAGAGAGCTTTGCGGTGCCTTCTTTGACCGGCAAATGCAGCTAATGTTAGCCTAGCATTAGCTAGCTTGGATATAGCCACACATGTTGTTCATTTATTGATGTAAAAACACGCATTGTACAGGAAGTCCGGCGGTTGCAGGACTGATGAGGAACAGGTGGAACTTATAAGGCCAGAGGATAGACAATCAAAAAAGGCTTTTGAAAACTTTTCAAAAATAAATAAGGAAACAAAATTGAACATTTGAAATACTTTAACCAGTCTAGGTGATTTAAGATCTATTTCTTAAACTGTCAGATCGTGCAAACCTATCCATCCATTCTAACTATTGATCTACTCTTTCGCTGTTAGCCTATTCTATATAAGCCTATGTATACTATTTCACTCTTTGTAGAACCTGCCCCAGCATTAGCATTAATCACAACAAATAATATAATACCAATCACAACTGGAATTGGACCGGACGTAGGTATCATCATTGATAATCATTTGATATGATTGTGTGGGGAATCTTATAAAGGCATCAGTATTACATAAAAATATATCTATACATTCTGAATATCAGGAAACACCAATGAGGTCTGCTGTGTATTACAAGCCTGTTGAAAAACTGTAGCTCGTTTACAGCATCTTTAGGAAAACTACTTTAAGTATTCATTATGTCATATATCAATCTAATTGTTTTTATTGTTGAAAAAGTGATTAGCTTATTTCTTCATGCTGTGCTGTTTTTGTTTTAAGAGTCAACTGCCAGTGTAGTAGGCAGTCCTAGAAGTTGTTGTTTCTATCAGGCCATAACACGTGTTGGCTTCAAGGGAGTCTTAGGGCTCCTCCATTTTGTATTTATAACAACGAGAAACAAAGCAACACTAATCCTGTGTATTAAAGCCCCAAAGATGGTTTCCTGCCTCTACACTTTAAATGCCTTCTTCAACCTGCACCCCTTTATGAGCGTCAATATATTTACCCATACAGTCCCTGCAGCGCGGAAATGAAACCTTTACATCACCGCAGTATGGGAGCCCTCTACAGGGGAGAGGAACTCGCTGTTAAGAGAAAAGGAAACACATTTCTCCAACTCAATATATTTTGAGTTGAGGTAAGGTAATCCAATTCAACCCAACATCTGGAAACGATTCAAGAAAAGATCTCATATAAATTGGAAACTATTATTGAGCAATTATTTCAGTGTGTTGGCAGCTTCATTCCCTTTGAAGTAACACAGTGATTACACATAATACAAGTCTGTATGTATGTTTGCACTGCACACACACTGAAACACACGTCTCTCTGTGATGATCTGATTCCCGTTTCAGCGTGAGATCGCAAGTGGAGCGGTGTCCTAATATTATCAGATTAATTCAATTAATATAATCTGATTTCCTCATAAGTGCTGCTCCACTAATTTAGTCAAGGGAGACGCAGGGCACGGACCACCCAATGGTTAGCAAAGCATGACAGTGTGTGTGTGTGTGTGTGTGTGTGTGTGTGTGTGTGTGCACGTGTGGAAAAGCAAAGCACCTATATGTGTGTCTGTAATAAAAAAAGCTTTAGCTAATGTACGTGCACTTCCTGAACTCACACACTCACACACGTTGATAGGACTGGTACAGATGAAGCAATATCTGGAGGCTGCTGTAATTAGGGCCAATTCAATTGGACTCTGATACTTCATTATACACCTGCCAACAACACCAGCGATTGATAGCCATATTTCCCCTCTCCATTTCGCTTGCTCGCTCATTAATGATGTAGAATTAATGAAAATGGCTTTGAGTGGTCTCACTCGCTGCTGCAGGAGCATGTCTGCACGGGAGTGTGTGTGAACTTTTCACCCGCAGGGGTCTTAATCACACTGTTTTTAATGATATAAAAGGCTTTAACCCGTCTGTTGTGTACACATTAACACACAATGTTACACGCAGACACACACAAGTGCCTTGGTGAAAAATGTGCTATGGAAACGTGTTTTTTTTGCATTTACACACCAACCCGCCCCCTCCCCCATGCGTGGCTTCATGAAGACCTCTGCCTGATCCATAGAGAACATGTCTTCATGTGTTTCCTCTTTTCTCTCTATCCACAAAGGTAACCATTATACCTAGTTGTCTATTTTTTGGATGGTTGTTTCAGCTCTTTTTCAGTTATGTTGGCAGTGATTAGATATGAGTGCAGCACACGGTTCTGGATCTTTTTCCTGCCATTTGATTGCTGACAGGAAATGTCAGATAATAGCAAGCAGAGTGTCTCTGTGTGAAGGCAGTGCTGTTGGAGATGCTCTGTGCCAGCACCAGACTGGGTAGGGGTTGGGTTAGGGCAGGGGTCCTTTAAGCCCTCTGCTCTGGCTCCCTTGAGTTTAGACAAAAATAAGAAGGAAATAAAATAAAAGTATTATTAGGACTATCTATATTTTGTTGCATGGTTGAAAATGTTTCGTATCTTGTATTTTGAGGTGATACTGTGACACATAAATAAAAAACAAAGCGGTTTTAATTAGGTCAACTAAAATATGCGTCACATCCTGCTGC